>CAWUFW010001145.1:2665000-3118082 GCA_963921515.1 Calotriton arnoldi
CGGCCTACTAGGCCCTGTTGTCCTATGCCACCTGTTCTTTTTTCCCCAGGGCTGTGGATCTGAGCAGCCGTGGTTATGATGTTCATTTTAAAGTGGGGTTGTGCCTTCAGCAGGCCATCCGTAGGGATTGAAAGTCTAGTTAGGAGGCAAGTGTCATTTTCGCCTCTTTGGTCTTTTTCCATCATGTTGGTTGATAAATCGATGTCTGCCAGCAAACTATCCGGGAGGCTTCCAGAGGATATGTCTATTACTGTGCTGTTTATTAATTGTTTGTGCGCCTGGTTACACTTGCTATTTATTCTGGGGGACGGGGTTATAAGCGATATTATGTCGGCCTTGGGGGCAGAGGTGGCTACTAAGCCTCCATTGAGTTCCTTTTTCTTAGTTGAATCTGAGATGTCGAGGTGGGCTGATTGAGGAGATTTTTTTAGAAAGTAATCAGTTATTGAAGTTTTATTTTTGATTTTTGAAGTGCTTCCGCTGCTAGTTTGGCTAGCCCTTTTGCTGTCCATATGGATCCTTGCTGTAGTTGCATATGTAGATTTTGGTGTTAATGGAATTGCGCAGGCTGTGTCTTTGATGGACTTAATGACTACCGAGGTCTCCAAAGTCGATTGACTTATCTTGTTGTGGCTGAGGTTAGACACTGCGACAGAAGAGAAAGGCGTACATGGAACATCATGAGTTGTCCTCAGCTCTTCAGTTACTTTAGTTGATTTTTGTCTTAAGCTGTATTTCGTAGGTTTTTGGTCCTTCCTTTTTTCAATGACATTAGTTCGGCGTTGGTGGAATATTCTATGAGATAATTTCCATCCTTGGAGGAAAGGGTATGCCCTCCTGGTTGCTTCATGGTTAGGGTCCTTGACTGCTCTGTGAGGGTAACGGTTTCTCCGGGTGGACTGGGCCTCAGGTGAAGACATTATAATGGTCATAAGAGGTGTAGCTGGTTTATCTATGGTGAGGTGCGTTAGGCAGACTGAAGACTGCAGTACCGGCTGTGGATTATAGCTGTGGCGCTGGCGGTAACAGGGGTTAGAGTTGTATCTTTGGATGCAGTAGCTATAGGTAGCAGGATATGCTGTACCACAGCTGTAGTGGTTAAATCCAGTACCACCACTTGCTACCACAGATCAGTCCACTGTTCGCCAGGCAACTGGTGGTCCACTCCACTGAGGGGAAAAAACAATGAGTTTCACCCAGTTAGGGTTGATGTTGTTTCCTGGTGCACCTTTTATCGGTGGTTCCCGGGGGGGCGGTCGCGTGCACCCTATTTAGCCGATTTGGCCCAGTTTAGTCTACCCACTGTACAGCTGTCCCCCCTCCAAGGATCCTTCGACAGTTTCCCAGGCAGTCTTAAACCAATCCTGATTGTGGAGGGGTACAGAGAGGAGGGCTGTATGGCTGCGCCCACTGGAGCTCCTATGCTCCTTTCAACTCCTCTCTGCTCCTCTGGGCCAAGCTGTTGGAGCTGGCTATGGGGACCAGGCAGGGACAATGTCTGATCAAGTGGAAGATCTGCTGGGGCTGACGAGGGGAGCTAGAGGGAAACCACACGACACCACACCCACAGCGACCGGCAAGCCGCCTCCACTGAATCGGGCGGTCGGGCGGAGCCGAGGCTCTGGAGCCCCCCACCCAGCGATTACCTGGATATGCCTGGCCAAAGGCTGCCGTGTTGGACTGCTGCGTAAGTCACCCCCGCTGTTGATGGCCGACGGCGGGATCGCAACTAGTCGGCGGGCAGCGAGCAGCGGCGTTTCCTGCCTTCCACCCGCTCCGCTTCTCCTTGCAAACTCAGCTGTCTCGGGTCTCAGCTCTCCCAAACTCCGGAGAATTCCTGTGCGCAGTAGTATGTTGCCATTGCATACTGCCATGTAAAATCCCACACGTTTTCAAACAAAGATGCAACACACAAAGAAGGTACGGTGACGTTATTCTTGTCAGGAGGCTTATTTGTACTTTGTCACACAAAACCGACACTTTGGTATGATGAAATTCAAATACACAGCTCTTCCAATACAAGTGTCAATCACTGTTTTCGCAATTTAACAAAAATGATAAACACATGCGATAAATACCATTGCATTTTCATATTATGTGAAAAAATCGGCATACATTTCTCTCGTGGATTTCTTAATATATGTATTGTTTCCAAATATTCTACAGTTTTGCTCAAATATTCCTTTTTCATAGTTTATGTCCCCGTTAGACTTTAAATTAAAAGAAAGTTTCTACACTTAAAGATGGTTGGCATGTTTGAGAAGCGATTTCAGATGCTCTCCTCTTCTGCAGACTGATTTGTCCCTTTTCTGTGTTTACCACCGCACAGCGAGGCTAGACCTTTGGGCCATAGAGGTGTATGCATAACCACATGATCTGTGCATTAAGATGACCTGATTGTATTGCAGGGCTGCTTTGTGAAATGGTAAGGGGGACAGCCTCTCCTTACCTCCACGGGCCTGCCAAGTATGAGTTGCAGCAAAGACAGCACAATGGTGACCATGGCAGATACTGCCAGGATCATGTCCCCTTCGGAGTCTCCCTTCTCTTCCACCCCCTGCAAAATCCTTCTCTCCCTGCCTCGCATGGGTGTTGGGGTGGCCTTACACAACAGTTGGAAGGGACGGGTAGAACTTGCACCCTGCATGCCCCCTTAAACTGTGCATCCCGGGCACCCCGCCTTCCTTCTCTCTTGAAATCCTCCTGCACTTTACAATTGCAGTGCAAAGTTGTTTCAACGTGCAACACAAGTGCAGCATTGTCAGCGGAAGGAGCAAACCTTTCTAACTCTGGGTGGAAGTAGTAAAGTATGCTTCCTCCCCACACAACAGACGCAGCACGGGCAGCAGCAGGGCAAAACTGTGTGTGGGGTAAATGCATGTCCTTCACTGCTACCCACACGGTGCCTCTTTTGTTTATTAATCAAGTCGTTTTACTTCTCACCAGTCAAAATGATTGGCGTTGCCTTTTCTTGTTTTTCTGTCTCTCCAGGGCAGGGTTTGTTGGATTGACTCGGTGTCACACACAGATGTGACTCTTTACCCTGCAAGACTACACCGTCATGGCTCAACACACGCACATCTTTAAACATTCTTCGCATCCCAGTCACGCACAGACAAACTGGCCCCTCTTAGGTAAAAAAAAAAAAACCCACAAAAAAGCATTTGCAATGCAATAGGTCTCGCATTTTCGAAACTTTGACCTATTAGTATTGTAAATAATGCCTTTTATTTATGTGCACTTTGTGCTTACAGTTGTTGATTGCAGGTTTTTTTAAACACAAAAATAAAAGGCATTGTCATTTACAATACCAGTAGCTCAGAATCTCGCAAATGTGAGACCTATTGCATTGCAAATGCTTGTTTTTTGTGTTTCTCCATCCCATAGAGTATGATTTATTTAACCCTTGCTTTTGACTGGCTAGGGTATAACCTTCTACTGCTGACATCGTAGAACTACATTTTTTAAAATGTCATTACTTGTTTGGCACTTCAGGGAAGTGCCTGTCTTGGTCTTGAGGGCACACTTGCACTCTATACTTTGACCCCCCCACTTCCTGACTTCACCTTCTTCCCTTCTACGGATGCTTCTCGGGGGCATGCCTTTTCATGTCTCTCCTCTAATCTCCCCCCAACCCTCCTGATGCGCCTTCACTGAGTGCCAGGTGTTGGATGTTGGCCTTGCAGATGTCTTAGATGTTGTCCTGCTGCTCTGTTCAGTGTTACCCTCTGCATGGTGGTAGCTATTGGCTTTACCGATGCCAGAGCCTTTTAAACTCTGCCGGCATTAGCAAAGCCAGAAGTAGCTTACAGTTGGATTTAAACAATGAAAGCATTATTTTTATACTTTCCAGCTGCTTCATTGCGTGATGCAACTTGTGGTGTGTTGTCAGATCATGTTGCAACAAGTTGCATCTGTCTTGAAATTATAGGATCAATGTTTCCATTGATTTTTCTATGCTTTAAACAGGGCCAGTGCGTGACTCTACCAAAGACGGACACCATATCTCCTGTATGTTATACAAATCATTCAAAGGGCAGCAGATTGACCAAAGTGCAATATTTCAGTGAGCACAAAGTATTTGCCAGGACAGGATAATGTGATATCCGATTGGAATTCTTCTGAGTTGAGGGATTACAGTGATTGGAAGTTGAATCAGTTGGTATTCGGAAAGTTTGGGGTTCCCCAAGAGTGGATCTTTTTACGTCAAGGTTAACTACACAACTTCCAAGGTACTTCAGCTGGAGATCCGACCAGAGTGCTGAAGTAGTGAATGCTTTTCTGCAGGTTTAGAGGATTCTGAAGGGTATTGCTGACTTAAAGTCCCTAAGGTCCGACTCCCTTCCGGTCAGACCCCCAACTCCATCTCGGACAATAATCCTCCCAAATTCTGGGGGGGCGTGGCTGGCAAGCCATCATTGCGGACGCGAGCGGCTAGAGCTCCGTCAGCAATCCCTCGGTTCTCCTGAAAATCTCCTGCATCCGAGCCATCCACGCACGAGCAGCGAAGGGTCCGTCTAATAATTGGCCGCGGTCGCCATAGGGGTCCCGTAGAAGCCACGGGAACGTGCGTTACCAGCGGAAAAGACGGCAGCAGCCTGCGGCCTACACACCCAGTCCATGAGTGCGCAGTGAGCGGCCGAAGAAAACCTGCAACAGTTGCGGCGCCCAGGGCGAAACGGGGCTGAGATCAGACACAGGCCTGCGGGGGACAGCGGAGCACACCCGAGGGCCGGCAGCAGTACCCCGTATTTGGTGGCAGGCTCAGATTGCCGAAACCCAGTGGACGGCTGAGGTTCGTGCCCCCCGCTGGGAGCCTCCCGGCTCGAGCTCTGGCTGTGCTGGACAGTACCTGCGCGTGGAGCGAGACAGGTGAGGGGCTGCGCGGGGGAGAGCCGGTGCTCCCAGTGAAGCCTGCTGCGGTGCCCCCGTCGCCCGTGAGGGCAGGGGACAGGGAGATGATGCCGATGCAACGGAAAGAGGAGCCCAGTGCCCGCGAAGCAGGCCCTGCGTGAGTGAGTGAGCGGGCGGAGAGGACCCAGGTGGGACACTTGGCCTGCTGAGCCCATTTGCGGGAGGGAGAAGCACTGAGACAGCGTCTTAGACGTGGCCAGGAAGCTGTACGAAGTGGAGGATCTTGTTATGAGCCTGGCAGTGGCCTATGTTGTGTTGGCTGTGCAATGGGGCCCATGACACGGCCTGGCGGGGAATCTAGGTGGCGCTACCAGGTGCGGGAATTGACATTGTGTAGCAGCCGCCCGATCGGGGCTCCTACCTGCAGCACAGTCATGCGAGCCCGGGGGTCGGATCGGGCCCAGGCCATGACAGAGTAGCGCAAGGGTGACAACTGGAGGATCTACAAGCAGATACTGGAAGCCCACTACGCCTCCTGGGAAGACATCAACATGGCAGGCAGACGCTATAAGAAGCGGTAGGGGCGCCGCCTTGCACTTGGGGGAATTCATTAGAGGCGCACCTCCACGGGGAGGCCCTGGTCGCACCGCGCCCCGGTAAAGACCACAGCTGGATCGTTGGTCGATGGAGACCCTAAAGCTGATGCCTGACCCTGAGAGGTGCTCTCCTGCTGGCTGCAGCCACCACCTCCCCCACAGACTTATCACTCGCCCTACGTGCCCCGGCACGGGAAGACCGCAGCCAACCACACTTAACGGACTTGCTGTCTGGCACACACCGAGACTCAGCCTAGGTGCACAACCAACCTGGCGCGCAGCACGTGCCTTTACACAGTTACTGTCCTCTCATGATGAATGTCTTCAGCACAGCAGTTAGCAATGGGCCGTCTGCGCGCAAAGGCTCAGCAGAACAACACGTGCGCTGGCAGCTCCGAGTCAGTGCGCATGGATGGAGACGATACTGGCGGCATGCCACACACAGCACTCTCTGCCAAGCTCGACTCTGTACTGGCGGCAGTGGAAAAGATCAGAGCCACACTGGACCAGACAAGGTCCTCCCTGGACTCCAAAATTGACAAGGTCACCTCGGACTTCACCCTACTGCGTGCCGACCATCATAAATTAGCTGAGAAGGTTAATTCACAGGATCAGTCTTTAACGGAGCTGAAACCCATCACCCAAAGCCACACCGCGGCCCTGCAGGATCTACTAGACCGTATGCATGCGCTAGAGACAGGGTCGAGGGCGCAGAGGGGCGCTCCCGCCGCAACAACGTCCGGGTGGTCGGCCTCCCGGAGGGAGAGGAAGGGCGAAACCCAGAAGAATACGTTGAGTGCTGGCTCAAAGATACCCTGCCGCCTGGAACATTGTCATCACACTTTGCAGTTGAGAGGGCGCATCGAGTGCTGGCCCACAAGCCTCCCCCAGGGGCCCGACCGTTTCCTTTCAAACTTCTCAATTACAGAGACAGGGATGCAGTGTTGCGTGAAACCCGCAAGCTTGCACATCTCAAGGTCAACGGGAGTTCGATCATGGTGTTCCCAGACTACACGGCACAGGTGCAGAGATGAAGGATCACCTACATTGCCGTGAAACGTCAGCTCCGCGAGCTAGAACTTACCTACTCCCTGTTGTTCCCTGCTAGACTGAGAGTGGTGGCGAAGGTTGTGGTCCGCTTCTTTGACTCGCCCGCCGAAGTATGGGACTGGTTAGAGGAATCAGGAATGTGGACAGGGCCCAGACTCTCTACAGTGGAGCATACTAAGGCACCTGCCAGAAGGAATCGCCGTCGTGGCAAACGTGGGAACCCCAAGAACGTGGCCTTGCTCACTGCTGCTCCAGGTCCCGAGCAGAGGAGAATGGAACGTCAGGACGACATACAAGTAGCCACGGCAATTGGGACCACGACGCACCGAGGGGATCCGGATGTGAGTCCTTTTGGGTCAACAACAGCCAGTGGTTCATCGTCCCCCAGACCCGTCGATCTGGACGACCCGCAGCTGCCTGATGTCACTCCGCAGACTGCCGATGACATTATCTGATCGAACACAAGCACCACAAATCGAGAAAGAGACTGCACACGCAAGTAGTGACTTTACTGCCATGCCCTGTTAAGGCGCTTGTTTATACGCATGAGCAATGTTAAATAATAGTGCCCCAACCGTTCATGCGCGCACACCACATACAATCTTACAAACTGCAGCGCACGCGCCTCACACGCGCATACAATTGCATGTTGGCTGGGAAGGCAGGTGGTAACACTTTGACATAGAGGGACAGCTAAACTCTAAATCAGCTTCACACCACACATACCCCTACCAGCAACCACACTGGAATAGTTATTGCCATAGTTAGGCACAACAAGTTTGGATGAACGTCACCACCGAGTTTGCCCCCCACAGTTTTAAATGTTACTGTTCAAACATATGCTTTTGGTTTTAGTAATGCCAGCCCGGGGCCCCCACATGCACCACACGAGTGGCCATGCTCTGCTCGCCCTAGGTTCCCCTGAAGGATGCAACAACCAGACATGACACAAGTTAACGTAGTCACGTGGAACGTACGCGGTATGCACAAACCCACACGCAGATACTCCATATTTTCAAATCTGCAGCGCCGGTCCACCGGCATCGCCCTACTGCAGGAAACACACATATCACACATTGAACTGGAACGCTTGCATAGGAGGTGGAAAGGCCAAGTTTATGGTACTACTTACTCAGCAAACACGCGAGGCACACTGATATGGATAAGAGCGGGAGTCCCGTTTATCCGTGAAGGGGACATGATTGACGCTGAGGGCAGGTACACATTCGTGGGAGGGCGGGTAAATGGTCAAATGATACTGGTAGGCTCCATCTACGCTCCAAATGTAGACCAGGCCTCTTTTCTCACACACTTAACAGGGACCCTGGCCCAATGGAATGGAATCCCGTGGCTGGTGGAGGGGACTTCAACTGTGTGCTCAACGTGGACTTAGATAGATCATTCCCACCCCTCAACAGAACCCCTGCTACATCCAACGCACAAGTCCTGACAGACTGGCTCCTACATTGGGCACTACTAGATATATGGCGCACCCTCAATCCATTATAGACAACATTGGTCCCTAGGGAAGAGTAAGGGTGAACAGAAATAATAAATACAGACACAATCAGTGCTGTATTGGTTAAACATGTCCAGCCGGACAGAGGTTCAATATTTAATTTATAAGCAATTCTTTGAAAAATGTACAACACAATATACTGAGAGTGGGACACAAGCCTGCATCCTACTACAGAAACATAGAAACATACAAACATGCGGTCTGGGAAACAATCAAGGAAGGCTCAGGCAACGCTCACGGTTTGTTCTCAAGAAAAGAAATTCACAATTTTAAGTCAACAAATCGCAAGGAACGCCTCTACATGGTAAATGGTAACATCACAGTGTATGTATGAGGCGTTTTTAGGGTGTCGACGGCGCTTCGATCCAAGAAAAAGTTGCGTGGATCATCTTCAGGACATTAGATAAGCATGCCTGAGATATGGGTGCCTTAAATTACGTGAGAAAAGATCGGTAAGTCAAAATTGAGCGAGGTCCTCAATGGGAGTACGGGGTCGCCCGCAGGTGGTGCGGCGGAGGTTAAGGCCACGATGTGGAGTTACAGAGGTTAGGAAATCCTCTAGGGGAGCGTGATGCTACACTCGTTGATTCGAGAAGGAGCCACAGGCGTGTGCTCGGTGGGCGCGATGGCCTCTAGCCGAGGATTACGGCGTGATGTCTCGGGGGATCAATGTCCGCACTCACGGACCGGATGGTCTACCGGCAGAATATTACAAGGCATATCAGGTGTCACTCATGCAGCGACTCCATGCTTTATATACAGCCGCGATGGAGAGGTGGCAACTTCCCCCTTCCCTACGAGAAGCGCACTTGGTATCATTATTAAAACCCGACAAGGACCCCATGGAAGTAGGCTCATACCGGCCCCTTGCTCTACTCTATACCGATTACAAGATACTTGCAAAGGTATTGGCAGATAGACTAACACAGGTGGTCCCCACGTTGGTTCACACGGACCGGAACGGTTTTGTGCCGTCTCGTAGTACTTCCCTCAACCTACGGCAGTTTTTCAGGGTGGCGACGGACTCTGTACAGGAGTGGCCGAGGGCCGGTTGTCTCATATTGGACCTGGAGAAGGCCTTCGATTCCTTAGAGTGGGACTATCTCTTTGCGACACTCGAGAAATACACTTTAGGCTCTTCTTTCCTTCAGCTAACCCGTCTGCTTTACACTGAACCAACTGTCAGGGTCAAAATGGGCCCCTACATTTCGGACACAATTCTAGTGTGGAGAGGGACAAGACAGGGGTGCCCTCTATCCCCCCTCGTACTCAACTGGGAGACGGTGTCCCTCTAGGAGATGGCATCTCCTCATCTATATTAGAGACATTGAGAGGGCCCCCGGACAGTTGGCCCAAATCCTGCAAGACTTTGCAGCGCTCTCGGGGCTAAAGGTAAATGTCAATAAGTCCTGCATATACTCATTCGGTGGAGGGAATCACGACCCGGGCCTTATCAGCGACAGAAGGGTACAGTGGAGAGAGGACCTCGTTCTGTTACCTGGGCATCCGGAACTATCGCCAACCGTAAGATTTATTTGACGGGAACTTGGGTAGAGCGCTCACAGCCATCAGATCTCAGATGCAGTTCTGGGGCACACTTCCACTTACCGTAACGTGTAGAGTGGCGCTCACAAAAATGATAACCCTCCCAAGGCTTTTATACTACTTCACGAACCTGCGTGTGTATATTCCTGCTTCCTTTTTTGCCACGCTGGAAAGGCTGGTAAGAGACTTCATATGGGGCAGTGCCAGGCATAGTGGCACTAAGGAAGATGTACTTACCCACGGATCAGAGAGGTTTAGCAGCTCCATGCTTCGAACACTACTATTTAGACGCCTAGCTGTAGTGGATAGCACGGTGGCTGTCGGACCGACATCGCGAGGACACATCGACCATGCAACCGCCCTACCCATTGGGGCGGATTATCAGGCTTTTCCACCCTGGCACAAAGGCGAGGCCTCCGGAGCCCCTATTGCTCTCCGTGGCATACAAATGTTTTCGCAGGAGCCTTTACATAACCCGGGGTATTATCCCTCACGCGCCGTAGGCCTGGATTCGCTCCGGCACAACTGGGAACAAGATCTAGGCCACCAGTTCTCAGATACGGAATGGGCTCGGGTGCTAGAAAGTCCAACACGCATACCCAGAAATATGCAGTTCCGTCAAATTCAGTTTTATATAATTGAAAGGGCATATCTCACACCTGCCAAAATTAATCGATACTTTAACCGTGAGGATGCTGCATGCCCGAGATGCGCTGACTTGGGTGCTGATCTGATACACATGCTCTGGAGCTGCACTCAGATCCGCATATACTGGAGGGAGGTGGCCAATATACTACACACCTGCACTGAGCGTGAGATACCTTTTGAATGGCCGACGTATCTCCTACACAAATTTCAAAGAACACCCAACACCAAAGTAACCTCTCGGTTCCTGGACTTGAGTATAGTGGTAGCCAAGAGGCTGATTACCAAGAGGTGGAAAGCACCAGATCCCCCCTCATGTACAGGCATGGCGTAACTAATTACTTGCATGGGCCAAACCGGAAAGCCTCGCTATCAGGTGTGAGTAAACCATGGGCTTACGACAGGTCCCCATTGCAACACACTGGGCTGTGCTCCTAGCGGAGCTACAGCGGAGCACGGGCGAGGTTGGAAGGGAATCTCCCGTAGAGTAACGCTGCAGGCAGACACTACACGTGCGTGCCGCATTTCCGGGCAGACCGCGACACTTTGACAATAACTACACACTGGTTATACATGCGCACATATTCACACGCCATAGTAGGGAGGGAACGCACAGACAATAGGCATAGGCGTAATAAGCAAGATCCGCACAGGGAAATGGATGGGGTGCTACGGGCTGGGTTAATGTTTACATTTTTTTCTCGTTAATCACTCAGTTCTAGTCAAAATTACACTGATGCTTACACTGAACGGTTACAGGACTGCATGCACCACATGGAATGTTATAATAAGCATGGTTTGTTTAGCAGTGGTCTGCCCACACTTGTAAAGGTCATCGGGATACACTATGTATGTATAAAATGCATTGTGCTTAAATAATGTCTTCGATGTAACCTGTAGTGTACCTATAACTCTTTAAAACATGTGTGCCGTAACAAATGTATTTTCTAAAAAGTAGCGTTGATTGTAAAAACAAGTATTGGCATAACTGAAACGTTTAATAAAACGGATTTAAAAAAATAAATAAAAATAAATCCTCCCAAATTCTGTCCATTTACTGTTCTATCTGTTCGAAACAATAATAAAATTAATGTTGTCCTGTCGTGTAGTTCCTTTAAACCTATATAGAATGTGTGCGTTTAGACAACATATACTGCGGGATTGGTGTCCAAACTGATTCCAGACACCCCCACTGGGTATGTTAGCCTGCATGCCAGCTAGCTCACAGTGCCACTATAAACCCCTCTTACCAAGGAGAGAATAGTTCTTGGCAACTATCGAACATGACAACTCTGTACCATCAGGGATCGTGGAAACAGTACAGTACTTTTTGCTCAGTCACTCGTGCTCACTCTGTGTCGGAGAAATACAGAGAATAAACGGCGGGGACGTATTCCAATAAGCATTTATTGATTCAGCGTCATTCTAGTGTAAAATAGGTGCGCTGAAACAACCATAAGACAGAAACAGATATAAATGATTGCAAGCACCAATAGAGTAAAAGGATGGTAGATTCCTACCATAGTGCTAAAACAATGAATACAGGCAGGTATAAAAATACATGACAAAATGCGTACTCCTACGATGCGATCCTAACTAGACGTGTCTACGTGTACCTAGCATGTATGTAGGTGTAGAGCCAAGAATTCCCCTAGGATAAAGCCAACCCCATTACCTGAAGTGAGAGACTGTGGGACCCAGTCTTGGTCTCGAGATGGACACCCCTCGAGGGATGTCAGACCACTGCGAGCTGGAGTGTCTGCGTGCACGAATCTCAGGGTCTTGCGTCAGTGTGTCAGCATGGAAGTCCTTTTCCTCCTCTCCCTGCCTCAGCAAAGATATGATGTTTATATACCCAAAGTGGTACCCTCAGGGGATCTACCTTGCTGTGTCATGTCAGACTAGGATGACGGAAGGAATGACCCTTATACATAGTTATTTTGCAGTAGATGGTAGTCCTGCTGAGATTCCAAGAATCCTCATGCATAATGAATGAGGCTAGTTTTCGGAGAAAACCCCACGTTATTTAAGCAGTACCGTAACTAGGTAACAGGTCAGTACCAAGAACCGTTACGTAGTGTAATGGCAGGGGAAATATAGGTGAAAGGTTTGGTTACTAACTGAGCCTATATCGGGGTACCTGTATGAAACATAACAGTCTGCCCTTCTTATTCGTAGAACTGAGAGAGTGCCAAGTCATTCCGGTAATGACCCAGATGAGACACCCAGTCTGGAATAAGTGTTCCCATATCAATATGTCAGGGACATCAAGAAACATCCCTAGATAATTCATCAAAGAGGTGTAGTTGGAATTGACGTCCGAGTACACTATCTTCCTAAAAGATATGTCTAGAGCCCTTTCTCTGACACCCGTAATCTATATACCACATTCTTGTAATTAGGTCGAAGGTTTTCAACCTTGATAACGTCTAGTATTTAAGGACAACTGCTCGACCCCTTAGGTAGAGATGTCCTCCACCCTAGATTATCCTGCAAGATACCGTGCAAAGACTATCTTTGTTATTGCAGGCACTCGGAGAAGACGATGCATCTTGTCAACACTGATGAGAGCGGAGTACCCAAGGGAGGTTGCTACTGCATCGTTTTTGCCTTTTGCCATGGAACATTTCCTCCACGGTCTTTCAATAACAGCCTTGCTGTTAACAAGGTATGCAGTGCGCCGCTTCTCCCTTAGAAACTCTAGACTGCAGGTTAATCTACTACATGCTCTCTTAGGGTAGCCCATAGAAGTAGGTTTTAGGGTGTTAGGCTTTTAGATTACATTTTAACTGTTAAAAATGTTCATTTTATTCTCGTTGTTTACAACGTGCCTTCTTTCTGTTTTATGATTTCCATTGTGATTATTGTAGATGTACTAAGAAACCAGTTCACCCTATTATAAATGCTTTAAGTTAAGTGTCTGTTCTTCTTAGTACTATGTGTGTGATACTGTGCAGAGCGAAATAGGTTTACTGTTACCACGGTGCCCCTGATCCCTTATAGTGGATTGTTAGTAACCCATAAGCAATGACTTCACTTCAACTATGTATTGAGTGGGGTTCTGCAGGACTACAATAACCTGTCTTTCGCATTCAGCGCTGGTGCATTGAACAAAGTTCATTTGGGTCACCCATGGGTTGGAAAGCAAACCTTGTAGAACTATGCCAGAGTCCTAGTTTATGCAACAATGCTTTTCCATCTTTTTCGGTGATTCAGAGAGTTCTGTGATGGCCAGGAAGCAAAAGTGGCAGTTAGTTTTGGTGATTCTCTTTTGGGTAGGCCAAACCTGGTTTCCAAATCTTTTGCAACTGATGGAGAACAAAACTTCTTTGGGTCCCGCCTTGCCAGTTCTCTTGATAACCTAGACGAAGAGGAACATCCTTTGTTTCTGACCTGGTCGTCGAGCATGGCTGTATGGAAGATATCAGGGTACCTTTCCCGCTCGCATGCCTTATAGAGGAGGCTAGAGACTTTTTCAATGAGTCTTGAGGGACCTGAAACAAGAAAGAGGTATAAGGGTGCCTGGCAAGTTTAGGTTAGTTAGTGCGAGGAAAGGGGTTTTAATCCATCGGAGTTGTCCGCAGTGGGTTTAGCAAATTTTCTTTCTTATCATTTTTCTTAAGATGTACGTTATAGTACAATAAATTGTTATAGATCTGCCATGTCTGCTGGTCATAATATATTGAACTGTGAAACCACCAGTAAAGATCCTGTAGTTTGTAGGGTCATGAAAGCCAAAAAGTGCTTTTGGGATGTGAAATTGGGTCTAAATTTAACGGTTGGCCAGGAAACATGTTCGCAAGAAGTTCGCAACTTTTTACTTAATCCAGTGTCTTTTAAGAGGGTGTATGATGTGCAAGCTTGGAACGGAATAATAAGACTTTTGTGCCAGATGATGTTTGGTTTCAAAGAGAACTAACACAATGTCTTCAATCTGTTTATCCTAAATTTGCCATTCATCCAAAATTGTGCTGTGTGTTTGGGAGAATATGAAACCCGGATCCAGACCTCAAAAAATCAGAAAAATGTTACCACATGTGCAGGTTGACCTAACTACTCGATCTAACTATAATGCCCTTAACCCATAAACTTGTCTCAAATTGTGTGATCATAGGCAAATATTTTATTTCAATGAGTCACCCTTTATTCCATTATCCCATAAAAGAGCACCCTTCAAATATGTGAGTTCAACATATCTGCTGTACAAAAAAGTCTCTTTTTATTTTATTTAAAAGAGGAAACATTTGCTCCATGTATAATAAAAATCTAGTTCACAAAGAGGGTACACAAGACAGCTCACTTGCCTCTTAGTTTACTAATAGCATTGTCATCAGAGCGGTTATAGGAATGTTCCTCAGTTAATATTTAAAAACTCACACCTTTAAAAAACACATTGCTAAAGCCTGATGTGATGGAGCACTGTCATTTACTGACAGACATTTTCCATTGAAATGGCCACAGATTTTCCCACTGACATGCAGTTTTACTGATAAAACTATATAGCGTATAAACAATGTGTGGAAATCGGGGTTCTGCAAATATATAGTGTTTGCACCTCACTAAGTAAAGCATTCTGATTTGTTTTGATCCTATTAAAATCTTGGTATCCATCTCACTTTAGAATTATAAAAAAGTGTTTTCCTAACTACTTAAATATATTGAAATATTTGTACAGTTCCTTTACAAGCTATTTAAATACGGTGTGCATAGCACTATCGTCAGACTGTTCACTTTACAAAATCCTCTACATTTGAAATCGGTGAAAGAAAACGCCAGTCTCCAGGATAAGATAAGCAGCAACTTGTAAGAAGACATAAGCTACCATTTGACCTCCTTGAACACAACAAATGTGACAAGGTAAAACAAGATTTAAAGGCATTTTTATTGCTTATTCACTGTTTGAATGATCAGAACACCTATCCTTTGCCAGTTTGAGCTTTCTCGCGAGACCGGTCTATTAGTCCCTAAAAATAGCACGCCCTGATAAAATCTGACTTGCTTTAGAGGGAGGGTGAGTAGATTTCTCAAGGCCTGGGAAGAGTGATTTCGATAAGGGTGATGAAAATCAATTGCTCATATCTTTTGTTAAACCTTTGAGAGCAATGTTGACTGCTACGATTGATAGGTGGAAATTAACTTTTGAGTGATTCAGGTGTGGATATGGCTACATTTTCAGCGCGCTCACTTAGTGGAGCTATGACCACAAAAGCGTTTCTGGGAGGTGGATGATGGGAAGACTCCCCGACGAGCCCACAG
This sequence comes from Calotriton arnoldi, assembly GCA_963921515.1. NCBI lineage: Eukaryota > Metazoa > Chordata > Amphibia > Caudata > Salamandridae > Calotriton > Calotriton arnoldi. The sequence continues at coordinate 2,680,466 of CAWUFW010001145.1, forward strand.
ACCTGATGGAACACCTACACTTCAAGATACAGGCCAGCCCTACCACCACCCTCCGAGGAACTCTCGTCTACCGACGCCCCGGACCCCGCGGACCTTTCACCAACTCCATCACGGACATCTCCCCGCAAGCCATCGCATCCACCAACTACACCCTGCTGGGAGACCTCAACTTCCACCTCGACAACCAACTAGACCCCAACACCACATCCCTCCTGGACAACCTCCACAACATTGGACTCTGCCAGATCGTGACCGAACCCACGCACTCAGCAGGACACACCCTCGACCCCCTCTTCACAACAGGAAACTCCATCACTTTCAGCCACACCACCGAACTCCCGTGGACAGACCATCGATGCATCCACTTCACCTTAAGGAACACCCACCATCCACAGACACCAGCACCTGCTCCCACGAAGAAACTGGACCAAAATCACCGACGACCAGCTCACCTCCTCACTCGGCAACTCCACCCCAACCACCGCGGGAGACGACGACCCCAACACCTTAGCCCCCCTCAAGAAGAACAACAACACACACACACCAAGAAAGCCAGATGGTTTACCACCGAACTTCGAGAGTCCAGACGCACATGCCGCCGCCTCGAAAAGGCCTGGAGGAACTCCAAATCCACAGAAGCCCACAAAAACTTCAGAGCCGCCACCAACGCCCACCACCAACTCATCAGAAATACGAGAAAAACAGCGATCGAAGACAGAATCTCCACACACGCACACAACAGCAAAGAACTCTTAAGCATCATCAAGGAGTTCACCCAACCCACCAGCGAGTCTACTGACATTCCTCCCTCACAAGACCTCTGCAACAAACTCAGCACCTTCTTCCACCACAAAATCAAGAACATCTACGACAACTTCGACGAAGACAACCAACACACTGAACCCTCACCAGCCACCCCCGACACCCTGAAGCCAACGATTAACAGCTAGACAGCCCTCATCACCGAAGACCAAGTCAATCCACTCTGGGGCCCCCACGGACCCCTGCCCCCACCACATCTTCAACAGAGCCGCCGACACCATCGCACCCATGCTTCGCCACACCATCAACCTCTCCCTGGCGAATGCCTCCTTCCCCGACGACTGGAAACACGCCGAGATCAACCCCCTCCTGAAGAAGCCCTCGGCGGACCCCACAGACCTCAAAAACTACAGACCCATCTCCCTGCTCCCGTTCCCAGCGAAAGTCATCGAGAAAGCCATCAACAACCAACTCGCCACCTTCATCGAAGAGCACAACATCCTCGACTCCTCCCAATCGGGCTTCAGAAAAAACCACAGCACAGAAACCGCCCTCCTCGCCGCAACAGACGACATCTGCTCCCTCCTGGACAGAGGAGAAACAGTAGCCCTCATCCTCCTCGACCTCTCAGCGGCCTTCGACACAGTCTCCCACCGCACCCTAACACGCAGACTCCACAACGCAGGGATCCGGGACAAGGCCCTCGACTGGATCCACTATTTCCTCTCCGGCAGAACGCAGCGGGTCAGACTCCCTCCTTTCCTCTCGGACCCTACACCAGCCACCTGCGGCGTCCCCCAGGGGTCCTCCCTCAGCCCCTTCCTCTTTAACGTCTACATGGCTCCGCTCGCCCCCATCGTCAGAACCCACGGACTCAACATTGTTTCATACGCAGACGACACCAAACTCATCCTCTCCCTATCCAACGAACCCAACGCAGCAAAACACAACTTTCAAGAAGGCATGGAAGCCGTCGCCAAATGGATGAAAAGCAGCTGCCTACAACTCAACACTGACAAAACAGAAGTACTCATCATGGGCCCACACCCCGACGCCTGGAATGACACCTGGTGGCCCCCCGCCCTCAGAAGCCCACCCACCCCCATGGACCACGCACGATGGACCGCCAGATCAACTCCGTCGCATCCTCCTGCTTCCACACCCTCCGCCTCCTACGTAAGACCTTCAAATGGATCCCCTCGAGCACAGAAAGACCGTCACTCACGCCCTTGTCACCAGCAGACTCTACTACGGCAACGCACTCTATGCCGGAATAAACAAAAACCTCACCCGCAAGCTACAAAACATCCAGAAAGCCGCCGCAAGACTGGTCCTCAACCTGCCAAGACACTGCCATATCTCCCAGCACCTGCGCACACTCCACTGGCTCCCCATCGAGGCTAGAATCACCTTCAAGATTCTCACCCATGCACACAAAGCCCTCCAGAACACCGGACCAGCATACCTGAACAGCCGACTCAAATTCCACGCACCCCAAAGGACCCTACGATCAGCCCAGCTCTCCTAGGCCGTGGTCCCCCACGCCAGAAAGACCAGATCAGGAGGCCGCTCTGTTGCAGGGATTCTGCACATACACAGAACTATGCGCAGAAAAACAGGACCTCAGTGAATAGGGGTGTACCAACCTACAAATAATCACAAGAGGGAGTTATCCCAAGCAATTCAGCAAGGAATGCGAACGGCGAAAAAGAAAAAAGAAAATCAAAAGGGAAAAAGTATTCCTTTTTTCTAAAAAGAACCCTCACTCACCAACCTAGTTGGTGACATGCTTCATCATCGGGTTCCCACCCGAGTAGCCGAATGCCACTCGGGTGTGCTTCGACGCCTGATTACAGCGGAGCAAGTTAGTATTTGGTGAAAACAGTGCAAGTGCGTGAAAAGGGAAAGTGAATAAAATTGTCTTTATTGTTCCCTAAGATTTATATAATGGAGCAATAAGACAAGGTTAAAAGCAGAGGTGACGTCTATGTAGGTTAAATTGACCTATTGCATCCAAGAAGTGAAATAAGTGAAAAAATACAAGGTCTACATGTTTCAGCTTTCCAAGGTCAGTGCGAGGCTTTCTTCGGGACCACGAGAGTGACACGAGGGGTATGCACACGCTAAGGTGCACCCGTCTCTGAGTCACACACACTACCACCTACTTACACCTACTTACAGTACTCCTTTCAGCCTTCTGTGAAAGGCGCAGTTATCTGGAAAACAAACGTTGCAGAATTATCTGTCATCATAATAGTGTATTGCGCTGTATGGTAATACAACACAGACCAATCCTTACGCATCATCCGCATTCCAATGGACATGCAAGAAACCCATGGCTATGGTGGTAAATGTACACTTCGTGCATACATACCATGCATGTAGCCAACATGGTGATTGGTGGTTTTCGTCCACCAGAAGGAGTAGGGAGTAAATAAAAAACGTATTGTATCTCGTGATGGCACGTGCTGTGTGTGCTAATACTGCCGTCACTCACACAAATGTGTGACATGCTTCATCATACGACTGCTTTCAATACACCCCGGCGTAGCCACGCACAGGGTGGCGCAATAGGGTGGGGGAAGACAATACAACACAGAGAGATAATTTCTATCACAGTGGCTGGGAACGACGGTAGTGAAAGTGCAGTAGTGTGTGAGTTAAAACTAGCTCGGAAGTGTCGCTGTGCCTAAGACTTTATTCATGGACCCTCCGGCCAGGGTTAAAAACGTGAAGGATGGTGGTGATTGGGAGATGCAATGTGCTCCTAACACCCCTCCTTTACTGCCAGGTGGTCGACATGTTTCTGCCGTGTGCATGTGCCCCACATATAGGGTCACGCCGGCCTTCCTCACGACTCTACCTGTCCCAGTGGCTTAATACTCTCACCTCCTTTTGAGATGAGAGGATGCCTAGAAACCTGTAGTTCCGTGTCGAGGAATTTCCTCTACTTTGGTAGTGGGATTACTAAAAGAGAAGAAAAAGGGAACTACAGTGTAATAAGAGAGAAAAGAGAATAAAACAAGCAGGTAGGAGTAATCTTCTCCTTAGTACTTCACATACTGTGTATAGTAAACTTATCTACACATAAGTATACTCTAGTGTATCAATCAGTCCCCACCAGAGATCTATTGTTAAAATATCAGCGTTGCATACATCATGCTGTAGTCAAAATCGCCACATCCACTACCCAGTAGGGGTCCGGTGCGTGCCTACTCACCGAGTTACACCCTATTTCGAGTTTGAACTGGCGGTGGGCAAGAGGAGAGCCCCACTAGTCACACTCTTTATTGCGTGGAAAAAAAGGAAATCATAAGGAGAGAGATCATTATGTTAATAATCATCGCATGTCAAGATATGGTACATGAACACAGTAAGGAGAGGCCAAATGTGTTAGCCAATAGTTGCCCCATAGTGCGCCCAAGTTATATACACGGGTGTCACTGTTGGCCTAACAAATCTCATAGTAGTGTTAATCAAGATAGCTCTTGGGGGGGGCTATAGGTTCCACCTGTTTCGCGCAGAGTGCTTTACTATGACCGACTCAGGTAACCGGTACCAGATCAAAGGTTGAAGGGCACAGGCCTAGTGCAGTAAGGCACAGACGCCCTGCTCCACATAGCCGATCACTGTGGACTATTAAAGCCGACAAGGCATAAGAAATCATCGTGTCGCAAAGCCCCCAACGTGACTACATAAGAAAGTAATAACGGAATGGTAGCCAGAAGAATTGACAAAAAATGTGCACCCAATGCCCCCCCCCCTCCTTACTACTCCAAGGGTGGTGCTCCTCTAAGACTGCTCTCCTCCGTCCGCCGTGTAGAATAGTGGCGGTGAAGGCTAGCACTGTGCGTTTTTTATCCATGTTGTTCGGGATACCAGTTGTTCCGGTCATGTGACGCGTGTGGAACGCGTGATGACGTGTGGAGGCGTACGGCCGGCCGTGATGGCTTACGTCACATGTCATCTGACTATCGCGTAGGGTTGTCATGGAGTCAGTCCATGTAAACATAAGAAACCGGGCCAAAATGGGGAAGTATCGTCTTGTGAATGGGGGCGAGCGGCCAAAAGTGAAGACTTATATTATCAAGATACACGGCCGTCTCGTCCCATTAATAATGAAACCGCCTCGCTCGGGGTCAGGGGACCAATAGTTTTGTGTATAGACTGGATGAGGAGGGCGCTCAGTCACTCGTTCCGTGCTGGAGAGAAAAGGGGCCAGAGTTCACCAGCGCACAAATTATGTAATTGCCCTAAATTTAAAGGACATGACAATAGAATGTCCTGTACCCAAGTTTGGGAGCCTATGTAATCTCCTCTGTCCACGAGGGGTGTATCAGATGAACAGATAACCATCTCACGTCATGTCAGTTTATAAGTGTAAGAAGGTAAAAAATATATATACACTGTTTAGAGTGGTTACCAGAATAATCAGAACAGGTACTACAGTAAGATGCGGATATATTACCTATTGAGCGAGTGCCAGGGGATATCGTCATTCAGGCCCACCTGATGACTCTTGAGGCAATATACCCATTTTTGTTCTCTCAGTAGGAGGGCTCTGGTTTTATCCCCAATGGAGGGGTTCAATCTGGGTTTCTCAATGACAGTCCAAGTTAACTCTTCGGTGGTGTGACGTCTCTCAAGATAGTGTGCAGTGAGTTTTGTGTTGGACCTCATGCATCTTATTGTGCTACGGTGTTCCATGATGCGTGTCTTAACCTTGCGGTTAGTCATGCCAACGTACTGCATTCGGCATGGACAGGTAATGAGATATATGACGCCCTCAGAGTTACAATTAGTCGGTGACCTTTGTTCCCATGGGTAGTTAAGTCCCACATCAATGGATTTCGTGTTATTGGTTAGGTGGTATACGTTGCAGGAGCCACACCGTGAATGACCTTGTACAGGCGGAAGTTGACCAGATGCCAACGGTCTCCTTAGTGATGAGAAGCCGGGTCTGGTATGTACTAACATATCTTTCAAGTTAGCACTCTTTTTAAAAGAGAAGAAGGGTTTCTCAATATTCAGCCCATTGGAGGTAAGTATGTTCCAGTGTTTCAATATCACTTGTCTGATTTGGTGAGACGCTGTGTTAAATGTAGTAACACATACTGGTTTGTCAATGTCAGGTCTGACAGTTTTCTCCAAAAGGTTATCCCCGTTAGCATTGGTGGCTCTCTTCCTGGCTTTTTTGATGGTGCGTTCAGGATATCCCCTTAGAGTGAGTTTATTCGAGAGGAGGGTCGCTTCCTCTTTAAAACTCGATTTCTCTGTACTATTCCGACTAAGCAGGAAGAATTGGCTTTCTGGCAAGTTCTCTCTGAGTGATTTAGGGTGGAAGCTATCATAGGCAAGCAGGGCATTCTTATCAGTGGGTTTAAGATAGACTCTTGTTTGAAGTTTTCCTTCCTTAGGTTCAATTATGAGATCCAGGAATGGTAACCCTGTTTTAGTTACAGTAGATGTAAAATGGAGTAGGGGGTTCCTATGGTTTAACCAGTCCAGGAACTGGGTGACCGATAGTTCATCACCCTTCCATATCAATAGCACATCGCCGATATAACGACGCCACAATCTTATGTTCTCTGTCCATGGGCATAGTGGGTCATAAATAACGTTTTTTTCAAACGCACCCACGTACAGACCCGCCAGGCTCGGGGCAAAGGTGCTGCCCATCGAGGTCCCGTGGGTCTGTAAGTAGAGGGTCCCCTCAAACTCGAAGTAATTCTTCGTAAGTGCTATCTCAGCTAGGTTCAAGATGAAGGCACGAGGTGTTTGATAATGCCAGTTCTCTTCGAACAGAATATCCTCCAGGACCCTGAGGGTCTCTCTCTGTGGGATGTTGGTATATAAGGCCTCGATATCGAGGCCTATGAGGAATTCACTGTTGGGATCGAAGTCCAGGTTTTTCAAGTGGTTTAAGATATCCAAGGTGTCCCGCAGGTAAGCTGGCAGCTTCTGGAACAATGGTTTTAAGAAAAAATCACAAAATTGTGAAATTGGCTCCAGCAGGGATCCGATGCCTGACACGATTGGTCTACCAGGAGGGGGTCTAGTAGCCTTGTGAATTTTGGGCAGAATATAAAAGTACGGTGTTCTCGGTTGATTCTTAATAAGATATTCTGCCTCATGTTTGGAAACCCAATCGTTAGCTAGACCCTCCTCCACCAGGGTGGCAATGTCCCTAGTTATCTCCTGCGTGGGGTCTCTTCCTAGCCTTTGATAGTTCCTATCATCAGAGAGGAGACATAGGCATTTGTTGTCATATGTTGTGTTGTCCAAGACAACAATGGCTCCTCCTTTATCCGCCGGTTTGATGATAATCGCGGGATTTTCCTTAAGTTCTTTCAGTGCCACCTTCTCGACGTTGGTCATGTTAGAAAAGGAGCGTACATCCTGTCTCCTTAAGTTCTCAAGGTCGTGTATAACGGCCTGCTCGAAAGTTCCTATCTCCTGTGGAAGGGTAGCCAACTGAGGTGTGAATGTACACCTTGGACGTAGTGGTGTGTCTCCCATCGTCGTGTTCCCTTCTTCCGCGTCCCCAAAGAAAACTCTAAGGCGGACATTCCTGAAGAACGAGGCCAACTCTTGGTGTAGTTGGAAATGGTCCAAATGGTTCGTAGGGACAAAACCCAGACCTTTGTTAAGGAGGTTGTCCTGTGCAACAGTAAGGACAGTCGAGGAGAGGTTCACCAGTAGAGATGTTCCCTGCTCGTTCCTAGTTGCATGCTCTGGGCCATGCTCCTGGTCACTCGTTGGTTCAATTCTTGTTCCTGGTCGTTCCAGGTGACCCTCTGTTGTCCTCTCTACTTGCCCCTGCCCATTTTCCTGCCTCTCCCTAAAAAAGGGACCTGTGGTTGTTGAAACTGTGCTGCTTGGAAATGGGGGTTCTGGAAACCTGGATGTTGAGGGAAGCCCATCATAGGCCAATTATAACCCTGGTTCGGGTAGCCTTGAAAGGAGTTGGGGAAGAAGGGTCTTGGTCCCCTTTGATATCCCCGACCCCTACCGCTCCTGCGCTGTGGGAAGTCATGGTCACTACTGTCGCTGGAGCTGCTACCGGTGTCCTGGCGTTTCCTACCCTGTGGGTTTCCTTTTTTCATGTCTGCAAGCTTCTGTGTAACATACTCTTCGTTCGTGTAAGGATAAACCTTCTCTTTTGAAAAAAATTTCAAATCCTTTTGCAATTTTGTGATTTTAGATTGCAGCAAGTATTCACGGTATTCCCCCAACTCGGTGTTAACCTCGTCCAGCTTGTGACTGAACGTGGTCATGATGACCTCTGCTTTTAATCCTGCTTCACTGTTCTGTATCTGTATCACCAGGGTATCGACTAGTCTTTTAGCAGTGCTGATGATTAAGACCAGCCTATCCCTGGTGCATTTCCATGCGATAAGTGCCCAGTCACTTCTGAATGCCGCATCCTCCAAGAAGATGAGGGGTTCGTTTGTGACTAGAAGACCACGTGGAGCTGCGTTGCCCCTCAGATACTCAGTCAGGATAGCCCCATGAAGTATGGTCTTCACATGTGACCTCTTTGAGTTCTGAGAGAGTGTCCCAACCCTCCCCTTGTGTTAGGACCCTGTTGACAGCGGCGTCACCCAGTAGGGAGGTACCTGCCAGGATTTCAGCCACCATCTCCTCTCCAAATGATAATCCCTGATCTTGTGCCATGTTCATAAAGGGGACTTATTGCTCCCCTACAGTGGTGGGCTATTAAAACACCAAGCAGGTGCTGCGTGCTGATAGTTCAAAAGACACACTACCAATATTATTAAAAGTTCCGTATTCCCCTGCGGCTGAACCGCCGCTCTGTACAAACCAGAGTCTATCATAAACCCACGGATAAGAATGCCCTGCTTGCCTATGATAGCTTCCACCCTAAATCACTCAGAGAGAACTTGCCAGTAGGCCAATTCTTCCGGCTTAGACGGAATTGTACAGAGAAATCGAGTTTTAAAGAGGAAGCGACCCTCCTCTCGAATAAACTCACTCTAAGGGGATATCCTGAACGCACCATCAAAAAAGCCAGGAAGAGAGCCACCAATGCTAACAGGGTAACCTTTTGGAGAAAACTGTCAGACCTGACATTGACAAACCAGTATGTGTTACTACATTTAACACAGCGTCTCACCAAATCAGACAAGTGATATTGAAACACTGGAACATACTTACCTCCAATGGGCTGAATATTGAGAAACCCTTGTTCTCTTTTAAAAGGAGTGCTAACTTGAAAGATATGTTAGTACATACCAGACCCGGCTTCTCATCACTAAGGAGACTGTTGGCATCTGGTCAACTTCCGCCTGTACAAGGTCATTCACGGTGTGGCTCCTGCAACGTATGCCACCTAACCAATAACACGAAATCCATTGATGTGGGACCTTACCCATGGGAACAAAGGTCACAGACTAATTGTAACTCTGAGGGCGTCATATCTCATTACCTGTCCATGCCGAATGCAGTACGTTGGCATGACTAACCGCAAGGGTAAGACGCGCATCATGGAACACCGTAGCACAATAAGATGCATGAGGTCCAACACAAAACTCACTGCACACTATCTTGAGAGACGTCACACCACCGAAGAGTTAACTTGGACTGTCATTGAGAAACCCAGATTGAACCCCTCCATTGGGGATAAAACCAGAGCCCTCCTACTGAGAGAACAAAAATGGGTATATCGCCTCAAGAGTCATCAGGTGGGCCTGAATGACGATATCCCCTGGCACTCGCTCAATAGGTAATATATATCCCCATCTTACCGTAGTACCTGTACTGATTATTCTGGTAACCACTCTAAACAGTGTATATATATTTTTTACCTTCTTACACTTATAAACTGACATGACGTGAGATGGTTATCTGTTCATCTGATACACCCCTCGTGGACAGAGGAGATTACATAGGCTCCCAAACTTGGGTACAGGACATTCTATTGCCATGTCCTTTAAATTTAGGGCAATTACATAATTTGTGCGCTGGTGAACTCGGGCCCCTCTTCTCTCCAGCACGGAACGAGTGACTGAGTGCCCTCCTCGTCCAGTCTATACACAAAACTATTGGTCCCCTGACCCCGAGCGAGGCGGTTTCATTATTAATGGGACGCGACGGCCGTGTATCTTGATAATATAAGTCTTCACTTTTGGCCGCTCGCCCCCATTCACAAGACGATACTTCCCCATTTTGGCCCTGTTTCTTATGTTTACATGGGCTGACTCCATGACAACCCTACGCGATAGTCACATGACATGTGACGTAGGCCATCACGGCCGGCCGTACGCCTCCACACGTCATCACGCGTTCCACACGCGTCACATGACCGGAACGACTGGTATCCCGAACAACATGGATAAAACGCACAGTGCTAGCCTTCACCGCCACTATTCTACACGGCGGACGGAGGAGAGCAGTCTTAAGGAGCACCAGCCTTGGAGTAGTAAGGAGTGGGGGGGAGCATTGGGTGCACATTTTTTGTCAATTCTTCTGGCTACCATTCCGTTATAACTTTGTTATGTAGTCACGTTGGGGGCTTTGCGACACGATGATTTCTTATGCCTTGTCGGCTTTAATAGTCCACAGTGATCGGCTATGTGGAGCAGGGCGTCTGTGGCTTTCTGCACTAGGCCTGTGCCCTTCAACCTTTAATCTGGTACCTGTTACCTGAGTCGGTCATAGTAAAGCACTCTGCACGAAATAGGTGGAACCTATAGCCCCCCCAAGAGCTATCTTGATTAACACTACTATGAGATTTGTTAGGCCAATAGTGACACCCGTGTATATACTTTGGGCGCACTATGGGGCAACTATTGGCTAACACATTTGGCCTCTCCTTACTGTGTTCATGTACCATATCTTGACATGTGATGATTATTAACATAATGATCTCTCTCCTTATGATTTCCTTTTTTTCCCCGCAATAAAGTGTGACTAGAGGGGGTCTCTCTTTGCCCACCGCCAGTTCAAACTCGAAATAGGGTGTAACTCGGTGAGTAGGCACGCACCGGACCCCTACTGGGTAGTGCATGTGACGATTTTGACTACAGCATGATGTATGCAATGCTGATATTTTAGCAATAGATCTCTGGTGGGGACTGATTGATACACTAGAGTATACTTATGTGTAGATAAGTTTACTTTACACATAGTATGTGAAGTACTAAGGAGAAGATTACTAGTAACTGCTTGTTTTCTTCTCTTTTCTCTCTTATTACACTGTTGTTCCCTTTTTCTTCTCTTTTAGTAATCCCACTACCAATGTGGAGGAAATTCCTCGACACGGAACTACAGGTTTCTAGGCATCCTCATCTCAACAGGAGGTGAGAGTATTAAACCACTGGGACAGGTAGAGTCCTGAGGAAGGCCGGCGTGACCCTATATGTGGGGCACATACACACAGCCGAAACATGTTGACCACCTGGCAGTAAAGGAGGGGTGTTAGGAGCACATTGCATCTCCCAATCACCACCATCCTTCACGTTTTTAACCCTGGCCGGAGGATCCATGAATAAAGTCTTGGGCACAGCGACACTTCCGAGCTAGTTTTAACTCACACACTACTGCACTTTCACTACCGTCGTTCCCAGCCACTGTGATAGAAATTATCTCTCTCTGTGTTGTATTGTCTTCCCCCACCCTATTGCTCCACCCTGTGCGTGGCTACACCGGGGTGTATTGTAAGCAGCCCTATGATGAAGCATGTCACACATTTGTATGAGTGAGGGCAGTATTGGCACACACAGCACGTGCCATCACGAGATACAATACGTTTTTTATTTACTCCCTACTCCTTCTGGTGGACTAAACATTGACCGGGTGTTCCGGTAGGTGAGTCCGTACCCTCACCCCTTCTTTGGTGTTTTCGATTGGTGGTTTTCAACACACGTAGTGGTTAAGTAGTCAAAACATCGAAGGGGAGTAGTATTCACCCCCCATTTAAATCACATACCCACACTTATAATTCACATGTGGATGTCAGTGCGCTCACGTTCAGTGAGCAAAGCAATTACCGGAGATCATGTTTTAAAATGAACACACACGTGCTCCAAGTACAACCGTACTTGTGCCCGTGTATATATGAGAGACAAACATGGGGGAGAGTTGCAATGAACCAAAGGAGTCATAGCTTACAAAGGACTAAAGTTAGTCAGACCCCATGGATATCGCGGGGGGTGTCGGTTATAGTCAAACTCTGCGGGCTAAAGGAGACAATGCGTGGCATATTGTTAGTTGTCATACCTGGTTGGAAACTAGATCAAGATCAAGGAGGCAACACGCAGCGTAGCGTTAACTTACTTCGTCAAACCGGACTGCCCGCCATCCTACCTAGTGACCGTCCGCGCGGAATCCCGAGGATATCTCGGTCCGTGGATGCGGCGTTTTTAAATGTGAAGAGGGAGCACTTCCGCGTTTGTGACGCGGCGCGTGCCCCCACGTGACCGCGTAGTGGGCGAGTCCTCGCAGTTGCGAAAAACCGCGAGTGCAATAGAAGAACGAAAAACCTTCAGTAAATGTTGACCGAATGTACAGCAGAATCCATAAAATAATATAATAATCAAGTTGGAGGGAATTACACAGCGTGTGTTGGATTTGTGTCAATAAAAGGATGTTGTTATGACACATGCTACTTGCTGCAGGGGATTACACAGCGCGTGTTAGATGTCATTAAAGTTTTATTGTGTTAAAAAAATATTTTTTTTAAAACAGCAAAAAGAAGCAGTATGGTATCCTCTAAGATAAACCTATTCAGGACCGTTGCTCAAGAGGGGTTTTTTTGTTAGCCCATGATTGTTTCTAAGAGACCTAAGTGTGACTTATGTATAAATATACATCGCGTGTAAGTTATACAGGAGGGTGTTACTGAGGTGTGATAATGGGGGGCAGTGTTCCTATCCTACCCAACCTAGGGTGGTGGATTATTTTGGGGAGGCACCTCATGCCAAATGCCCCTTACCCAGCATTAATCTGTCAGGCAAAACTCAAACCGTGGGTGCATTAATTGTGTTTCAGAGAGTTCCACGAAATGTTGTCGTTTAAACCTTCCTTGTGGGTTGAAAGCCTATATACTCAGCGTTGTTCTTTCTCTAGTAGGCGTTGTTGGATGTTTTCTTTTGCCTTCACTGTCTCTGATAGTCCACCGTATGTCAGTGGTGTGGTTGGCCTGGAGGAAGTGTTCTGTGAGTCTGGTTGTGATTCTTTTACACCTGATCGTGCTCACAGATTTGTTGTTTCACCTTCCTGCCTGTCATGCCTATATAACGTAGGCCACATGGGCATGTTATGAGGTACACTACATTCATGCTATTACAGTTGGTATGCGCCCTTAGTGTCCAGACTTTTCCAGGTTCCAAACTTAGTGTTTTAGTGGCTGTTGTTAAATGGCGCACACTGCAATTTCCGCAGGGATAGTGTCCAGTAATGTTAGGGAGGCCCCATGCGTTCAATACCGTGGGTGTCTTCTCCTTCTCCCCCCACCTAGGGCGGGTAGCGACAAGGGAGTCCTTCAAGTTCCTTGCTTTTTTAAAAGAGAACAAGGGTTTCTCCCATCTGAGGTTGCCAGTCTGGAGGATCTTCCAATGTTTATTGATTGATTTTGTCACCTGATTGGAAACCGTGCTGTATGTCATAACACAAGTCAGTGGTATGTCCTTCTTGGATATAGTTTTTTCTTCCAAGAGGGCCTCTCTTGGTTGGTTCCTGGCCGGTTTCTGACATTTATTTAGTATCTTTTCAGGGTATCCTCTAAAGGATAGTTTCTTTGATAGGTCAGCTGCTTGTGTCCGGTAATCAGAGAGTTTACTACAATTTCTCCTTTGTCTGAGGTATTGTCCGTACCGGAGATTTTCCCTGAGGGCCCTGGGATGAAAACTATCAAACCTAAGGAGGTTATTTTTTGCGGTTGGCTTGTGGTGTGTCTTAGTCTCCAACCTGCCATTCTCTTTGGTGATAGTTATGTCTAAGAACACCATGGCGTTGGAATCCATAGAGTGAGTGAACCTTAGGTTTTTGTCACAGTTGTTGATCCAGTTCAAGTCTAACAACACCTCCTTCAGTCCTTGCCAAATGACAAGGACATCGTCAATGTATGTCTTCCAGAAAGAGATGTGGGGGCTGTATGGGTTGTTCTCATGTAGAATGTATTTCTTTTCGAAATCCAAAACGTAAAGCCCAGCCACACTCTGGGCAAATGTGCTCCCCATGGAAGTTCCGTTGGTTTGGAGGTACAAGTCCCCCTCAAACTCAAAAAAGTTTCTTTCGAGTGCCAATTTCGCGCACTCCAATATGAAGTGCTTTGGTGTCCTGTATGTCCATTCTACCTCATTGAGGGCTCTACTGAGTACTTCCAGAGTATCGTCTTGTGGAAGGCTGGTGTACAGGCTTTCAATATCAAAGCTAACCAGAATGGTGGACTCATCGACAGTGATTTCCTTCAGGAGATTGAGTAGGCATTTTGTGTCTTTCAAGTAAGTCTCTGTATTTTGTACTAATGTTTTTAGGAAAAAATCACAAAATCGTGATAACGGTTCCAACACTGAACCTATCCCTGAGACGATCGGTCTACCAGGGGGAGTAAGTTTGTTTTTGTGCATTTTAGGCAATGTATAGAAATAGGGAATTTTCTCATCACTAGTTGTAAGGAAATCTGCTTCTAGTTTGCTAATGTATCCGTTCGCTTCAGCAGAATCAACCAGAGATCTTATTTCTCCTTTCAGTTCCTTAGTAGGATTAGTAGGAAGGGGTGTATAGTTCTTTCTGTCAGTTAGAAGGCGACGGCATTCCGTTTGGTAAGCCAATTTGTCTTGCACCACCACCCCACTGCCCTTGTCTACCTGTTTTATAACGATGGTATCTGAAAGAAACACGTTAGTTATAGATTCCTTACCTTAGAATTACCCCAAGGCGTCAGAGTGGATCGGAAAGTTTTATCGTCAGCAGTACCTCTGCGCGTCGGAAGGTGGCGTCCGTCGGCTCTGCGTCGGTCGTCGGCGTCGTGGTCGCCGGGATGACGTCGCGGCAGCTACTTAGACGACGCCCTCGCGCGCTGACGTCAGTTCTTTCTTTTTCCGTGGCAGCCAGCGCAGATCCGGGAAGAGCGGTACCTCAGTCATTTTTTGACTAACTTTTTCTCGACTTTTGTCGACTTCTTTTCTCGAGTCTTTGACTCCGAAGAGGTGCACGAGAGATGCCCGGTTTCAAGGCCTGCGGATCCTGTCATCGCATGATGTCGGTGACGGATCCGCACCGTGTGTGTCTTTTCTGCCTGGAGCGCGACCACGACCCCAAGTCGTGCTCCGACTGCCGGTCGATGGCGCCGAAGGCTTTGCGGGAGCGGTCCCGAAAGCTGCTTGAACACCGGCAGTCTGCTCCTCGCCGTCGAGGTCCCGGTCGAGAGGGAGGTCGAGGGACCGGTCGCGGAGCCATCGCCATTCTGGCTCGAAGTCATCGAAGTCTTCGCACTCTGGGTCGGGTAAGTCGAAGCATAAGAAGAAGTCGAAGAAGCATTGTCGATCTACGACTTCTCCTCGTCGGTCGGCCGATCCGACGAGGCGCGCGGATGGTGCCACTCCCGCGGCTCTGCGCGCAGAGCCCGAAGGGTCGACTCCGAGCTTCCCTCCCTTTCCGGGACCCGAAGCGAACCCCGCCCAGCTTCGTACGTTCTACGAAGCGATGCACGCCATCTTTGGGCGGACTGACCCCGCCGGCGCGCTTTCGGGCCCTGTGGATTCGGTTGGGGGGCCTACGTCTTACCTGCCGGCGGCTCTGGCCCTGGCGCTGCAGGCCCCCCTTGGATCCAGGCCTGGATCGGCACCGGTTGACCTCGATATGCCTCCACTGGCGCCGCTTCCTACGGCACCACTCCCGTGCTCGACGCCGGTCGGCTCCCCGGCCATCGCCGACCCTATTCTCCTTCCCTACGTGGACACGGACCCGGACCGACGTCCTCCGACGCCGGATCCGGCGCCGGGTGGGGATTTCATGCCCCTGTTCACTCCTGGGGTCCCTTTACAACAACAGTGGCACCCAGAGGACGATGAGGAGGACTGGGAGGGGTCAGGTGACCCTTTAACTGACCAGCTAGAGTCTGAGCAGGACGGGACAGAGGAACTGGGGGATGCCAGTGGTCTTGACACTTCTCCCGACCTTGGCATGTTGTCTCCTCCTACCGTGGCTACGGAGGAGGGAGCGTCATACGCTGTGGTGTTGCGTAGGGCGGCAGAGGCTCTCAACCTCAAGCTTCCTACGGTGGCGGTCAGGACTAACCTCCTGACTGAGGTGCTTCAACTGGCAGCGAGCTCTTCGGAGCCCCTGCTGCCATTTAATGAGGCTCTCACCGACGTCCTTTTGGGCACGTGGTCCAGGCCCAACACGGGGGCGCCCGTGGACAGGATGATCGCCCGACGCCACCGCCCGGCTCCGGGCGACCCCACTTTCCTCTCCCAACACCCCACCCCGGAGAGCTTGGTTGTCCAAGCCTCTACCTCCAAAGCGCCTTCCCTACCGCTCCACCGGCAAGGGAATCCAAGAAGCTGGACCATCTTGGGAAGAAGATTTTCTCTTCCGCCAGCTTAGGACTGCGGTCCGTAAACACTGCATGTCTCTTGGGCCGTTATTCGCACTCAGTGTGGGATACGGTGGCGCAAGTGCTGCCTCTGTGTCTGGAGGAGGCCCGGGCAGTGCTCTACAGGCTGTCGCCGCCGGGAGAGATGCAGCTAAGTTTACGATCCGTTGTGGGCTGGACACCGCCGACTCTCTGGGCAGGACCATTTCAACGTCGGTAGCGCTCCGCCGCTACGCCTGGATGAGGTCCACTGGCTTTTCAGGGGATGTCCATAACACCTTGATGGACATGCCCTTTGATGGCCGTCGCCTTTTTGGCGACAAAGCAGACAACGCCCTAGAGCGCTTCAAGGACTCACGGGCTACGGCCAAGTCCTTGGGCCTCTCCTCCCGTCCGGCGCAGTCTGCTTTTCGCCCTTTCGTGGCTACGGAAGGGGTGCCCCGCTACGTCCCACCCAAGGCCGCAGCAAGTTACCCAACCTTCGCGGGGACGTGGGAACCAACTTCGTGGTTCAGGGGGCCAGCGGGCGGGCCAGTCCACCAACCCCCCTTCTGCAGCAGCCACCAAACCCTCCTAGTCCGACCTTTTAGGCCCATCAAACGCCAGTGGGCGGCAGGATTCGCCAGCACCTCCCCCACTGGCGCACCATCACTTCGGACAGGTGGGTTTTGCAGATAGTCCGAAGGGGCTACTCCCTCCCCTTCGAGACTACCCCTCCAGCCATGCCACCTCGTTACCACCGCATGTTGGAGGATCATCTGGCCCTTCTCCAGCAGGAAGTTACGGTTCTCTTGGCCAAGGGAGCCATCGAGCGCGTTCCTGTCCCAGAAGTAGGTCGTGGTTGTTACTCCCACTACTTTCTGGTTCCCAAGAAGGACAAGGGCCTGCATCCTATCTTGGACCTCAGGGACAACAATCGCTTCCTCCGGAAGGAGAAGTTCAAGATGTTGACGCTTGCTCAGGTCTTGTCTGCCCTCGACCCGCAAGACTGGATGGTAGCGTTGGACTTGCAGGACGCTTACTTTCACATCCCCGTCCTGCCGGCGTTACCTGCGGATCACGGTAGGCTACGAGCACTTTCAGTTCACCGTGCTCCCCTTTGGCCTTACCAGTGCCCCTCGGGTGTTCACGGAAGTGATGGCGGTGGTCGCAGCTCATCTGCGCAGATCAGGGGTTTCAGTCTTCCCCAATCTCGACAACTGGTTGTTGAAGGCGGGCTCGTCCCAGGCAGTCGTCTCCCACCTCCAGACTACGGCCGACCTCCTGCATCAGCTGGGGTTCTCCATCAATGTGCCGAAGTCGCACCTGATTCTCTCTCAGAAGCTCCTCTTCATTGGAGCGGTTCTGGACACGACGCAGTTTCGGGTCATGCTCCCGAACAGCGAGTCCGGGATATTCGGGCTATGATTCCGATCTTTCAGCCCTTGTCCCGGGTTTCGGTCAGAGTGACCCTGAGGCTGCTGGGCCTCATGGCCTCCTGCATCCTGCTGATCAATCATGCCAGGTGGCATATGCGGGCTCTGCAGTGGGACCTGAAGTTCTAGTGGGCGCAGCATCAGGGGAATCTGTCCGATTACGTCCAGATCTCGGAAGGCACTGCTTAACAACTGCAGTGGTGGCTCACGAACCAGGATTGGGTCAGTGGCAGGTCCCTCTCCCTTCCCCAACCAAACCACACTGTGGTGACGGATGCCTCCCTTCTGGGATGGGGCGGCCACATGGGAGAGGCGGAGATCAGAGGCCTCTGGTCTCCGGCGTAGTCCGGGCTTCACATCAACCTTCTGGAGCTCCGGGCGATTCGTCTTTGTGAGAAGTTGGCCTGGTATATGCTGTCCACTAGTTAAAGTGGGCACCTTGCACCAGAACAATTCGACTCTTATGGTAGGTAGGTTTAAGACAACCTTTATAGAAAGCTATCCTAGTGGTAGCTGTGGAGAGCAACCTTCAGGCTAAGTCTTGGAGGAATGTAAAGCAGCTTGTTTTACCACACAATCTCTTGAATCACCAAATGAAAAGACACCACACAGGTGTGTATATATATCAAATATATATGTATTTATTACTAAACAACTCTCTACTAATCTCTTTATGAGATTAGAAGTCAGGAACATATGTACAAATCAAATGTTATCAAAAATAAGTTAGCACAATCAAATATCACAATCTTAGCTTGGCTAGACCTGGGCCTAGAGCATATAGAATCGAGGGACCCCAAAGAACCACCCCAGGTAGTTGTAGGAGACCCACAGGGGACGGACGCGGTGTTCAGACACCGATGCGAGTCCTGTACGAGTCTATGCGAAAGGACGCGATTGAGATATCAATGTTAAAGGTCCCTTGCGTGTTCGAGGCGAGAGCACCGACACGAACCCAGTGCGAGTCGAAGGACGCGGTTACGGGTAGAGTTGCAAGGGAGAAGGACGCAATGTGTCTAACACAGACGCGAGCCCTGTACGAGTCAATGCGATAGTCGCACTTGGAAAACCGGAGTTTTAGGGCACTTCTAGAGTAGCTACAAGCAAGCCACTTACAGGGTAAGTAGTTCTAGGGCCAACACCCACAGGAGCACCGTAGTGCTGAAGTTACCTCACCCAGGGGAGCAGGGTGCATAGGTGTCCTTTGGTGTCGGGTCGCGGCGTCGTTTTCAATGGGAGCCAGTGAAGACTTGCTGCTTGCGACGACAGAAGAAGTGTCCGTTGGAATCCAAGCCTGGATTCGGAAGGAGGAAGACCTGAAAGCAGAGGGGACAGTGTTCAAAGTCACTTGGCAGTGACCCGGGGCAAGGAAGATGAATGCCCACCGTCGTCGACCGATTCAGGTCGTTCACGGGTGTCTTGACTCTTCGACCACGAGGTCCAGGAGGCGTCGAGGACAGCCAGGAGCTGGATTCAGCGTGTCCCACGAAGTCTGCAGCTGTCTGCGGTGTCGGCGACATGATTGGAGCCAACAAGCCTTGGTAGCAGCAAGTCTCGTGGAGGAGAGGAAAAGTCAATGGTGCAGACCAGCAAGGTCTGAGGGACTTACCCAGCGAGGGTAGGTCAGGGCAGGCCTGGAGCAACCAGGGGAGCCCTTTGGTTTCGTTGAAAAGTCTTCTGGGGACCCACAAGCCGGCTGGCAAGGGATCGCGAAGACGCCTCGGGAGGATTCACTCAACAGGGGCCCACGGTCACTCGGGACGGTGTAGGCCTCTGATTTTGGGAGGGATCTCTGCTAGAGGCTGGGACCACACGTGGTCCAAAGCACAAGTTCGTAGAACGTCGTGAAGGGGTTGCACTCTACAATAGTGCACGGTACCCAGGGGCTGCGGTTCCTCGTCGCTCGTGGGGTCCACTTGCCTCAGCTTCGCTGGGGACTCACGATGGCCTTGGAGAAGTCAGGAAATCCTCTTCCTGGGCTGCAGGGACTGCGGGCTCCGGCGGGAGCGGCGTAGTTTGCGACCGTCGTTGTAGTTTTTGGTGCCTGCCAAGCAGGGGAGTCACTCCTTGACTCCAAGGGAGATTCTTCAGTCTTCCAGAGGTAGTGGAACGTCGAAGGTCCGGGATTCTTCTTTAGAGCGTCGTCCAGGGGTATCTAGGTTGCAATGCACAGGTTCCCCCTCTTATACTAAAAAGAAGGGAGGGACTAGCTCTATGACCCCACCTATGGGAGGGTCAGGGGAATGGGTGGCTACACCCACTTCCCTTTGTCCAGTTTCGCGCCAGAGCAGGGGCAGGTAGCCCCTGAGCCGGTTTGAACTGGGGTATGCACAGAGGAGCCTTCTGCTCCCCCAGTGCAGGACTTCAAAGCACTCTAGGAGTGCACCCACCCAGCCCCAATACACTAAACCCTGTCTGGGAGGTGGTCACACCCCCTTGGGACAGGATACCTATTGTTGGGCCTCCTCCACTGCTAGTGTCGGTCATCAGCAGGAGGGCAGCCCAGTGTCTGTGACTGGTGGCATCCATTTTGTGATGCCAGGGCTCTTTAGGATTCTACCGCGTTTCCACAGTAGGTACATGTCTATCCCTCTAGAAGGGTGGGATCATACTCCCACACCAGTTACTGTTGTGGGGGTATGATTCCAAAGTGTTTGACACCAAACACGACATGTTTTGATGCAGCCATTCCACAGTTGGCATTTACCGCGAGGATATAATGCACTTAAGAGTATATGGTTTGGCTGCATTCACAAACAGCCCCAGAGAATAGACTCTGAGAGCTGCAGAGGGGTCCTGCTCAGGCAGAGGCACCCTCTCACATAGGAACTAAGCACCCTGCCCTCAGGATTGATAGAGCCTGCCTTAGGGGTGACTGATAAGTTTAAATGTGTGTGCAGGAGAGATGTATAGGGGACCTATATCTCAGTGAGGGGTGCTAGCACCTCCTCACCCAGGCTGCAGTAGCAGGCCTGTAGTGTCAGATTTAGTCTGCTTCCCAGGGGTGGCATAATTCATGCTTGAGCCCCTGGTAGGCCTGTGAAGTACCTATGCCCTTGGTACCGAAGGTACCATATACTAGGGACTCATAAGGTACCACAGTATCCAATCACTAGTGCACCTAGAGTGCACTCCAAGTCATTTAGAGAGAACCGAGAGGCTGGGGCCCTGATTGGCAGGGTCCCAGCCAGACTATAGCCAGAAACCAGTGTAAACATCAGAAAGAAAGTGGGGGCAACATAAGAGGCAGATCCTACTCTCCTACACAACCCCCCCCAAACGCAGGGACACTAAACTAACCTTGACCAGTCGAGTCTTCGTGTTCTAAGTGGAAATACCTTGAGAGTCCATCTGCATTGGCATTTTGGGTCCCAGGTCTATGTTCCACTGTATAGTCCATCCCCTGTAGGGAAATGGACCACCTCAAAAGTTTTGGGTTTTCTCCTTTCATTTGTTTAAGCCATAGGAGGGGCTTGTGGTCAGTCTGAACTATGAAGTGAGTGCCAAACAAGTATGGCCTCGGCTTCTTCAAGGCCCATACCACAGCAAAGGCCTCCCTCTCTATAGCTGACCAACGTTTCTCTCTAGGGGTCAGCCTTCTGCTAATGAAAGCTACTGGCTGGTCTTGACCTTCATCATTTAGTTGACAGTACAGCTCCCACACCCAGCTCAGAAGCATCTGTTTGGACAATGAACTTTTTGGCGTAGTCTGGACTCTGTAAGATGGGGGCAGTGCACATGGCCTGCTTTAGGTCTTCAAATGCCTTCTGACAGCTAGCTGTCCACTGAACCTTTTTTGGCATTTTCTTTGAGGTCAGATCATTCAAGGGGGTCACTATAGATCCATATCCCTTCACAAACCTCCTATAGTAACCAGTCAGGCCTAAGAAGGCTCTCACCTGTGTCTGGGTGGTTGGAGCAACCCATTCCATTATGGTTTGGATTTTGCTCTGTAAAGGCTGAACCTGGCCTCCACCCACAAGGTGGCCCAGGTACACAACCTGACTCTGCCCTATCTGGCACTTAGTGGCCTTGATAGTGAGGCCTGCTTTCTGCAGAGCCTCCAAAACATTTCTGAGGTGGACCAGGTGATCCTGTCAGGAGGAACTAAAGACAGCAATATCATCTAGATAAGCTGAGCAATAAGTTTCCATTCCTGCCAGAACTTTGTTCACCAACCTCTGAAAAGTGGCAGGTGCATTTTTCAATCCAAAGGGCATCACCACAAAGTGGTAGTGCCCCCCAGGGGTTGAAAATGCTGTTTTGGCTTTTGCATCATCAGCTAACCTGATCTGCCAGTAGCCAGCTGTTAGGTCAAATGTACTCAGATACTTGGCTGAGGCCAAGGTATCAATCAGCTCATCTGCCCTTGGTATGGGATAGGCATCAGTCCTGGTGACTGCATTGAGGCCTCTGTAGTCTACACAAAACCTCATTTCTTTCTTACCACCCTGGGTATGAGGCTTGGGTACTAGGACTACTGGGCTAGCCCATGGGCTATCTGAGGGCTCAATCACACCTAACTCCAACATCTTCTGGACTTCAGTCCTGATACAGTCCCTGACATGGTCAGGTTGCCTGTAGATTTTACTCTTGACATGCAGACTGTCTCCAGTGTCCACCTCATGGGTGCACCAGGAAGTCTGACTAGGGGTCAGGCTAAACATATGTCTGTACTGCTGCAGAACTTGTCTGCACTCAGTTTGCTGATGGTCAGTGAGGCTGCTTGCCAAAGCAACACCATCTACTGACCCATCATCAGGGTTCTGTGAGAGCAGGTCAGGGAGAGGGTCACTCTCCTCCTCCTGTTCCTCATCAGTTGCCATGAGCAAGCCCATGTCAGCCCTGTCAACATATGGTTTCAATCTGTTGACATGGAGCACCCTCAGGGGCTCCTGGGAGTTCCAAGATTCACCATAGGTGACTTCTCCCTTTTGCTCAACTATTGTATGGGGGCCACTCCATTTGTCTTGGAGGGCTGCTGGGGCCACTGGCTCCAACACCCACACCTTCTGTCCTGGCTGGTATACAGTCAGCACAGCCTTTGGTCATGCCAAGCTTTTTGTAATTCTTGGCTGGCCTCCAGGTTTTTGGTTGCCTTTTTCATGTATTCAGCCATCCTGGAGCGGAGACCAAGTACATAGTCCATCACATCTTGTTTGGGGGTTTGAGAGGTAACTCCCAGCCCTCTTTTCCCAAACATAATGGACCTCTTACAGGATGCCCAAACAGAAGCTCAAATGGGCTGTAACCAACCCCCTTCTGTGGAACTTCTCTGTATGCAAACAACAGGCAGGGAAGAAGAAGGTCCCATTTCCGCCTAAGCTTCTCTGGGAGTCCTTTAATCATTCCCTTCAGGGTTTTGTTGAAGCGTTCAACCAACCCATTGCATTGTGGGTGATAGGGGGTGGTGAACTTATAAGTTACACCACACTCCTTCCACATTGCTTTCAAATATCCTGACATGAAGTTGGTACCTCTGTCAGAGATTACCTCCTTTGGGAAACCCACTCTGGAGAAGACTCCAATGAGGGCTCTTGCCACCACAGGGGCTGTGGTGGTCCTCGGGGAATTGCCTCTGGGTACCTGGTGGCATGATCCACTACCACCAGGATAAATCTGTGCCCAGATGCAGTTTGAGGGTCAAGGGGACCAACAATGTCAATCCCTACCCTTTCAAAGGGTACCCCCACCACCGGTAGTGGTATCAGGGGGGCCTTTGTTGTGCCACCTGCCTTGCCACTGGCTTGGCATGTGACACAGGAGCGACAAAACTCCTTTGTGTCTTCTGACATATGTGGCCAATGAAATTGTGGAACAAGCCTGTCCCAGGTCTTGTTTTGGCCCAAGTGACCTGCCAAAGGGATGTCATGTCCTAGGGTCAAGAGGAACCCCCTAAACTTCTGAGGTATTATCAACCTCCTGGTGGCTCCAGGGGCTGGATCTCTACCTTCAGAATATAGGAGTCCCTCATCCCAATAAACTTTATGGGACCCACTAGCACTCCCAGCAGCCTCAGCAGCAGCCTGCTGCCTGAGGGGTTCAAGAGAGGGGCAGCACTGTTGCTCCTTACTCAGATCTTCCCTAGAAGGGCCCCCTGCCCCCAAGAACTCAACCTGGTCAGGCTCAAGTCCCTCTGGGGCAGTTCCTTCTTCAGGATCTGCTTCTCCTCCCTCAAGAGGGTAATCTGTGATCTGAGACAGAGGGGAAGGCACTGCCTTAACCCTACTGCTCCTCTTCTTGGGAAGCATCTGGTCCATAATTTCAGGATCCAGAGCTGGTTCAGTGTCATGCATTTTGGCCTGTGACCTGGTCACAGCAAATACCTCTGCAGGGATGCCCAACATCTCAGCATGAGTCCATAACTCTACTTCAGACCAGGCTGAAGTCTCTAGATCATTGCCCAATAGACATTCTACAGGGAGGTCTGCACTGACTACAACCTTCTTGAGGCCAGTTACCCCTCCCCAGGAGAAATTCACAACTGCCAGACTATGGTTGGTCCTGGCATTGCTTGCATTGGTCACCTGGTACATTTCACCCAGGATGATCATCCAGGGTCCACAAGATCCTCTGCCACCATGGTGACACTAGCACCTGTGTCCCTAAATGCCAAAGCCTGTTTGCCATTTATTACAGGCTGCTGTTTGTATTTGCCCAGATTACTGGGGCTCACTAGGAAGGACATGTCAATGTCTCCATCACAAATCAGCATTGCCTGAGTGGGCACTCTGGCTAGGCCAGAGTCCACTTCAGAACCCAGGGTCAGCCCTACTACACCCTTTTTCTGTGTACCACCTCCACCAGTAGCTGAACTAGGGGGAACAGTTGCCTTAGGGGCAGGAGTGGTGGTGGTTTGTTCTTTGGACTTGTTACAATCAGAAGTCCAGTGCCCTTTCTGTTTACAGAATTTGCACCATGGCTTCTTTTGGCCTTTTCCCTTGTTGGATTGTGACTCCCCACCAGATGCAGATTTTTGGGGCCCTTGTGAAGACTTCTGGTCTTTTGACTTATCCCCACTTTTCTCAGAGCCCTTAGAATCCTGCTTCTTTGTGTCACCCCCTTGGTTCTGGGTTTTCTGCCTCACCCTGGTTCTGACCCACTTGTCTGCCTTCTTTCCCAATTCTTGGGGAGAGGTCAGATCTGAGTCCACTAGGTATTGATGCAACAACTGGTTCTGGTAATTATTAAGGATCTGTTCTCTCATCATTAGATTATACAATCCCTTGAAATCAGTAACCCTACTGCCAACCACCTCCAGAGCCTTGGTTGCACAATCTACAAAGTCAGTCCAGTCCTGAGTCTGTGCCTTCTGGGTGTCTCTGAACTTCAACCTGTACTGCTCAGTGGTTAAGCCAAACCCATCTATCAGTGCACTCTTCAGGACTTCATAGTCATCAGCATCCTCTTCTCTAACAGTGAGGAGCTTGTCTCTACCTTTATCTGAAAAGGAGAGCCACAAGATTGCTGCCCACTGCTTTTGGGGACCTGTTGTATTCTACAGGCCCTTTCCATAGCAGTTATCCACTTATGGATATCATCCCCACTCTGGTAGGGAGGAACAACCTTGCTCAGGTTCCTATGGTCTGGAATATATTCTCTGCCTCTAGGGACAGTGTTGCTGCCACCAGGGGGTTCTAACCCCTCTCCTCTAGAAGCTCTCTGGAGCTCAAAGGCTTCTTTATCTAATGCCAACTGCTTGGTTTTGAGGGCAAATCTTGCTTCCTCATACTGCAGCAGTTTGTACAGTCTGTCAGAGGAACTCTCTCTTCTTAGGAAGTAGGAGTCTCTCTGATGGACAGTTTCTCTGCCAGAGTGATAGGAGCGGTCAGAGTCCCTAGAAAGGGACCTACGCTTCTCTTCCACTCTGTCAGGTCTCTTAGGGAGAACTCCTCTGTCCTGTTCAGACCCCTTGGGGCCTGGCCCTGCAATCAGAGTGTCTTGGTCAACTTGATGTTCATCATCTGACCCAGACACTGTAATTGACCCACTCACTGATTCAGACCCATTAGCTCCTAGAGCTAATCTAAGATCATCTGCTGTCAGCAGATCTATCAGGTGTAGTGTGGAGGGACTCTGTCCTATATTCAGGTGCCTTTCAGCACACATTGCTTTCAAGTCAAAGAAAGTCATGTCCTTATACTGAAGCTGAGTGGATCCACTGGGTCCATCCCTTAAGGACATTCTAGTGTTGTGCAGTGATGTACTACTTACACTAGTTTGTGGCCTACTGATACTAGCTTGAGCTGTAGAAAGGGTGTGCTATCCCTTGGCACACAGCTCTAAGTTCAGTAGAACTTATTGATACTAAGCTTGACTTTATATGTACCTTGAGTACCTTTAGTGGTTTTCAGTTAGTAATTCAAATAGAGATTTTCTGGTAAAACAATAGCAAGCTGGAATCCCACACGCTGCCACCAATGTGAGAAGTTGGCCTGGTATATGCTGTCCACTAATTAAAGTGGACACCTTGCACCAGAACAATTCGACTCTTATGGTAGGTAGGTTTAAGACAACCTTTATAGAAAGCTATCCTAGTGGTAGCTGTGGAGAGCAGCCTTCAGGCTAAGTCTTGGAGGAATGTAAAGCAGCTTGTTTTACCACACAATCTCTTGAATCACCAAATGAAAAGACACCACACAGGTGTATATATATCAAATATATATGTATTTATTACTAAACAACTCTCTACTAATCTCTTTATGAGATTAGAAGTCCGGAACATATGTACAAATCAAATGTTATCAAAAATAAGTTAGCACAATCAAATATCACAATCTTAGCTTGGCTAGACCTGGGCCTAGAGCATATAGAATCGAGGGACCCCAAAGAACCACCCCAGGTAGTTGTAGGAGACCCACAGGGGACGGACGCGGTGTTCAGACACTGATGCGAGTCCTGTACGAGTCTATGCGAAAGGACGCGATTGAGATATCAATGTTAAAGGTCCCTTGCGTGTTCGAGGCAAGACCACCGACACGACCCAGTGCGAGTCGAAGGACGCGGTTACGGGTAGAGTTGCAAGGGAGAAGGACGCGATGTGTCTAACACAGACTCGAGCCCTGTACGAGTCAATGCGATAGTTGCACTTGGAAAACAGGAGTTTTAGGGCACTTCTAGAGTAGCTACAAGCAAGCCACTTACAGGGTAAGTAGTTCTAGGGCCAACACCCACAGGAGCACCGTAGTGCTGAAGTTACCTCACCCAGGGGAGCCGGGTGCATAGGTGTCCTTTGGTGTCGGGTCGCGGCGTCGTTTTCAATGGGAGCCAGTGAAGACTTGCTGCTTGCGACGACAGAAGAAGTGTCCGTTGGAATCCAAGCCTGGATTCGGAAGGAGGAAGACCTGAAAGCAGAGGGGACAGTGTTCAAAGTCACTTGGTAGTGACCCGGGGCAAGGAAGATGAATGCCCACCGTCGTCGACAGATTCAGGTCGTTCACGGGTGTCTTGACTCTTCGACCACGAGGTCCAGGAGGCGTCGAGGACGGCCAGGAGCTGGATTCAGCGTGTCCCACGAAGTCTGCAGCTGACTGCGGTGTCGGCAACCCGATTGGAGCCAACAAGCCTTGGTAGCAGCAAGTCTCGTGGAGGAGAGGAAAAGTCAATGGTGCAGACCAGCAAGGTCTGAGGGACTTACCCAGCGAGGGTAGGTCAGGGCAGGCCTGGAGCAAACAGGGGAGCCCTTTGGTTTAGTTGAAAAGTCTTCTGGGGACCCACAAGCCGGCTGGCAAGGGATCGCGAAGACGCCTCTGGAGGATTCACTCAACAGGGGCCCACGGTCACTCGGGACAGTGTAGGCCTCTGATTTTGGGAGGGATCTCTGCTAGAGGCTGGGACCACACGTGGTCCAAAGCACAAGTTCGTAGAACGTCGTGAAGGGGTTGCACTCGACAATAGTGCACGGTACCCAGGGGCTGCGGTTCCTCGTCGCTCGTGGGGTCCACTTGCCTCCGCTTCGCTGGGGACTCACGATGGCCTTGGAGAAGTCAGGAAATCCTCTTCCTGGGCTGCAGGGACTGCGGGCTCCGGCGGGAGGGGCGTAGTTTGCGACCGTCGTTGTAGTTTTTGGTGCCTGCCAAGCAGGGGAGTCACTCCTTGACTCCAAGGGAGATTCTTCAGTCTTCCAGAGGTAGTGGAACGTCGAAGGTCCAGGATTCTTTAGAGCGTCGTCCAGGCGTATCTAGGTTGCAATGCACAGGTTCCCCCTCTTATACTAAAAAGAAGGGAGGGACTAGCTCTATGACCCCACCTATGGGAGGGTCAGGGGAGTGGGTGGCTACACCCACTTCCCTTTGTCCAGTTTCGCGCCAGAGCAGGGGCAGGTAGCCCCTGAGCCGGTTTGAACTGGGGTATGCACAGAGGAGCCTTCTGCTCCCCCAGTGCAGGACTTCAAAGCACTCTAGGAGTGCACCCACCCAGCCCCAATACACTAAACCCTGTCTGGGAGGTGGTCACACCCCCTTGGGACAGGATATCTATTGTTGGGCCTCCTCCACTGCGAGTGTCGGTCATCAGCAGGAGGGAAGCCCAGTGTCTGTGACTGGTGGCATCCATTTTGTGATGCCAGGGCTGTTTAGGATTCTACCGCGTTTCCACAGTAGGTACATGTCTATCCCTCTAGAAGGGTGGGATCATACTCCCACACCAGTTACTGGTGTGGGGGTATGATTCCAAAGTGTTTGACACCAAACACGACATGTTTTGATGCAGCCATTCCACAGTTAGCATTTACTGCGAGGATATAATGCACTTAAGAGTATATGGTTTGGCTGCATTCACAAACAGCCCCAGAGAATAGACTCTGAGAGCTGCAGAGGGGTCCTGCTCAGGCAGAGGCACCCTCTCACATAGGAACTAAGCACCCTGCCCTCAGGATTGATAGGGTCTGCCTTAGGGGTGACTGATAAGTTTAAATGTGTGTGCAGGAGAGATATAGGGGACCTATATCTCAGTGAGGGGTGCTAGCACCTCCTCACCCAGGCTGCAGTAGCAGGCCTGTGGTGTCAGATTTAGTCTGCTTCCCAGGGGTGGCATAATACATGCTTCAGCCCCTGGTAGGCCTGTGAAGTACCTATGCCCTTGGTACCTAAGGTACCATATACTAGGGACTCATAAGGTACCACAGTATCCAATCACTAGTGCACCTAGAGTGCACTCCAAGTCGTTTAGAGAGAACAGAGAGGCTGGGGCCCTGATTGGCAGGGTCCCAGCCAGACTATAGCCAGAAACCAGTGTATACATCAGAAAAAAAAGTGGGGGCAACATAAGAGGCAGATCCTACTCTCCTACAGTCTTGCACTGAAGGCATTCCTTCCCTCTGTCCGGGGAAGAGTAGTGCAGGTGTTCACGGACAACACCACCGCCATGTGGTAATGCAACAAACAGGGTGGGGTGGGGTCGTGGACCCTATGTCAGGAGGCCCTCCGCCTCTGGACATGGCTGGAACATCAGGGCATTTCCCTGGTGGTTCAACACCTGGCGGGTTCTCTGAACGCCAGGGCGGACGAACTCAGCCGCCGGTGCATGATGGATCACGAATGGCGTCTTCACTCGGAGGTGGTGCAAGGTCTCTTTCAACAGTGGGGAGAGCCTTGGTTAGATCTATTCGCCACCGAAGAGAACGCGCAATGTCAGCAATTCTGCGCGTTGGAATTTCTAAGGCAGCACTCGCTCGGCGACGCTTTTCGTCACGAGTGGAGTTGCGGTCTGTTTTACGCTTTTCCGCCTATACCACTTCTGCCCACAGTGCTGAAGAAGATCAGGCGCGACCGGGCCCAAGTCATTCTTCTGGCTCCGGATTGGGCACGAAGAGTCTGGTATTCCGAGCTGCTCAACATGGCCATCGATCCTCCGATCAGACTGCCTCTTCGGGAGGATCTTCTGTCGCAGCAGCAGGGGACGGTCCTCCACCCGAACCTGTCCAGCCTCCACCTCCTTGCGTGGAGATTGAGCGGCGGCAGTTGACGTCTTTCGACCTGCCTCCCGAAGTCTGTGACGTAATCTTGGCAGCCAGGCGTCCCTCCACAAAGACTGTATACGCCTGCCGGTGGAACAAATTTGTGGCGTGGTGCACAGCAAAGGCTGTGGATCCCCTTTCTGCCCCTCTTTCTGAAGTACTCTTGTTCCTTCTCTCTTTAGCCCAGCAGGGCTCTGCTCTGGGCACTATCAAGGGCTACCTTTCAGCCATCTCTGCCTTCCTTCGGCTGCCAGATCAGCCCTCTCTTTTCAAGTCCCCGGTAGTTAACCGTTTCTTGAAAGGCTTTACGCATCACTTTCCTCCAATTCCCTTCGTTATGCCTCAGTAGGACTTGAATCTTGTACTGACTTACTTAATGTGCGCTCCCTTTGAGCCGCTTCATAACTGTCCTTTACGTCTCTTAACTCTTAAGACTGCTTTCCTTGTAGCCATCACTTCTGCTAGAAGGGTGAGTGAGCTCCAGGCTCTTTCCTCAAAATCTCCTTTCTTGTCTGTTCATCCGGACAGGCTGGTTCTCCGGACCCGTTCATCCTTTCTTCCTAAGGTGGTCACTGCCTAACACGTCTGGACCCAAAACGTGCGCTCTCCTTCTATCTGGATCGCACAAAGCAGTTCCGGGTGGATGATCAACTTTTTGTTGGCTACGTGGGTGCAAAGAAGCGTCGGGCCGTACACAAACGCACCATCTCTCGATGGGTCGTGATTATCAAGGTATGTTACTCTCTGGCTAAAAAGGAGCCTCCAGTCGGGCTACGCGCCCATTCCACCAGGGCGACGGCAGCCACTACTGCCTTAGGAAGAGGAGTGCCTCTAAATGACATCTGTCAGGCAGCCACGTGGGCGTCTCTGCACACGTTTACGAGACACTACTGTCTGGACAGTCAAGTCCGGAGAGACTGCTTCTTTGGCCGCTCTGTTCTCCAGGACTTTCTGGTGTGATCTTGGTTCGCAGACCCACCACCGGGGTTGGTATTGCTGGGGTATCTATTCTAAGGTAAGCAATCTATAACTAACTTGTTTCTTTCAGATGCACAAGTTACTTACCTTCGGTAACGATATATCTGTAAGAAACATTAATTAGTTATAGATTCCTTACCGCCCCACCCATCCTCCCCGTTCTGCGAACTGATTTCTAGGGTTAAGGTCATCCTTTCAGGGCCCTAGTTTTGTGCACCAATGGTCAGTGTCTTGCATGGCTCTGCGTTTCTGACGCGGAAAGTCGTGTACAGAACTGACGTCAGCGCGCGAGGGCGGCGTCTAAGTAGCTGCCGCGACGTCATCTCGGCGACCACGACGCCAACGACGGACGCGGAGCCGACGACGCCACCTTCCGACATGCAGAGGTACTGCTCACGAAAAAACTTTCCGGATGCAGTCTGGCGCCTGGGGGTAATTCTAAGGTAAGGAATCTATAACTAACTAATGTTTCTTACAGATATATCGTTACCGAAGGTAAGTAACTTGTGCATCACAACTCCTCAATTTTGTAAGAGCCAGATTCTCCTCTCTGCTCATATTGAAAAACTTTTGTTTATCTTCCATTATCTCCACATCGTTTCTATACATTGCCTAAAATGCACAAAAACAAACTTCCTCCGCCTGGTAGACCGATCGTCTCAGGGATAGGTTCAGTGTTGGAACCGTTATCACGTTTTTTTTTTTTTTTTTTTTTTCCCCTAAAAACATTAGTACAAAATACAGAGACTTACTTGAAAGACACAAAATGCCTACTCAATCTCCTGAAGGAAATCACTGTCTGAGTCCACCATTCTGGTTAGCTTTGATATTGAAAGCCTGTACACCAGCCTTCCACAAGACGATACTCTGGAAGTACTCAGTAGAGCCCTCAATGAGGTAGAATGGGCATACAGGACACCAAAGCACTTCATATTGGAGTGCGCGAAATTGGCACTCAAAAGAAACTTTTTTGAGTTTGAGGGGGACTTGTACCTCCAAACCAATGGAACTTCCATGGGGAGCACATTTGCCCCGAGTGTGGCTGGACTTTACGTTTTTGATTTCGAAAGAAATACATTCTACATGAGAACAACCCATACAGCCCCCACATCTCTTTCTGGAAGACATACATTGACGATGTCCTTGTCATTTGGCAAGGACCGAAGGAGGTGTTGTTAGACTTCTTCAACTGGATCAACAACTGTGACAAAAACCTAAGGTTCACTCACTCTATGGATTCCAACGCCATGGTGATCTTAGACATAATTATCACCAAAGTGAATGGCAGGTTGGAGACTAAGCTTTAAGTAACAAGATTAGGGAGTGAAGAGGTAGTGTCGTACACGGACACTAGGGTGGATACGTCCTCCTCTAATGCTCTGTAGTCAAATCAAAGAGATCCACCATAAAGGGGGGTTATTCATAAAATTGTCCGTACGGGAGATTTTACCTGAGGGCCCTGGGATAAAAACTATCAAACCTAAGGAGGTTATTTTTTGCAGTTGCCTTGTGGTGTCTCTTAGTCTCCAACCTGGTCTGACTGTGTTAGGGAAGTGTGTTTCTCATCCTGGTGTTGATGCACACAGTGTTTGCTTAAATACCCCTCACACACCAAAAGGGCCCTTGGTGTCATGCTTCATCATAGGGCTCCAAATGACGGGAGCGAGGCAGTGTCGACCGAGACAATTACGTGGGCGACACCCTTCCCTACCCGTTACAGAGGCTCATGGAGCATTATCTCCTACATTACATAATTAACATATTAGAGGTACTATTAGGTATCGTATTAAGTGCATGAAATTCCTGCATTTTTTCTTATTTTTTCACTTTTGTATATAGCACACCTACTTGGCTTTATCAACATAGTGAGTACTGAGGGGATCTTTCAGTCCTGATGAAGAATCCTTTGCTTCGAAACATGTTGACTTTATAGGAGTATCCGCACATTATAGGCAGGACATCTCCGCATCACCTTTTTAACAGGTCCAGCCTCGACGACCTGTTAAAGTTTTTTTTAAGTCCATGAGGCCAGGTCCTTTTTAATTCACCTACCTTTATTCACTCCAGACCCTTCCTCTCACTACCCCATCAGTACACATAGTATTGTTAGAACAGTGCTCCCGCGTAGTCGTAGGTCGTAGCACGTCCCGTCCCTCAGCGGGGCGGGAAGACCCCTATGATGAAGCATGACACCAAGGGCCCTTTTGGTGTGTGAGGGATATTTAAGCAAACACTGTGTGCATCCACACCAAGATGAGAAACACACTTCCCTAACACAGTCAGACCAGGTTGGAGACTAAGACACACCACAAGGCAACTGCAAAAAATAACCTCCTTAGGTTTGATAGTTTTTATCCCAGGGCCCTCAGGGAAAATCTCCCGTACGGACAATTCCTCAGACTAAGGAGAAATTGTAGTAAACTCTCTGATTACCGGACACAAGCAGCTGACTTATCAAAGAAACTATCCTTTAGAGCCGTGGTACTCATAGTACGGCCCGCGGGCGCCCGGCATGCCTTCATTGGCGGCCCACGGACCTTGCCTTGCAGTTTCCACGGCCGGCAGTAAACACAGAAGATGACCGCAGGAGCATACGTAGTGAATACGTATTAAATAGGTATTCACTACGTATGCTCCTGCGGCCTTCTTCTGTGTTTACTGCCGGCCCCTGGGACGTCAGGGCACCTTCGGAAAGCTTCACAAAAGGCCCTTTAACAGTCCGCTGTAAGCGCTTTCACAGCTGACCTTTAAAGGGCCTTTTGGGAAGCTTCCTAGTTTGGACAAAGACAGATGGAGGCGCAGAGACAGATGGAGGCGCAGAGACAGATGGAGGCGCAGAGACAGATGGAGGCGCAGAGACAGATGGAGGCGCAGAGACAGATGGAGGCGCAGAGACAGATGGAGGCGCAGAGACAGATGGAGGCGCAGAGACAGATGGAGGCGCAGAGACAGATGGAGGCGCAGAGACAGATGGAGGCGCAGAGACAGATGGAGGCGCAGAGACAGATGGAGGCGCAGAGATGGAGGCGCAGAGACGGAGGCGCAGAGACGGAGGCGCAGAGACGGAGGCGCGGAGGCGCAGAGACGGAGGCGCAGAGACGGAGGCGCAGAGACGGAGGCGCAGAGACGGAGGCGCAGAGACGGAGGCGCAGAGACGGAGGCGCAGAGACGGAGGCGCAGAGATGGAGGCGCAGGGGCAGAGATGGAGGCGCAGGGGCAGAGATGGAGGCGCAGGGGCAGAGATGGAGGCGCAGGGGCAGAGATGGAGGCGCAGGGGCAGAGATGGAGGCGCAGGGGCAGAGATGGAGGCGCAGGGGCAGAGATGGAGGCGCAGGGGCAGAGATGGAGGGGCAGAGATGGAGGGGCAGAGATGGAGGCGCAGGGGCAGAGATGGAGGCGCAGGGGCAGAGATGGAGGCGCAGGGGCAGAGATGGAGGCGCAGGGGCAGAGATGGAGGCGCAGGGGCAGAGATGGAGGCGCAGGGGCAGAGATGGAGGCGCAGGGGCAGAGATGGAGGCGCAGGGGCAGAGATGGAGGCGCAGGGGCAGAGATGGAGGCGCAGGGGCAGAGATGGAGGCGCAGGGGCAGAGATGGAGGCGCAGGGGCAGAGATGGAGGCGCAGGGGCAGAGATGGAGGCGCAGGGGCAGAGATGGAGGCGCAGGGGCAGAGATGGAGGCGCAGGGGCAGAGATGGAGGCGCAGGGGCAGAGATAGCGACGGGGACAGAGATAGCGACGGGGACAGAGATAGCGACGGGGACAGAGATAGCGACGGGGACAGAGATGGAGACTGGGACAGAGATGGAGACTGGGACAGAGATGGAGACTGGGACAGAGATGGAGACTGGGACAGAGATGGAGACTGGGACAGGGATGGAGACTGGGACAGGGATGGAGACTGGGACAGGGACAGAGATGGAGACTGGGACAGGGACAGAGATGGAGACTGGGACTGGGACAGAGATGGAGACTGGGACTGGGACAGAGATGGAGACTGGGACTGGGACAGAGATGGAGACTGGGACAGAGATGGAGACTGGGACTGGGACAGAGATGGAGACTGGGACAGAGATGGAGACTGGGACTGGGACAGAGATGGAGACTGGGACTGGGACAGAGATGGAGACTGGGACTGGGACAGAGATGGAGACTGGGACAGAGATGGAGACTGGGACAGAGATGGAGACTGGGACAGAGATGGAGACTGGGACAGGGATGGAGACTGGGACAGGGACAGAGATGGAGACTGGGACAGGGACAGAGATGGAGACTGGGACAGGGACAGAGATGGAGACTGGGACTGGGACAGAGATGGAGACTGGGACTGGGACAGAGATGGAGACTGGGACTGGGACAGAGATGGAGACTGGGACAGAGATGGAGACTGGGACTGGGACAGAGATGGAGACTGGGACAGAGATGGAGACTGGGACTGGGACAGAGATGGAGACTGGGACTGGGACAGAGATGGAGACTGGGACTGGGACAGAGATGGAGACTGGGACTGGGACAGAGATGGAGACTGGGACTGGGACAGAGATGGAGACTGGGACAGAGATGGAGACTGGGACAGAGATGGAGACTGGGACAGAGATGGAGACTGGGACAGAGATGGAGACTGGGACAGAGATGGAGACTGGGACAGAGATGGAGACTGGGACAGAGATGGAGACTGGGACAGAGATGGAGACTGGGACAGAGATGGAGACTGGGACAGAGATGGAGACTGGGACAGAGATGGAGACTGGGACAGAGATGGAGACTGGGACAGAGATGGAGACTGGGACAGAGATGGAGACTGGGACAGAGATGGAGACTGGGACAGAGATGGAGACTGGGACAGAGATGGAGACTGGGACAGAGATGGAGACTGGGACAGAGATGGAGACTGGGACAGAGATGGAGACTGGGACAGAGATGGAGACTGGGACAGAGATGGAGACTGGGACAGAGATGGAGACTGGGACAGAGATGGAGACGGGGACAGAGATGGAGACGGGGACAGAGATGGAGACGGGGACAGGGATGGAGACGGGGACAGGGATGGAGACGGGGACAGGGATGGAGACGGGGACAGGGATGGAGACGGGGACAGGGATAGAGACGGGGACAGGGATAGAGACGGACAGGGATAGGGATAGAGACGGACAGGGACAGGGACAGAGACAGAGACAGGGACAGGGACAGGGACAGGGACAGGGACAGAGACAGGGACAGGGACAGAGACAGGGACAGGGACAGGGACAGAGACAGGGACAGGGACAGAGTAGGATCTGCCTCTTATGTTGCCCCCACTTTTTTTTCTGATGTATACACTGGTTTCTGGCTATAGTCTGGCTGGGACCCTGCCAATCAGGGCCCCAGCCTCTCTGTTCTCTCTAAACGACTTGGAGTGCACTCTAGGTGCACTAGTGATTGGATACTGTGGTACCTTATGAGTCCCTAGTATATGGTACCTTAGGTACCAAGGGCATAGGTACTTCACAGGCCTACCAGGGGCTGAAGCATGTATTATGCCACCCCTGGGAAGCAGACTAAATCTGACACCACAGGCCTGCTACTGCAGCCTGGGTGAGGAGGTGCTAGCACTCATCACTGAGATATAGGTCCCCTATATCTCTCCTGCACACACATTTAAACTTATCAGTCACCCCTAAGGCAGACCCTATCAATCCTGAGGGCAGGGTGCTTAGTTCCTATGTGAGAGGGTGCCTCTGCCTGAGCAGGACCCCTCTGCAGCTCTCAGAGTCTATTCTCTGGGGCTGTTTGTGAATGCAGTCAAACCATATACTCTTAAGTGCATTATATCCTCGCGGTAAATGCTAACTTTGGAATGGCTGCATCAAAACATGTCGTGTTTGGTGTCAAACACTTTGGAATCATACCCCCACACCAGTAACTGGTGTGGGAGTATGATCCCACCCTTCTAGAGGGATAGACATGTACCTACTGTGGAAACGCGGTAGAATCCTAAAGAGCCCTGGCATCACAAAATGGATGCCACCAGTCACAGACACTGGGCTGCCCTCCTGCTGATGACCGACACTCGCAGTGGTGGAGGCCCAACAATAGGTATCCTGTCCCAAGGGGGTGTGACCACCTCCCAGACAGGGTTTAGTGTATTGGGGCTGGGTGGGTGCACTCCTAGAGTGCTTTGAAGTCCTGCACTGGGGGAGCAGAAGGCTCCTCTGTGCATACACCAGTTCAAACCGGCTCAGGGGCTACCTGCCCCTGCTCTGGCGCGAAACTGGACAAAGGGAAGTGGGTGTAGCCACCCACTCCCTGACCCTCCCATAGGTGGGGTCATAGAGCTAGTCCCTCCCTTCTTTTTAGTATAAGAGGGGGAACCTGTGCATTGCAACCTAGATACCCCTGGACAACGCTCTAAAGAAGAATCCCGGACCTTCGACGTTCCACTACCTCTGGAAGACTGAAGAATCTCCCTTGGAGTCAAGGAGTGACTCCCCTGCTTGGCAGGCACCAAAAACTGCAACGACGGTCGCAAACTACGCCGCTCCCGCCGGAGCCCGAAGTCCCTGCAGCCCAGGAAGAGGATTTCCTGACTTCTCCAAGGCCATCGTGAGTCCCCAGCGAAGCTGAGGCAAGTGGACCCCACGAGTGACGAGGAACCGCAGACCCTGGGTACCGTGCACTATTTTCGAGTGCAACCCCTTCACGACGTTCTACGAACTGTGCTTTGGACCCCGTGTGGTCCCAGCCTCTAGCAGAGATCCCTCCCAAGATCAGAGGCCTACCCCGTCCCGAGTGACCGTGGGCCCCTGTTGAGTGAATCCTCCCGAGGCGTCTTCGCGATCCCTTGCCAGCCGGCTTGGGGGTCCCCTGAAGACTTTTCTACGAAACCAAAGGGCTCCCCTGGTTGCTCCAGGCCTGCCCTGACCTACCCTCGCTGGGTAAGTCCCCCAGACCTTGCTGGTCTGCACCATTGACTTTTTTATCTTCTCCACGAGACTTGCTGCTACCAAGGCTTGTTGGCTCCAATCGGGTCGCCGACACCGCAGTCAGCTGCAGACTTCGTGGGACACGCTGAATCCAGCTCCTGGTCGTCCTCGACGCCTCCTGGACCTCGTGGTCGAAGAGTCAAGACACCCGTGAATGACCTGAATCGGTCGACGACGGTGGGCATTCATCTTCCTTGCCCCGGGTCACTGCCAAGTGACTTTGAACACTGTCCCCTCTGCTTTCAGGTCTTCCTCCTTCCGATTCCAGGCTTGGATTCCACCGGACACTTCCCCTGTCGTCGTAAGCAGCAAGTCTTCACTGGCTCCCATTGAAAACGACGCCGCGACCCGACACCAAAGGACACCTATGCACCCGGCTTCCCTGGGTGAGGTAACTTCAGCACTACGGTGCTCCTGTGGGTGTTGGCCCTAGAACTACTTACCCTGTAAGTGGCTTGCTTGTAGCTACCCTAGAAGTGCCCTAAAACTCCTATTTTCCAAGTGCGACTATCGCATTGACTCGTACAGGACTCGCATAGGTGTTAGACACACCGCGTCCTTCACCCTTGCAACTCTACCCGTAACCGCGTCCTTCGACTCGTACTGGGTTCGTGTCGGTGCTCTCGCCTCGAACACGCAAGGGACCTTTAACATTGATATCTCAATCGCATCTTTTCGCATAGACTCGTACAGGACTCGCATCGGTGTCTGAACACCGCGTCCGTCCCCTGTGGGTCTCCTACAACTACCTGGGGTGGTTCTTTGGGGTCCCTCGATTCTACATGCTCTAGGCCCAGGTCTAGTCAAGCTAGGGTTGTGATACTTGATTGTGCTAACTTATTTTTAAAACATTGATTTGTACATATGTTCCTGACTTCTAATCTCATAAAGAGATTAGTAGAGAGTTGTTTAGTAATAAATACATATATATTTGATATATATACCTGTGTGGTGTCTTTTCATTTGGTGATTCAAGAGATTGTGTGGTAAAACAAGCTGCTTTACATTCCTCCAAGACTTAGCCTGAAGGCTGCTCTCCACAGCTACCACTAGGATAGCTTTCTTTAAAGGTTGTCTTAAACCTACCTACCATAAGAGTCGAATTGTACTGGTGCAAGGTGTCCACTTTAAGCAGGCAGCATATACGAGGCCAACTTCTCACAGAGATCGAGATCGAGATCGAGACAGGGACAGGGCCAGGGATAGAGACAGGGCCAGGGATAGAGACAGGGCCAGGGATAGAGACAGGGCCAGGGATAGAGACAGGGCCAGGGATAGAGACAGGGCCAGGGATAGAGACAGGGCCAGGGATAGAGACAGGGCCAGGGATAGAGACAGGGCCAGGGATAGAGACAGGGCCAGGGATAGAGACAGGGCCAGGGATAGAGACAGGGCCAGGGATAGAGACAGGGCCAGGGATAGAGACAGGGCCAGGGATAGAGACAGGGCCAGGGATAGAGACAGGGCCAGGGATAGAGACAGGGCCAGGGATAGAGACAGGGCCAGGGATAGAGACAGGGCCAGGGATAGAGACAGGGCCAGGGATAGAGACAGGGCCAGGGATAGAGACAGAGACAGGGATAGAGACAGAGACAGGGCCAGGGAGAGTAGGATCTGCCTCTTATGTTGCCCCCACTTTTTTTTCCAGATGTTTACACAGGTTTCTGGCTATAGTCTGGCTGGGACCCTGCCAATCAGGGCCCCAGCCTCTCTGTTCTCTCTAAACGACTGGAGTACACTTTAGGTGCACTAGTGATTGGATACTGTGGTACCGTATGAGTCCCTAGTATATGGTACCTTAGGTACCAAGGGCATAGGTACTTCACAGGCCTACCAGGGGCTGAAGCATGTATTATGCCACTCCTGGGAAGCAGACTAAATCTGACACCACAGGCCTGCTACTGCAGCCTGGGTGAGGAGGTGCTAGCACTCATCACTGAGATATAGGTCCCCTATATCTCTCCTGCACACACATCTAAACTTATCAGTCACCCCTAAGGCAGGCCCTATCAATCCTGAGGGCAGGGTGCTTAGTTCCTATGTGAGAGGTTGCCTCTGCCTGAGCAGGAACCCTCTGCAGCTCTCAGAGTCTATTCTCTGGGGCTGTTTGTGAATGCAGCCAAACCATATACTCTTAAGTGCATTATATCCTCGCAGTAAATGCTAACTGTGGAATGGCTGCATCAAAACATGTCGTGTTTGGTGTCAAACACTTTGGAATCATACCCCCACACCAGTAACTGGTGTGGGAGTATGATCCCACCCTTCTAGAGGGATAGACATGTACCCACCGTGGAAACACAGTAGAATCCTAAAGAGCCCTGGCATCACAAAATGGATGCCACCAGTCACAGACACTGGGCTTCCCTCCTGCTGATGACCGACACTCGCAGTGGAGGAGGCCCAACAATAGATATCCTGTCCCAAGGGGGTGTGACCACCTCCCAGACAGGGTTTAGTGTATTGGGGCTGGGTGGGTGCACTCCTAGAGTGCTTTGAAGTCCTGCACTGGGGGAGCAGAAGGCTCCTCTGTGCATACCCCAGTTCAAACCGGCTCAGGGGCTACCTGCCCCTGCTCTGGCGCGAAACTGGACAAAGGGAAGTTGGTGTAGCCACCCACTCCCCTGACCCTCCCATAGGTGGGGTCATAGAGCTAGTCACTCCCTTCTCTTTAGTATAAGAGGGGGAACCTGTGCATTGCAACCTAGAGACCCCTGGACGACGCTTTAAAGAAGAATCCCGGACCTTCGACGTTCCACTACCTCTGGAAGACTGAAGAATCTCCCTTGGAGTCAAGGAGTGACTCCCCTGCTTGGCAGGCACCAAAAACTACAACAACGGTCGCAAACTACGCCGCTCCCGCCGGAGCCCGAAGTCCCTGCAGCCCAGGAAGAGGATTTGCTGACTTCTCCAAGGCCATCGTGAGTCCCCAGCGAAGCTGAGGCAAGTGGACCCCACGAGCAACGACGAACCGCAGCCCCTGGGTACCGTGCACTATTGTCGAGTGCAACCCCTTCACGACGTTCTACGAACTTGTGCTTTGGACCACGTGTGGTCCCAGCCTCTAGCAGAGATCCCTCCCAAAATCGGAGGCCTACACCGTCCCGAGTGACCGTGGGCCCCTGTTGAGCGAATCCTCCCGAGGCGTCTTCGCGATCCCTTGCCAGCCGGCTTGTGGGTCCCCAGAAGACTTTTCAACGAAACCAAACGGCCCCCCTGGTTACTCCAGGCCTGCCCGGACCTACCCTCGCTGGGTAAGTCCCTCAGACCTTGCTGGTCTGCACCATTGACTTTTCCTCTCCTCCACGAGACTTGCTGCTACCAAGGCTTGTTGGCTCCAATCGGGTCGCCGACACCGCAGTCAGCTGCAGACTTCGTGGGACACGCTGAATCCAGCTCCTGGCTGTCCTCGACGCCTCCTGGACCTCGTGGTCGAAGAGTCAAGACACCCGTGAGGGACCTGAATATGTCAACGACGGTGGGCATTCATCTTCCTTGCCCAGGGTCACTGCCAAGTGACTTTGAACACTGTCCCCTCTGCTTTCAGGTCTTCCTCCTTCCGAATCCAGGCTTGGATTCTGTGAGAAGTTGGCCTGGTATATGCTGTCCACTAGTTAAAGTGGGCACCTTGCACCAGAACAATTCGACTCTTATGGTAGGTAGGTTTAAGACAACCTTTATAGAAAGCTTTTCTAGTGGTAGCTGTGGAGAGCAGCCTTCAGGCTAAGTCTTGGAGGAATGTAAAGCAGCTTGTATTACCACACAATCTTTTGAATCACCAAATGAAAAGACACCACACAGGTATATATATCAAATATATATGTATTTATTAATATACAACTCTCTACTAATCTCTTTGAGATTAGAAGTCAGGAACATATGTACAATGCAAAGTTATCACAAATAAGTTAGCACAATCCAATATCACAATCTTAGTTTGGCTAGACCTAGGTCTAGGGCATATAGAATCGAGGGACCCCCTAGAACCACCCCAGGTAGTTGTAGGAGACCCACAGGGGATGGACGAGGTGTTCAGGCACCGGTGCGAGTCCTGTCTGAGTCTATGCGAACAGACGCGATTGGGATTTCAATGTTAAAGGTCCCTTGCGTGTTCGAGGCGAACACACCGATCGGTCCTTGTACGAGTCGAAGGACGCGGTTACAGATAGAGTTGCAAGGGAGATGGACGCGCTGTGTCTAACACAGACGCGAACCTTGTACGAGTCAGCGCAATGGAGAGTTCAATGTTACAGGCCCCTTGTGTGTTCGAGGCGAACACCGATCGGACTCCGTACGAGTCGAAGGACACGATTACAGATAGAATAACAAGGGAGATGGACGCGATGTGTCTAACACAAACGCGAACCCTGTACGAGTCAGCGCAATTGTCGCACTTAGAAAACAAGAGTTTTAGGGCACTTCTAGGGAAGCTACAAGCAAGCCACTTACAGGGTAAGTAGTTCTAGGGCCCACACCCACGGGAGCACCGTAATGCTAAAGTTAACTCACCCAGGGGAGCCGGGTGCATAGGTGTCCTTTGGTGTCGGGTCGCGGCGTCGTTTTCAATGGGAGCCAGTGAAGACTTGCTGCTTGCGGCGACAGAAGAAGTGTCCGTTGGAATCCAAGCCTGGATTCAGGAGGAGGAAGACCTGAAAGCAGAGGGGACAGTGTTCAAGGGCACTTGGCAGTGACCCGGGGTAAGGAAGATGAATGCCCACCGTCGTCGACAGATTCAGGTCGTTCACTGGTGTCTTGACTCTTCGACCACGAGGTCCAGGAGGCGTCGAGGACGGCCAGGAGCTGGATTCAGCGTGTCCCACGAAGTCTGCAGCTGACTGCGGTGTCGGCGACCCGATTGGAGCCAACAAGCCTTGGTAGCAGCAAGTCTCGTGGTGGAAAGGAAAAGTCAATGGTGCAGACCAGCGAGGTCTGAGGAACTTACCCAGCGAGGGTAGGTCAGGGCAGGCCTGGAGCAACCAGGGGAGCCCTTTGGTTTCTTTGGAAAGTCTTCTGGGGTCCCACAAGCCGGCTGGCAAGGGATCGCGAAGACGCCTCGGGAGGATTCACTCAACGGGCCCACGGTCACTCGGGACGGTGTAGGCCTCTGATTTTGGGAGGGATCTCTGCTGGAGGATGGGACCACACGTGGTCCAAAGCACAAGTTCGTAGAACGTCGTGAAGGGGTTGCACTCGACAATAGTGCACGGTACCCAGGGTCTGCGGTTCCTCGTTGCTCGTGGGGTCCACTTGCCTCAGCTTCGCTGGGGACTCACGATGGCCTTGGAGAAGTCAGGAAATCCTCTTCCTGGGCTGCAGGGACTTCGGGCTCCGGCGGGAGCTGCGTAGTTTGCGACCGTCGTTGTAGTTTTTGGTGCCTGCCAAGCAGGGGAGTCACTCCTTGACTCCAAGGGAGATTCTTCAGTCTTCCAAAGGTAGTGGAACGTCGAAGGTCCGGGATTCTTCTTGTAGAGCGTCGTTGTGAGAAGTTGGCCTGGTATATGCTGTTCACTAATTAAAGTGGACACCTTGCACCAGAACAATTCGACTCTTATGGTTGGTAGGTTTAAGACAACCTTTATAGAAAGCTATCCTAGTGGTAGCTGTGGAGAGCAGCCTTCAGGCTAAGTCTTGGAGGAATGTAAAGCAGCTTGTTTTACCACACAATCTCTTGAATCACCAAATGAAAAGACACCACACAGGTGTATATATATCAAATATATATGTATTTATTAATAAACAACTCTCCTAATCTCTTTATGAGATTAGAAGTCAGGAACATATGTACAAATCAAATGTTATCAAAATAAGTTAGCACAATCAAATATCACAATCTTAGTTTGGATAGACCTAGGTTTAGGGCATCTAGAATCGAGGGACCCCCAAGAACCACCCGAGGTAGTTGTAGGAGACCCACAAGGGATGGACGCGGTGTCCTGGCACCGGTGCGAGTCCTGAGCGAGTCTATGCGAACAGACGCGATTGAGATTTAAATGTTAAAGGTCCCTTGCGTGTTCGAGGCGAACACACCGATCGGTCCTTGTACGAGTCGAAGGACGCGGTTACAGATAGAGTTGCAAGGGAGATGGACGCGCTGTGTCTAACACAGACGCGAACCTTGTACGAGTCAGCGCAATGGAGATTTCAATGTTACAGGCCCCTTGTGTGTTCGAGGCGAACACCGATCGGACTCAGTACGAGTCGAAGGACACGGTTATAGATAGTGTTACAAGGGAGATGGACGCGATGTGTCTAACACAGACGCAAACCCTGTACGAGTCAGCGCAATTGTCGCACTTAGAAAACAAGAGTTTTAGGGCACTTCTAGGGAAGCTACAAGCAAGCCACTTACAGGGTAAGTAGTTCTAGGGCCCACACCCACGGGAGCACCGTAATGCTAAAGTTACCTCACCCAGGGGAGCCGGGTGCATAGGTGTCCTTTGGTGTCGGGTCGTGGCGTCGTTTTCAATGGGAGCCAGTGAAGACTTGCTGCTTGCGGCGACAGAAGAAGTGTCCGTTGGAATCCAAGCCTGGATTCGGAAGGAGGAAGACCTGAAAGCAGAGGGGACAGTGTTCAAGGGCACTTGGCAGTGACCCGGGGCAAGGAAGATGAATGCCCACCGTCGTCGACAGATTGAGGTCGTTCACTGGTGTCTTGACTCCTCAACCACGAGGTCCAGGAGGCGTCGAGGACGGCCAGGAGCTGGATTCAGCGTGTCCCACGAAGTCTGCAGCTGACCGCGGTGTCGGCGACCCGATTGGAGCCAACAAGCCTTGGTAGCAGCAAGTCTCGTGGTGGAACGGAAAAGTCAGTGGTGCAGACCAGCAAGGTCTGAGGAACTTACCCAGCGAGGGTAGGTCAGGGCAGGCCTGGAGCAACCAGGGGAGCCCTTTGATTTCTTTGTAAAGTCTTCTGGGGACCCACAAGCCAGCTGGCAAGGGATCGCGAAGACGCCTCAGGAGGATTCACTCAACAGGGGCCCACGGTCACTCGGGACGGTGTAGGCCTCTGATTTTGGGAGGGATCTCTGCTGAAGGCTGGGAACACACGTGGTCCAAAGCACAAGTTCGTAGAACGTCGTGAATCGGTTGCACTCGACAATAGTGCACG
This sequence comes from Calotriton arnoldi, assembly GCA_963921515.1. NCBI lineage: Eukaryota > Metazoa > Chordata > Amphibia > Caudata > Salamandridae > Calotriton > Calotriton arnoldi. The sequence goes on from CAWUFW010001145.1 coordinate 2,725,205, forward strand.
GTACCCAGGGTCTGCGGTTCCTCGTTGCTCGTGGGGTCCACTTGCCTCAGCTTCGCTGGGGACTCACAATGGCCTTGGAGGGGTCAGGAAATCCTCTTCCTGGGCTGCAGGGACTTCGGGCTCCGGCGGGAGCGGCGTAGTTTGCGACCGTCGTTGTCGTTTTGGTGCCTGCCAAGCAGGGAGTCACTCCTTGACTCCAAGGGAGATTCTTCAGTCTTCCAAAGGTAGTGGAACGTCGAAGGTCCGGGATTCTTCTTGTTGAGCGTCGTCCAGGGCTATCTAGTTTGCAATGCACAGGTTCCCCCTCTTATACTAAAAGAAAGGGAGGGACTAGCTCTATGACCCCACCTATGGGAGGGTCAGGGGAGTGGGTGGCTACACCCACTTCCCTTTGTCCAGTTTCGCGCCAGAGCAGGGGCAGGTAGCCCCTGAGCCGGTTTGAACTGGCATATGCACAGAGGAGCCTTCTGCTCCCCCAGTGCAGGACTTCAAAGCACTCTAGGAGTGTACCCACCCAGCCCCAATACACTAAACCCTGTCTGGGAGGTGGTCACACCCCCTTGGGACAGGATATCTATTGTTGGGCTTCCTCCACTGCGAGTTTCGGTCATCAGCAGGAGGGCAGCCCAGTGTCTGTGACTGGTGGCATCCATTTTGTGATTCAATCTCACCAAAGGGTTCAGTTGCGGAGTCAAAACATCCACGATACCACTCCAAATACACTATACTCACAAAAAATATCGGGATCTTCTCTATTAAAAAAACTACCTAGGTGTATGTGCAGGGAAGGGGTAGGGCATTAGTCTTTTAAAGACGAGAACCCTCACTCACCCAAAGGTGACATGCTTCATCATTGGGTTCCCTCTTGCACACTGCGACCGCAAGGTTCACAGTGTGGGCTACAACTCTCCCATAAGAAGAGGAGCGTGAGGTGTTTTGTTCAATAATCATCCAATGGAAGTTGGAGTGAGGGGCAGAGTGCAAATAAAGTGAAAAAGTGAATTAAAACTAACTCAAGGGAGACAAAATGGTTTAATTAGTAGTCCCCAGTGGTTAGGACTAAAAAGCTTAGTGAATAGGGATAAGGATGTTCCCTATTAAAGTTAGGTCAACATGTTTCTGCCTTGGGCGACCTGTTGGTTCAATGGCATTCGTCAGGACCCACTTCTTGTCACTCTGCTATTTGAAGTGTGAACAAAATTAATAACGATAAAAGAATACCATACTTATTTGTTATGGCTTCAATCTGTATGGTACCAGCTGCAATATGGTCCACAACCTGCAAAAAGTGTACATCTTCATTAGACTATATTTCAAATATTCCATGTTTTCATGTACACAAACACCATAGTGTCCCCCACCTCACAACACACGTGACACCACTTAATCACAGGTAATCATCAAACATGCTTATAATCAAGCATCTCACCACTATGGTACTATTAATGTACCACCACCTTCCAGAGGTCCTTTACTGATAGAACTCCAGAGTCTAAAAATGTAAACATATAATAAGCATTAAAATAACAAAGAGGATATTAATATTCCACAGAATATAACTGGTAGGCAATGCTATCCCCAGATAACATAGTACATTCTCCTTCAAAAATAGTCTCTCTTCTTATAAGTAATTGTGTGTCCTGATATAACACTCCTTATCAAAAGCGACTCTCAATAAATCACTCTGTTCTAGCATGGCTAACATTGTATCACCCACTTGTATAATGGTTATACAACGAGTTCTCAAAGAATATCCATTCTTGTTCATGTTAGAATATATAGTATAACTATTCTTAGTGAATAACGTATATATCTTATTACTCACTACGAAATATACAGTGCCTACTTCGTCACAACAAGCCATGCTGCTAAATATCTCAAACACGGGAGTTCGCAAGAGAAAGAGCAAATATACATTTCATCTTGAAATGGCTGCACCTAACAAGTAGTGGCGCTCCACAAGCATAAAATGTCAATAAACACATAAAGACCCCCGCCGGGACCCAACTACTAACTCGCGCCCTGGCCGCTCTCACTATACAGGGTCCGGCTATCTCTTGCGTACCTTATTATTAGAATTCCATGTCCTTAACAGTCCGGACCGAAGGGGAACCTGACCGGCTGTCGTCCGGCTTTATTTAAGGCTTTACTCACATTGCTATTCGTATCCTGACCCGGAAGTGAAAACTTTCACTTCCTAGTCCCGAGGATCTTGGGAATTGTAGTGCTCCAAAGACGTACTAATCCAGAGCACGTTTTCTATCATGGGTACAGCACGTATCTGATCCCTGGTGATTAAAGGATTAGTCTGTACGTGATCGGGGTTAACATCTAAGTGCATCACGGTATAGTTGGTAAACGATGTGCAGATGTATTGTTATTTTACATTATCCAAGAGTTATGATATCGAAAACTCTCTGTGCACATAATTGCATTCTACCATAGTCTTGTAGTAAAATTAAGTCATAACAGGCAAGTATGAAAAACAATGAGATTAAAATGTATTTCATACAATGATAGTACCATGTTATACCTAAACTGTAAAGATACAAGCTTATAGTTTTAAAATAAAATCTATGTATCTTTACCATAGACTAACCACTTAACAACTGACACCAACCACTGGCTTATGAATCTATGTACTCCACCGAAAAAAACTGCCTCGTGTAGTATAGAGGGGTTAAATATATGTAACAAGTGCACAGTTATTATATGCATGGTGTGTCTAGATGTTCATAATATTATTATGACAATTCTTACTTGTACATATCAGTATTACATACAGGGGCAACCCAATTGTACTCCCTGAATCTCTCAATCAGAGGGAGCACCACGGAATGTCCTCATTGAGCCCTATAATATGGCTCTTAATCCGGAACACCCATCTCTGTTCACGTCGGAAGAGAACTCTTTTCCAGGGGACCCATATTGATGTTGTATTTAGGTTTGTCAATAATGACCCACTTCAGATCATCCTCAGAATGGGCCATCTCTAGGTAGTGTCTAGTCATGCGTGTATTGGATTTTTTACATCTAAACGCACTTCGATGTTCTACTATCCTATGCTTAACCTTCCGAGTTGTCATGCCAATGTACCGGAGTGAACATGGGCATGTTATCATGTAAACCACTCCACTCGTGTTGCAGTTAGTATGGTTAAGTATCCAAGGTGTCTCCAAAGTCATGTCCAACTGTGTCGTGTGTTGTGTGAAAGGGCACACAGAGCAACTGCCACAAGGGAAATGTCCAATAACTGGGGAGCTACCCCACAGCGTTGGTTGTTTATATAGTGGCTGTCTTGTCCTAGGTCTTGTGTGAACCAATAGGTCTCGTAGATTGCTACTACGTTTCAACGCGAACAATGGTTTTTCCAAATTTAATTTCCCTGTGTTAAGAATATGCCAATTTTTGTTAATGGCTTTTTTGATGTTATCTGTTAAATTACTGTAAGTGGTCACACAGACCATCCTATCACTTTTAGGTTTCTCATAAGACTCAAGTAAGGCTGCCCTATTGTTATTGCGTGCTCTTTTAGCCGCCGCCTGTATCAGTCGATGCGGATAATGTCTGGACGCCAGTTCTTCACTCAGATTATTTGCATGTTTCTTGTACCTGATCAATTCTGTACAATTCCGACGTAACCTTAAAAATTGTCCTACAGGAAGATTAGTTATTAGGGAACGTGGATGGAAACTATGATAACTTAGCAAGGAGTTCCTTGCCATGGGCTTTTGAAAGAGTTCTGTGTAGATCTTTCCTTCCTTCGGATATAATAGAAGGTCTAAAAAGGACACTTTCTGGGTACTTGCTTCTCCAGTAAATTTCAAATTTCTGCCACATGAATTCAACCAAATAGAAAAATTATCTAGAGACATCGGGTCACCTTCCCAGATGACCAGAATATCATCTATGTAGCGCTCCAAATTCTCAATTTGTCATGGAAAGGATTCACAATATTATATATGTATTTTGTTTCAAAGCCATGCATGTACAGATTAGCCATACTCGGGGCACAGGTACTGCCCATTGAAGTGCCCGTCGTTTGCCAATAGAGACTTCCTTCAAAGCTAAAAAGTTCTCTTTTAGTGCCAATCTTGCACACTGCATAACAAAAGCATTGGGTGTTTGGTCTTCTCGAGGATGGCCATCCAGAAGTAATTGTATCGTCTCCAAAGTATCCTCTTGTGGGATGTTGGTATATAACGATTCTACATCGTATGTTACCATGATGTTATTCTGAGGATTAAATGGTACATCTTCCAATACTGTAAGAACGTGTTTAGTATCCTGCAGATACGAGGGCATTTTTGCCACTAAGGGGCGTAGAAAATAATCGACAAATTGGGATAATGGCTCTAAAACAGAGCCTATGCCGGAAACTATCGGTCTACCCGGAGGGGGCCTCTGTTCCTTATGTATTTTAGGTAAAATGTAGAACGCCGGTGTTCTAGGATGTTTTTGAATCAGAAAGTCCGCTTCTCCTTTAGTAATCCAGGCATGATTTCTCCCTTCTTCGACTAGATTCCTAATCTGGTGTTGTAGTCGTATCGTCGGATCTTGTACGATCCTAGTATAAAATCTGTTGTTATTAAGTTGCTTCAAGCATTCTTTACGATATTCTTCAGTATCCATAAGGACCGTTGCTCCCCCTTTATCTGCTGGTTTGATAGTCACGCTCGAATCATTCCCTAACGCCATTATACATTGTTTTTCTTCTTTGGAGGTGTTACAAAACAACCTACCAACTTGATTCATATGGGTCTCGTACTCTTTGAGAACTGCCTTTTCAAAAGTAACAACTTCTGATGGTATTTGTTGTGTGGACGGTAAGAAAGTAGATTTATTCTTCAGACCAGTATTCACAATCTGAGGTGCAGATTCATGCTTATCCAGATTAGCAAAGAAAAAGTGCAGGCGTACTTTTCTGAAAAATTCTGCCAGTTCTTTGTGCACCATAAAATCGTCACCTAATTTTGTAGGGACAAAACCCAAACCTTTACTAAGGACTTTTTCTTCTAGTGGAGTGAGGGTCTTGGTACTGAGGTTCACGATCAAATTGGTTGGTCGCTTGTGGATGCCGTCATACTTCTCGTTATCCTCTGTTCCAGTGTAGGGTCCCAATTCACTTGTTGCTGGTTCCCTTCTGTTCGACCTCTGTTGCCTCGCTTTCGTCCCCTCCTTCCTCTGTCCTGTCCAAAAAAGGCTGGTAAGATGGAACACCAAAGGGAGGGCAAGGATTGTAAGGATGTGGTTGGAAAGCCCATGGTTGTGGTGGCCACCAGGGTGCCTGCTGATGAAAGGTTTGTGCTCTTCCACGTCCTCTGCCTCGTCTAAAGGTGTTTTGAGAATTCTGATCTACATCTGAATCATTTGAATCACTCCACTCATCCGAATTAGATGTCCATTCATCTGTATCTCTTCTCCACCCCCGAGTACCTCTCTTATTTGTCTTCTTGTTGGCACTAGTTTGGTAACCGTCTACAATATAGGGATAAACCTTTTCTAACGAGAATCTTTCTAGATCTTTCTTAAGTTTGGTAATTTTAAACTTAACTAGATCATCTTTTATCTCATTCAGATTCTTTGATATTTCTTCTAGTTTCTTTTTATAGATTGTTACTTGGATTCCTGATTTAAGTTGGTTTTCCAAAGTTTGAATCTCTATTACCAGTTGCTCTGCTGTCTCTTTTGCTGTAGTGATTATTAACACCAACCAATCCCTGGTACAGCGCCAGGCTATTTTCGACCAGTTAGTGAGAAAGATTTTATTATCAAGGAAAAGTCTTGGGGTATTCGATACTATCAGCCCGGGAGGTGCTATATTCCCTCTTAAATATTCAGTCAAAATTGCAGCATGTAGAATAGTTCTTACATGTTGTTTCTTAGTGTTACTCAACTTAGTCCAGTCCTCTGTATGAGACAATGTTTGGGAGATATGTGTATCTAATATACTTGGTGTTAATAGTATTGCCTGTACTGTGTCTTCATCAAAAGCCAGTCCTGTGTTTTCTGTCATAGTAATCCTCTGTTAGGTTCTCTTACTATTGTGTAGAATAAAGTCTAATACTGACTAATTCTGACTACTTGAACCTCACAGCTAATGAAAGGGGAAAACAAAAATATATCCTAAACAAACCCACAACCTAAAGTTGTACTAAATTCAATCTCACCAAAGGGTTCAGTTGCGGAGTCAAAACATCCACGATACCACTCCAAATACACTATACTCACAAAAAATATCGGGATCTTCTCTATTAAAAAAAAACTACCTAGGTGTATGTGCAGGGAAGGGGTAGGGCATTAGTCTTTTAAAGACGAGAACCCTCACTCACCCAAAGGTGACATGCTTCATCATTGGGTTCCCTCTCCCATAAGAAGAGTTGTAGCCCACACTGTGAACCTTGCGGTCGCAGTGTGCAAGAGGGAACCCAATGATGAAGCATGTCACCTTTGGGTGAGTGAGGGTTCTCGTCTTTAATAGAGAAGATCCCGATATTTTTTGTGAGTATAATCCATTTTGTGATGCCAGGGCTCTGCAGGATTCTACCGCGTTTCCACAGTAGGTACATGTCTATCCCTCTAGAAGGGTGGAATGCTACCCCCGCCGCCAGAACGGTAGTATTCCAAGATGTTTGACACCAAACACGACATGTTTTGATGCAGCCATTCCAAAGTTAGCATTCTACCGCGAGGATATAATGCACTTAAGAGTATATGGTTTGACTGCATCCACAAACAGCACCAGAGAATGGACTCTGAGAGCTGCAGAGGGGCCCTGCTGAGGCAGAGGCACCCTCTCACATAGGAACCAAGCACCCTGCCCTCAGGATTGATAGGGCCTGCCTTAGGGGTGACTGATAGGTTTAAATGTGTGTGCAGAGGAGATATAGGAAACCTATATCTCAGTGAGGAGTGCTTGCACCACCTCACCCAGGCTGCAGTAGCAGGCCTGTGGTGTCAGATTTAGTCTGCTTCCCAGGGGTGGCATAATACATGCTTCAGCCCCTGGTAGGCCTGTGAAGTACCTATGCCCTTGGTACCTAAGGTACCATATACTAGGGACTCATAAGGTACCACAGTATCCAATCACTAGTGCACCTAGAGTGCACTCCAAGTCATTTAGAGAGAACAGAGAGGCTGGGGCCCTGATTGGCAGGGACCCAGCCAGACTATAGCCAGAAACCAGTGTAAACATCAGGAAAAAAGTGGGGGCAACATAAGAGGCAGATCCTACTCTCCTACACAACCCCCCCAAACGCAGGGACACTAAACTAACCTTGACCAGTTGAGTCTTCGTGTTCTAAGTGGAAATACCTTGAGAGTCCATCTGCATTGGCATGTTGGGTCCCAGGTCTATGTTCCACTGTATAGTCCATCCCCTGTAGGGAAATGGACCACCTCAAAAGTTTTGGGTTTTCTCCTTTCATTTGTTTAAGCCTTAGGAGGGGCTTGTAGTCAGTCTGAACTATGAAGTGAGTGCCAAACAAGTATGGCCTCAGCTTCTTCAGGGCCCACACCACAGCAAAGGCCTCCCTCTCTATAGCTGACCAACGTTTCTCTCTAGGGGTCAGCCTTCTGCTAATAAAAGCTACTGGCTGGTCTTGACCTTCATCATTCAGTTGAGACAGTACAGCTCCCACACCCAGCTCAGAAGCATCTGTTTGGACAATTAACTTTTTGGTGTAGTCTGGACTCTGCAAGATGGGGGCAGTGCACATGGCCTGCTTTAGGTCTTCAAATGCCTTCTGACAGCTAGCTGTCCACTGAACCTTTTTGGCATTTTCTTTGAGGTCCGATCATTCAAGGGGGTCACTATAGATCCATATCCCTTGACAAACTTCCTATAGTACCCAGTCAGGCCTAAGAAGGCTCTCACCTGTGTCTGGGTGATTGGAGCAACCCATTCCATTATGGTTTGGATCTTGCTCTGTAAAGGCTGAACCTGGCCTCCACCTACAAGGTGGCCCAGGTACACAACCTGACTCTGCCCTATCTGGCACTTAGTGGCCTTGATAGTGAGGCCTGCTTTCTGCAGAGCCTCCAAAACATTCCTGAGGTGGACCAGGTGATCCTGCCAGGAGGAACTAAAGACAGCAATATCATCTAGATAAGCTGAGCAATAAGTTTCCATCCCTTCCAGAACTTTATTCACCAACCTCTGAAAAGTGGCAGGTGCATTTTTCAATCCAAGGGCATCACCACAAAGTGGTAGTGCCCACCAGGAGTCGAAAATGCTGTTTTGGCTTTTGCATCATCAGCTAACCTGATCTGCCAGTAGCCGGCTGTTAGGTCAAACGTGCTTAGATACTTGGCTGAGGCCAAAGTATCAATCAGCTCATCTGCCCTTGGTATGGGATAGGCATCAGTCCTAGTGACGGCATTGAGGCCTCTGTAGTCTACACAAAACCTCATTTCTTTCTTACCACCCTGGGTATGAGGCTTGGGTACCAGGACTACTGGGCTAGCCCAAGGGCTATCTGAAGGCTCAATTACACCTAGCTCCAACATTTTCTGGACTTCAGTCCTGATACAGTCCCTGACATGGTCAGGTTGCCTGTAGATTTTACTCTTGACAGGCAGACTGTCTCCAGTGTCCACCTCATGGGTGCACCAGGTAGTCTGACTAGGGGTCAGGCTAAACATATGTCTGTACTGCTGCAGAACTTGTCTGCACTCAGTTTGCTGATGGTCAGTGAGGCTGCTTGCCAAAGCAACACCATCTACTGACCCATCATCAGGGTTCTGAGAGAGCAGGTCAGGGAGAGGGTCACTCTCCTCCTCCTGGTCCTCATCAGTTGCCATGAGCAAGCCCATGTGAGCCCTGTCAACATATGGCTTTAATCTGTTGACATGGAGCACCCTCAGGGGCTCCTGGGAGTTCCAAGATTCACCAGATAGGTGACTTCTCCCTTCTGTTCAACTATGGTATGGGGGCCACTCCACTTGTCTTGGAGGGCTGCTGGGGCCACAGGCTCCAACACCCACACTTTCTGTCCTGGCTGGTATACAGTCAGTACAGCCTTTGGTCATGCCAAGCTTTTTGTAATTCTTGGCTGGCCTCCAGGTTTTGGTTGCCTTTTTCATGTACTCAGCCATCCGGGAGCGGAGACCAAGTACATAGTCCATCACATCTTGTTTGGGGGGCTTGAGAGGTAACTCCCAGCCCTCTTTTACCAAACACAATGGACCTCTCACAGGATGCCCAAACAGAAGCTCAAATGGGCTGTAACCAACCCCTTCTGTGGAACCTCTCTGTATGCAAACAGGCAGGGAAGAAGAAGGTCCCATTTCCGCCTAAGCTTCTCTGGGAGTCCTTTAATCATTCCCTTCAGGGTTTTGTTCAAGCGTTCAACTAAACCATTGCATTGTGGGTGATAGGGGGTGGTGAACTTATAAGTTACACCACACTCCTTCCACATTGCCTTCAAATATCCTGACATGAAGTTGGTACCTCTGTCAGAAATGACCTCCTTTGGGAAACCCACTCTGGAGAAGACTCCAATGAGTGCTCTTGCCACCACAGGGGCTGTGGTGGTCCTCAGGAATTGCCTCTGGGTACCTGGTGGCATGATCCACTACCACCAGGATAAATCTGTGCCCAGATGCAGTTTGAGAGTCAAGGGGACCAACAATGTCAATCCCTACCCTTTCAAAGGGTACCCCCACCACAGGTAGTGGTATCAGGGGGGCCTTTGTTGTGCCACCTGCCTTGCCACTGGCTTGGCATGTGACACAGGAGCGACAAAACTCCTTTGTGTCCTCTGACATATGTGGCCAATGAAAATGTGGAACAAGCCTGTCCCAGGTCTTGTTTTGCCCCAAGTGACCTGCCAAAGGGATATCATGTGCTAGGGTCAAGAGGAACCCCCTAAACCTCTGAGGGATTACCATCCTCCTGGTGGCTCCAGGGGCTGGATCTCTACCCTCAGAATATAGGAGTCCCTCATCCCAATAAACGTTATGGGACCCACTAGCACTCCCAGGAGCCTCAGCAGCAGCCTGCTGTCTGAGGGGTTCAAGAGAGGGGCAGCACTGTTGCTCCTTACTCAGATCTTCCCTAGAAGGGCCCCCTGCCCCCAAGAACTCAACCTGGTCAGGCTCAAGTCCCTCTGGGGCAGTTCCTTCTTCAGGATCTGCTTCACCTCCCTCTGGAGGTGAATCTGTGATCTGAGACAGAGGGAAGGCACTGCCTTTACCCTACTGCTCCTCCTCTTGGGAAGCATCTGGTCCATTGTTCCAGGATCCAGAGCTTGTTCAGTGTTATGCATTCTTGCTTGTGACCTGGTCACAGCAAATACCTCTGCAGGGATGCCCAACATCTCAGCGCGAGTCCATAACTCTACTTCAGACCAGGCTGAAGTCTCTAGATCATTGCCCAATAGACATTCTACAGGGAGGTCTGCACTGACTACAACCTTCTTGAGGCCAGTTACCCCTCCCCAGGAGAAATTCACAACTGCCAGACTATGGTTGGTCCTGACATTGCTTGCATTGGTCACCTGGTACATTTCGCCCAGGATGATCTGTCCAGGGTCCACAAGATCCTCTGCCACCATGGTGACACTAGAACCTGTGTCCCTAAATGCCAAAGCCTGTTTGCCATTTATTACAGGCTGCTGTTTGTATTTGCCCAGGTTACTGGGGCTTACTAGGAAGGACATATCAAGGTCTCCATCACAAATCAGCACTGCCTGAGTGGGTACTCTGACTAGGTCAGAGTCCACTTCAGAACCCAGGGTCAACCCTACTACACCCTTATTCTGAGTACCACCTCCACCAGTAGCTGAGCTAGGGGGAACAGTTGCCTTAGGGGCAGGAGTGGTGGTGGTTTGGTCTTTGGACTTGTTACAATCAGAAGTCCAGTGCCCTTTCTGTTTACAGAATTTGCACCAGGGCTTCTTTTGGCCTTTTCCTTGTTGGATTGTGACTCCCCACCAGATGCAGATTTTGGGGCCCTTGTGAAGACTTCTGGTTTTTTGCCTTATCCCCACCTTTCTCAGAGCCCTTCTGATCCTGCTTCTTTGTGTCACCCCCTTGGTTTTCTGCTTCACCCTGGTTCTGACCCACTTGTCTGCCTTATTTCCCAATTCTTGGGGAGAGGTCAGATCCGAGTCTACCAGGTATTGATGCAACAACTGGTTCTGGCAATTATTAAGGATCTGTTCTCTCATCATTAGATTACACCATCCCTTGAAATCAGTAACCCTACTGCCAACCAGCCAACCCTCCAGAGCCTTGGTTGCACAATCTACAAAGTCAGTCCAGTCCTGAGTCTGTGCCTTCTGGGTGTCTCTGAACTTCAACCTGTACTGCTCAGTGGTTAAGCCAAACCCATCTATCAGTGCACTCTTCAGGACTTCATAGTCATCAGCATCCTCTTCTCTAACAGTGAGGAGCTTGTCTCTACCTTTATCTGAAAAGGAGAGCCACAAGATTGCTGCCCACTGCTTCTGGGGGACCTGTTGTACTCTACAGGCCCTTTCCATAGCAGTTATCCACTTGTGGATATCATCCCCACTCTGGTAGGGAGGAACAACCTTGCTCAGGTTCCTATGGTCTGGAGTTTTTCTCTACCTCTAGGGACACTGTTGCTGCCACCAGGGGTTCTAACCCCTCTCTTCTAGAAGCTTTCTGGAACTCAAAGGCTTCTTTGTCTAATGCCAACTGCTTGGTTTTGAGGGCAAATCTTGCTTCCTCATACTGCAGCAGTTTGTACATCCTTTCAGAGGAGGTCTCTCTTCTTGGGAAGAAGGAGTTCCTCTGGGAGACAGTTTCCCTGCCAGAGTGAAAGGAGTGCTCAGATTCCCTGGAAAGGGACCTGTGCCTGTCTTCCACTATGTCAGTTCTCTTAGGGAGAATTCCTCTGTCTGCTTCAGACCCCTTTGGGCCTGGCCCTGCAATCACAGAGTCTTGGTCAACTTGATGTTCATCATCTGACCCAGACACTGTAATTGACCCACCCCCTGATTGAGACCCATTAGCTCCTAGAGCTAATCTAAGATCATCTGCGGTCAGCAGATCTATCAGGTGTAGTGTGGAGGGACTCTGTCCTATCTTCAGGTGCCTCTCAGCACACATGGCCTTCAAGTCAAAGAAAGTCATGTCCTTATACTGAAGCTGGGTGGATCCTTAAGGACATTCTAGTGTTGTGCAGTGTTGTACTACCTACACTAGTTTGTGGCCTACTGATCCTAGCTTGAGCTGTAGAAAGGGTGTGCTATCCCTTGGCACACAGCTCTAAGTTCAGTAGAACTTATTGATACTAAGCTTGACTTTATATGTACCGTAAGTACCTATAGTGGTTTTCAGTTAGTAATTCAAATAGAGATTTTCTGGTAAAACAATAGCAAGCTGGAATCCCACCCGCTGCCACCAATGTGAGAAGTTGGCCTGGTATATGCTGTCCACTAGTTAAAGTGGGCACCTTGCACCAGAACAATTCGACTCTTATGGTAGGTAGGTTTAAGACAACCTTTATAGAAAGCTATCCTAGTGGTAGCTGTGGAGAGCAGCCTTCAGGCTAAGTCTTGGAGGAATGTAAAGCAGCTTGTTTTACCACACAATCTCTTGAATCACCAAATGAAAAGACACCACACAGGTATATATATGTATTTATTAATATACAACTCTCTACTAATCTCTTTGAGATTAGAAGGCAAGAACATATGTACAAGTCAATGTTGTTTTATCAAAATAAGTTAGCACAATCAAATATCACAGTCCTAGCTTGCCTAGACTGGGGTCTAGAGCATATAGAATCGAGGGACCCCAAAGAACCACCCCAGGTAGTTGTAGGAGACCCACAGGGGACGGACGTGGTGTTCAGACACCGGTGCGAGTCCTGTACGAGTCTATGCGAGAGAACGTGATTGAGTTATCAATGTTACAGGTCCCTGGCGTGTTCGAGGCGAACACACCGATCGGTCAGTGCGAGTCGAAGGACGCGGATACTGATAGAGTTACAAGGGAGTTGGACGCGATGTGTCTAACACAGACTCGAACCCTGTACGAGCCAGTGCGAGAATCGCACGGGGAAAATAGGAGTTTTAGGGCACTTCTAGGGTAGCTACAAGCAAGTCACTTACAGGGTAAGTAGTTCTAGGGCCAACACCCACAGGAGCACTGTAGTGCTGAAGTTACCTCACCCAGGGGAGCCGGGTGCATAGGTGTCCTTTGGTGTCGGGTCGCGGCGTCGTTCTCAATGGGAACCAATGAAGACTTGCTGCTTGCGACGACAGAAGAAGTGTCCGTTGGAATCCAAGCCTGGATTCGGAAGGAGGAAGACCTGAAAGCAGAGGGGACAGTGTTCAAAGTCACTTGGCAGTGACTCTGGGCAAGGAAGATGAATGCCCACCGTCGTCGACCGCTTCGGGTCGTTCACGGGTGTCTTGACTCTTCGGCCACGAGGTCCAGGAGGCGTCGAGGACGGCCAGGAGCTGGATTCAGCGTGTCCCACGAAGTCTGCAGCTGACTGTGGTGTCTGCGACCCGATTGGAGCCAACAAGCCTTGGTAGCAGCAAGTCTCGTGGTGGTGAGGGAAAGTCAATGGGGCAGACCAGCAAGGTCTGAGGGACTTACCCAGCGAGGGTAGGTCAGGGCAGGCCTGGAGCAACCAGGGGAGCCCTTTGGTTTCGTTGAAAAGTCTTCTGGGGACCCACAAGCCGGCTGGCAAGGGATCGCGAAGACGCCTCGGGAGGATCCACTCAACAGGGGCCCACGGTCACTCGGGACGGTGTAGGCCTCTGAATTTGGGAGGGATCTCTGTTAGAGGCTGGGACCACACGTGGTCCAAAGCACAAGTTCGGAGAACGTCGTGAAGGGGTTGCACTCGACAATAGTGCACGGTACCCAGGGGCTGCGGTTCCTCGTCGCTCGTGGGGTCCACTTGCCTCAGCTTCGCTGGGGACTCACGATGGCCTTGGAGAAGTCAGGAAATCCTCTTCCTGGGCTGCAGGGACTTCGGGCTCCGGCGGGAGCGGCGTAGTTTGCGACCGTCGTTGTAGTTTTTGGTGCCTGCCAAGCAGGGGAGTCACTCCTTGACTCCAAGGGAGATTCTTCAGTCTTCCATAGGTAGTGGAACGTCGAAGGTCCAGGATTCTTCTTAAGAGCGTCGTCCAGGGGTATCTAGGTTGCAATGCACAGGTTCCCCCTCTTATACTAAAGAGAAGGGAGGGACTAGCTCTATGACCCCACCTATGGGAGGGGCAGGAGAGTGGGTGGCTACACCCACTTCCCTTTGTCCAGTTTCGCGCCAGATCAGGGGCAGGTAGCCCCTGAGCCTGTCTGAACTGGCATATGCACAGAGGAGCCTTATGCTCCTCCAGTGCAGGACTTCAAAGCACTCTAGGAGTGCACCCACCCAGCCCCAATACACTAAACCCTGTCTGGGAGGTGGTCACACCCCCTTGGGACAGGATATCTATTGTTGGGCCTCCTCCACTGCGAGTGTTGGTCATCAGCAGGAGGGCAGCCCAGTGTCTGACTGGTGGCATCCATTTTGTGATGCCAGGGCTCTTCAGGATTCTACCGCGTTTCCACAGTAGGTACATGTCTATCCCTCTAGAAGGGTGGAATGCTACCCCCGCCGCCAGAACTGGCGGGGGGATAGTATTCCAAGATGTTTGACACCAAACACGACATGTTTCCGTGCAGCCATCCCAAAGTTAGCATTTAACGCGAGGTTATAATGCACTTAAGAGTATATGGTCAGGCTGCACTACAAACAGCCTCAGAGAAGGGTCTCCGAATGCTGCAGAGGGGCTCTGCTCATGCAGGGGCACCCTCTCACATAGGAACCAAGCACTCTGCCTTCAGGATTGACAAGGCCTGCCATAGGAATGACTTATAGGTTTATATGTGTGTATCTATGTAGTGATATAGGTAGCCTATATCACAGTAAGGGGTGCCTGCACCACCTTACCCAGGCTACAGTAGCAGACCTGTGGTGTCAGATTTAGTCTGCTTCCCAGGGGTGGCATAATACATGCTTCAGCCCCTGGTAGGCCTGTGAAGTACCTATGCCCTTGGTACCTAAGGTACCATATACTAGGGACTCATAAGGTACCACAGTATCCAATCACTAGTGCACCTAGAGTGCACTCCAAGTCGTTTAGAGAGAACAGAGAGGCTGGGGCCCTGATTGGCAGGGTCCCAGCCAGACTATAGCCAGAAACCAGTGTAAACATCAGGAAAAAAAGTGGGGGCAACATAAGAGGCAGATCCTACTCTCCTACAAGCATCATGGCAGCGAAGCTCATGCTAACTTAGCAATGTCGATAATGTGCCTAAGAACCATATAACACCCTCCCCCTGGTAAGGCCATAGGACATAGAAAAAGGATCAAAACAGAGTTCACAAGTCAAGCGGAGTTCAAAACGGGTGAAAAAAAATCGAAATTTTTCACACAAAAAATACTTTTTTTTTCAAAGTCGTTAATAGGGCTCATTGAAGGGGAGCTGCCTCTGGGATAACAAAGTTATTATGAAGGAGGTGGTAAGTCCATCAAGGTGTATCAACCGAGGAATGCAATTCCCTCCAAAAGGTCATGCCTATCGTTGGTAAAAAAGAGATGCCATCCAATTAAGTATGTCGAAGGAACAAACGTGCTCTTCGTAATCAGACGCCTCTAAAAGCATGAGTGGGCAACTTGCGTTATATTCGATGAAACTTCGTTGCAGGACGGTCTGCACAGCCGCACAGACATCCCAATCCGCCAAAACTCCAAGTGCAGCCGCACGCGCCAAACGGCCATCCCCAGAACAAGCCTGGTTATGGGCCTCTAAGGGACCCATCAATTGGTCAAAATCCGGGACTGGGCGTGACGTATTGGAGAGGCATATATGCGATGCCCAGCAGAAGGGACATCGCTGACAGTAAAGGACTGGTTGCACGCAAGTGAAATACGCAAAGCGAAAAGTCAATACATAACTGACGCCAAGCGTGGCTAATGGCAAGCATCCGAAAACCTGTTGCATGCGATCACGGTACAGCTGCAACTGGCCTGGTCTGTGCAGTACCACAAGTTGAGCAGCCATTGCGCAACAGGAGCAGGAAAAGCAGGATTCCAGCGCCTAACGTCAAAATCAAGGGGAACCCTCCGAAGGCGCTGGAAAAAATAGAATGAATAAAACCCGGTATTACTCCAAATATAGTCTGAAAAGAAGACACAAGGCCAGATCCCACACATTTAAAAAAAAATGTGCAAGGCCTGCAGTGTCAGACGCATTGAATATTTGGTGTATTAGTTCTCCAAAATGCAGTGGGAGGTTGGTGTTCAGAAAGGACTGTATCTCTCCAGAAGTCCTAGCCACCTGTAACTGGAAGGTCTTGCGGGCGGAAGTGAGGGCCACCTCTTGTTGGAATAACAGCGCTTTGAGCCTGCTCAACTTGTTGAAATCTGTTTTCAGAGTTGGAATGGGAGGCCAAATTGAGCTATCTAGACTCCCATGCGGGGGCGGAAAAAGCACATTCCTACAATAAGTTACGCGCTGGGAAACCGTTACTAAATACGGGACTCCAGCCCGTAAACCACAGCAGTCTTGGTTGTTCAAAATAGGATAGCTGCCGTTTGTAAGCAATGAAAAAGCGGGAATTATTGATGGCACTGGAGTCCCTTTTAAAAAACAGGCCAGATTAGGCGCGGAAACGTTACAAGCGCCGTGCAACTTAACGTGTTTACAAACAAGGGAATGTCCTACTGTGGAATCGCAGTCCTCCCCTGTTAGCAAAACTTCCTTACCCTCCCTCTGACATCTATAAGTGAAAGGCAAGGACCACATTTCATGTAGAAAAGCCCTACCCAGTGGTTCATAACGGCCAATCGGAAAATGTTGCATGCATGATTTAAATTGAAATAGCGAAAAAGGGAGAGAGATAACCCCATGAATTAACCAAACAGCAGAATCTGTTTCCGCTACAGAAAACGGCAAGGGCTCCAATTGTTCAATATGCAATAGTGTGTATGTAGCATCTTTCATGGACATAAACCTTTGCTTATCAGTCAGATTAAATGGCAAGAATAAAGCAGTGGCATTCAAATAATCCCAAGGCACTTTTCCCATTTTAAGAGTTTGCAATGTCCAAGCAAATTGCATAACAGATCGTAACTGATTTTGACCATGATATAACACAGATACATCACTTTGAACAATATCAATAACAGATGAAACAATATTATCCAACGAATAAATGCGCGAGGAAAGTGTGTTTATGCTATTGTCTACTACGGCAAGGACTTTTTCTAAATTGGCCTGATCAATTTGGCGCAGACGAAAAGCAGCTTCTATCTGCGAAAGTTTCCAAATTTCATTGTAAGCAGCATACATGAATCTTTTTGCTCTCGGAGCCCTGGGTCCCAAGAGAAAATCAGCCAAATTAATGTCATGCGACAGCAGAGAAAGATGTTGCTTCACTGATGTCAGCGTAGAATGTTCCAACCATTGTTGGCATAATTTACCCACCGAGTATGTGGTAACCGAATGGGAACTTGGATAACGTGGGTCCGGTCTAGTCTGTGTGAAACCAGGTGTTATATTATAAAAACGTTTTGGCCTGGCCTCAAATGCAAGTTGTTTGGTACACTGTATCATTTAAAAAACAGAATTTGAGCTGGGATCAGGCAGGCACGATGTAAAGCTTCAGTTCCCTGAACCTGCCAAGGCTCCGTGCCCCAGATGGATTTTAAATCAACAGTGTCTTTCCAATGATCATAACCCTGCGTAGCCAATTTATTTCTAAACAAGTTGGCGTAAATCAATTTTGTGTGTGTCAACATAAATTTAGATTGAGTAGATGACCAAAGTTTAAAATAATAGGATTCCGGATTAGATATATCATAATCTGTAAAATAAGTGAATTTGTCCCTAAATGTTTTAGAACTCCCCTCCACGGGAGTAGGACAATGTTCCCATTGTGTATAATTAAAAACAGGTCTTAACGTATTTGTTTTGTGTAAAAAATGATGGCCATAATGCTAACAGAATAAATCACCATAATTGGCAGAATTTAAATACAAATCTTCAGTATCAAAAGCAGCATAATACTTTAAATCTGAAAACAGTGCATGTACTGCTTGCACATCCCAATCATCCGAATGTATGTCCCGTGTTACCACATCTTCTAGAGAGACGCGAAACACGTATAGTACGCGAAGCACCTCGGTTGGGCCGTGGACTTCGTAGGCAACTTTGTCCCAAACGATGCCATCTGGAATCGGGAATGCTGAAATGTTAACATGAGACCGTTCACGTTTCATGATATGGGACGATGTGTGAGGGGCCAGAACTCCATCGACCAAGTTCACTGCAGAGCGTTCAGGCAAATAATGACCATTGATGAGCAAAAAGAACACTGTCACAAAACCAATTGACATGAAGAGAAAAATCAGGACAAGCAGCAACCAAATGTAAGTCCAAGGAGGGACCAGGTAAGTCTTTTTAAACCAAGAGAAAAAAATACTTAATTTAGTCGGTGTCAGCCAAATGGGATGTCGAGGAAGAAGAGCCGGAAGAGAGACTGGCATGATCTCCATAGCAGCCATTCGTAGGTTGATTTATCAGAGGTGGAAGTGTCGGGTCCTCTTGATGTTCTCCAGGACTGTTCGGCACTTCACTGACGGACTCAGCAGGATGATATATATATACTCGACATCCACGGTAGAAGATAGAGGTCGGACAGGTGAAAGATCAATGATAGTGTCCATCACATTCTTAGCCCTACGAGGAGCGGTGGAAGATGATGAAGTCAGTAGATCCAATGAAATTGCGTTGCATGAAACTGCAAGTGTGACACTATTCAGAATCGGCCACATGGTGTAGCTTGACATTGTTCACTGAAATATATCTGTTGTCTTTGCGACCAGGTAAAGGAGGTAAAATGACTGTACGAGTACCCTTCAGTCCAAGCACTGGAACCGGTGCACGATAAGGGGGACCAAATTCTTTTTTGTTCTCCAGCTTTTCTCGTACCAGATCTTCAATTTTTGGAAGCCAACCAGCAACTGGAATCAGTAGTGCTGCATCAGTGGAAGAGGGTAAATGTTCAGTTGCATAGCTGTCACGGGTCTTTTGTAGATCCTGTAACACAGTAGAATGATTATCTACGTCAAAGGTTGCGGCAGCCGCCACAACGTCTAGACCATCAAGGTCTGGCACAAACATTTTAATGCCAAAGAGTATTTCGTATGGGGTCCGCCCACCCAGAGATCGTCTAGGGAGGTTATTAAGTGCACGTTGAACCCCATACAAGTGGGCCAGCCAGTTCCTAAGACTCTAGCTGTCAAGGATTTCTTTAAGTCACGGTTCATTCGCTCCACAATTGAATTGCCCTCAGGCCTGTATGGAGACGAAAACTGCACCAGCACCCCCATTGACTTCATTGCTTTCTTGTACGCCTTAGATGCGAACGCTGGACCTTGGTCAGAATGGAAGGTGCCACAGGCAAACATCC
Source organism: Calotriton arnoldi (assembly GCA_963921515.1). Taxonomy (NCBI): domain Eukaryota; kingdom Metazoa; phylum Chordata; class Amphibia; order Caudata; family Salamandridae; genus Calotriton; species Calotriton arnoldi. The sequence goes on from CAWUFW010001145.1 coordinate 2,744,651, forward strand.
CTTCAAAGACACGCAAATCCCTGATGACATTTCGAGCGTCAGCACTGCGTTGTGGCCAAACCCAAAGGAATCTAGTGCACGAATCAACTGCAACAAATATATATTTATTCGCAGTATCAGAAGAAAGAGGACCGCAGTGATCAAGATGGATACAGCCAAAAGGTTGATTAGAAATACACAGCTGTTTGTGGTGGGCGGGTGACCGTAGACGGCTTGATTTGCTGACAAATGTCACAAGCAAGGACATAATTACGGGTCTGTTTATATAAACCACGCCACCAGTAACGTTGCTGTAAAATAGAGACTGTCGCCGACACACCGGCATGCGCAGATGCTATGCCTTCGCCAGCGGCTTTGACCAATGTAGGTCTGCGGTCCATGTTGGGGATCATCCGCTCCCCAACAGAAGGAATCAAAGCATAAGGAACTTGTTCGGGAGTTATATGATAAGAGTACTTCGAAGGGAAACCCTGAGGATAAGCAGTTCCCTCCCTCGTTGCAGCTACAGCTGCCAAAATCTCATTATCTATTTTAGTCTTGGATCTTGTAACTGCTGCTATGGAGCACGTGGCTACTGCAGACTTGACTGCTTCATCAGCCAAAGAATTACCAAGAGCATGTGCTCCCACACGCTGATGGCCAAGAGTATGTATAACATGAATGAGGGGCAGACGTTGTTTAAGATCTGCCACTCGAACCCAAAGCGTTTTATGCTTAATTGCGTTGGCTTTGGAATCGCGATAGTCATTCCGAGTCCAAAAGAACAAGTTGTCATTAAAAGACTGGTCACAGTAATAAGAATCGCACACAATAAGAGTATTCACATTTGGATCAGCAAACTCGAGAGCAAGTACAAGAGCACGCAGCTCCGCCAATTGTGCCGTACAGTCGCCAAGTGCTTGAGTGTGCACAATGGAAGACTTAAACTCTCCATTAACAATTGAGCCAGCAACAATCGGGCAAGCGGCTGAATAAGCATGTTTGGAACCTGTGGCCGGTGGAGCCGAGCCATCGGTGTAAATGATGCATTTGTACTTATGTAAAGGAAGCAGAGACAAGGGTGGAGGATGAACGTGTTCATACTGTAAAAACTCCTGTGTCTGTAAGGAAGGATCAAAGATAAACGTGACATCAGCCGATTTCAAAGAAGTAGCCCACTGTATCCAACGGGGATGTAGTGCCTTCGAGTTGGGTACACTCGCCTTAGTCACGGCTTCCAAAGCATGGAAGGGCGTGACCATAAGAATGCGTTTGCCTTGTGCCAGTGAGCGTTCTTTTAGAATCGCCATCTGTACTGCCGTCAAGATTTTTTCAACAGTTGAAAAGCGCATTTCAGCAGCAGTGTATAAATATGATTTGTATGCAATCGGAACTGTCTCTCCCTCATTGAACGTCAAGTAAGTGAAACCCACTGTCCCAGAAACTATACCTATTACCAGGTTTGTGGTGTTGTCACGTGTCAACAAGTAATTTGTCGCAAACAAATCTGTTTGCAAAGAATTTAGAATAGAAGTATGTTCCGGAAGCCAGCTGGCAGAAGAAAAAGTCAGTTGTATCAATGCATAAAGCGGTTTGATACGCTGGGCATAATCGGGAATGTATGTCCTCCCGAAATTCAAAAATCCCAGCAAAGACTGAAGTTCCTTCAATGTAGAAGGGGTTGCAATTGTGCACATTTCTCCAAGAAGTGAGGGGCCAAGCCCTTTCCTTCATTATTGAGCTCATAGCCCAAAAAGAGCACCGCCAAATGGGCGATATGGGACTTTGCAAAATTAAATTTGTATCCATAGTCGGCAAAGGACAAAATAATATTGTCGACTCGGACTAGATGCGGCATAAGTTCATCGTCCGTCAGATAAATGTCATCAACGTACGAGTACGCATCTGGATCTATGTCGTGCAATAGTGACACGACACGTGCTGCAAATGCCCTGGGGCTATTCTTATACACCATAGGCAATTGTGTAAATTTTTTTTGATTCCCGACGGCAGTGAATGCTGTCAAATTTAGGCTCTCAGGGGCGAGATTGTGACTATAGAATCCATTAGAAATATCAAGGGTAGTTTTGTATTTTTTACGAACATGGCTGTTCACTAGCGCTGAGCTGTGAGTGTTCTGCACCGCAAAAGTGCGACAATGACTGTTCAATTCTCAGTAATCCAATACGAACCATCAGGTTTTGATACCTTAAAGAGAGGATTATTCATCGGTGATGTACATGATTCAATCACTCCTTGATACTCCAACTGTGTTAGAATATCACAAACGGAAGCTTTTGCTTCACGTCTGATTGGATATTGCGCTTGTGGCTGAGGCATAGAGCGTAAAGGTATTTCATGAGCCGGTGAATCAACATCCCAACCCACCTGATCATGATACACTGCCGGTGCCAGGGCACAACCCCACCCTGCAGCCAAAGTCTGGGCATGCTCTTCAGGGACGTAACGCGAAAAACTTGGAAGTATCCCGTCTTCTCCTCTAGGAGCTGCCAACACAAAGGGTGGAGGCCAATCTGCCTCCGCCAACAGAATGTCATATGAGGACGTTAAATTCTCCCAGAACACCGCCTTGATTGGACGAGGTACATCACCTTCAATTTGGAAAATTATTTCATAGAGCCTATCCGGGGGGGGCAACCCGGGTGTCAGCAGTCTCTACAGTAACGAAGGTATCAGTTGCTGTCGCCTCCAGACAGGGACGCAGAGCCTCCCGCACTATGGTAACCTCCGCTGCGCTGTCGAGCAGAGTCACTGCCCATGTCCAATCCAGGAGTCGCGTTCTCACCGTCTGAGGCATACCTCGCTGTTAGAGCGGCAACTTTTTTCTTCTGAAACGGGGGTCGAAAAAGAGGTAGATCCTCTGGTTTTCCTTTGCCTTCAAACTGTCGAGGCTGATCACGTCCCTGTGGCGCAGGTTGACTCTTGCCACGATCTTGGCGTCCCCCCTCCTCCGACTTGCGAGCCAGAAGTGTCCTGTGAAGAACGAGGAGAACGTTGATCAAGGACCTGAAATCTATAAGGAGACTATATTTTAGCGTGGTCGCGCAAGTCATAAGTATGCTCAGAAGACTCAGGTGTCGGTGAACCAGCACGCGAACCTTGCTTCTGTTGTTGCTGCCCCTGTTTTTTAGTTTTCCGGTTCTTTTTTAGAAAAGAACGGACGTCCATCTTTATCCGTCTGGACTTTTTGTTGAGTTTGAGATTGAGTTTGCGTTTGAGTAAAAGGCTTAACTCCCAAACTATTGCGGCCTATGGTCTTATAAGCCTTTGCAATCATTTTTGGTACTTCGCGTGGCTTGTCCACATCAGGGACAGCCTCCAAGCGGTTTGCCACTTGAAAGCTTACTGCATCTCCCTTGACATTGGCAAGGATCATATCAGCAACCACGTCGATCACCCCCACCAATCTCATCCCCAGCTCCACAGCCGCTTCGGCTCCATGTTCATCCTGAACACGTTTAATTATGGAGGGAGTGCCGAAACACTTCGAATATACCGCTGCAAACACCTTGCCCCAGGTGTTACAATCAGCCAACTCGGGAAGCAAGTCTTTTGGCAAACTAATAGTCAAAATCCTGTGTTTATCCACAGGAGAGGTATTTGGAAAAACAGCCTCTAGTTGGCCAAATTTTTCAGCAAGCCAATAAGGTAATTCATCCTTATTCTGTGGACGCTTGTTCATTACTGAATTAACCATAAGGGGACTGATGGTCACGCCACCAGGTCCAGCAGGTTGCGCAGCAACACCAGATGGTCCCACCTGAAAGTTGTGCGACATGAACTGTATAACAGCTCTATGCACGCGTATTAAAGAAGTATGTAACACGCGCAGTTCTGCAAGCGTCGCTGTTGTCAAACGACGCGGGTGATGGGTATACCCAGCCAAAACGGGCCACGTGGCCCCATCTATTGATAAAGGACCTAAACGGACCGGCGTTATTGGGTGAGGAAGGGCGCCATTAAACCAAATTTGGTGTTGCCAAGCTGTAAGCGGAATCTCAAGAGCCCGATAGGGCTGATAAGCATTAGGAAGGGCCGTTGGCGTATATTCGTGAAACAAGTTATCCGTTCCATCCACCGCCGGAAAGGTGACTCAAGAACAAAACACTTCAAAGCAGTAAGCCGCATCTGCCTCTACTACAAAAATCAGCGCAACACCAGCATTAGGGACTCCATTCGGAGTCAAATAAGCTGTGAGTGCTGCCCTATTAGTGGCTGGAATCGGGACCGCCATAACCGATAATAAAGAATAACAACCTAGAGCGCGGCAGCGCAATAATGGGTTAAGAATAAAGAGAAACCTTTTAAAACTTCAAGCTTGAAAGAACCTATAAAAACATCAATGTAGAAGGTTACACCGTCACAGCTGTCTCCGGAAACAGAGGTGAGGGCATTGTGGACAAGGACTACTCAAGCGTCTCGCAGATAAGAACCAGACCAAACGTTGGCGGTGCCTTGTTGCAGGGATTCTGCACATACACAGAACTATGCGCAGGAAAACAGGACCTCAGTGAATAGGGCTGTACCAACCTACCACATCAGTACCCAAAATCCCAAACCGACTAGCTATAGTGTCTCATTCGTTCTCCTCCAAAGATCACGGAGCTACAAATGATTAGACAACCCAGAACACAACACTCCCGACTCTCTCAGGAATCGCGGGAGCAAGACGTACTCTTTCGCTCACTCACTCGTACTTGTCCACAATGAGAATAAGCAGAGTCACTAAAATAGTTCAAAATGTTTATTTTAACTATCGTGCTCTACAATACAGTATACGTGCCACTACCAGCAGCAAAATGCATAAACTCAGCACAGTTAGCATTGTTACAATTCCATAGAATACAAAGGGAGAAGTCATTTTATAAAGACTGTGGAAATAAGGGCCTATAGGCCTGACCACCCTCCCCTTGACTAGAAGAAGTTTATTTTATAAAAAGGACGATCTCTGGGCTTTGACAGCAGACCCCATACCTTAAAGCCTGGATGTAAGGTTTACATCATAGGAACAGCAGAGCTCTACTCCATGGAAAGGCTTTCTCCAAGTGTGTTAGAACAACATGCAACAACGCAATATCAAAGCACGAGTCTTCAGTACTGCAGCTGTGTATCATGTTATGTCTAGGTGCTAGGGACTGACCAGAACAGAATAACAAGGGGCATTGTTTATCGACCTTGCATATCGTGTTCAGACTAAACTCCAGGAAAGGCAGAGAACGCGAAAGGCAACCCTTTCTCATGTGAAGGGCACAAACAAAGTCTTGCAAAAACAAAGTCATGTAGTAGCGTGCGCAAAAGCAGCATCATGGCAGCGATGCTCATGCTAACTTAGCAATGTCGATAATGTGCCCAAGAACCATATAACAGCTCCTTCTCCTTCCTCGCGGCCAGAGCCTGGAACGCCCTACCGCTCCACCTCAGACAGACAGCATCACTCCCCATCTTCACGAGAAACCTCAAAACTTGGCTCTTCGACAGACCACATCCTTGATGGACTGGAAACTGCACCCCCCCAGCGCTTTGAGACCCTCACGGGTGAGTAGTCGCGCTTAACAAACGCATGATTGATTGATTGACATTTTATAGTTGCTGATTAGTCTGTTGTTGCAAATTTTTAGTTAAAGCCTAATGAGCATGTGTAATGTGCAGCAATGAGTAGCTTTGAACATGCATAATAGTAGCTTCTGGTCTTGTCATAAAATATAGATTCTCTAAGTGTTATGATGACAGAATCTGGATTTTATTAAAGATACTGAAGCCAGGGGTGTGGAATTTAATTAAATATCTACTTGTCCATGGGGCAGGTTGCTTCATAAATCTACTTGTCCAGTAACAAAATCCACTTGTCCCTTTGCTGCCATGTAGTGCGGCAACAAATTATGGTAGCAATCTCATTATATAGGAGCTCTGATATAGCCTCTCTGATTATGCCAGGGCTCATACCATAGTAGTGTTTGAATACTTGCAATCCCCTTATGTTGACACGTTTCCGCAGATCTACATACTGGGGCTGAAGGTAGTGGTAAGCAATAGTTCCAGGGTTAGAATGCCCTTTTGAGTCTGAGCAAACCTACTACCTTGCATGTTTAAGGGTTTTCAACGACTCTTCTCTAATCTTTTACCATACTGAGAAATGTTGGAAATTTACTCCTGACAATGGCAGATGTAAACTTTCTTCCAGAGTTCGGAAAAAGTGGTTGGAGGGAAAGTGAACTTTCAAACACTCAGATTTTCGCATGAGCAAATCTACTCATGCACATTTGCTCATGCTAAAATGCAGTTCACAAATATTTTCTAGGACTACTATTTCTTGTCCTACTTTTGTGAATTCTTGACAATTCACTAAAGCTGTATAGCTGCACTTAATGCAAGGACATATACCATGGGTGCACTTTTGAGACTTTCTTTAATAATTGGGCCCATAATTTGGTCTGGCGTTGACCATGACCTTTTGCGTTTATTAACATTCTGTCAATCTCTCTCTGTATCGGCTGGCTTCACTGTGACAGCATTTTGCTCTTTCCCAAGGAGCATATCGGCACATAAAGTAGTTTGTTCAGTGCCAGTAACTACTGTGGCAGTGTGTGCTTTTTGAGACCAAAAACAATGTTTGTTATAATGGTGAGGGCCCGGCAGTTCCCACACCAATAAGGTTTTACAAAAACCATGCCAAAACAATTCACACATTGACAAAACTAAAAAGCTGACCACCAATTTCAGACCTACTGGCTTTGCCAATGCTTGTTTATTTGTTTCCCATAATCTTATTGAAACTGGTTACACTGATTTTCCATTATGAATATTTTTGGGAAATAATAGCATGCATCAACACATGTTACTAAATGATGCTCCAAAGAAATGGTACCTGAAATTTTACAGTAGTTTAGCTAAATGTTTTTTTCCTGATTTCATTTTTTATGAACATTTTATTTTGAAAGCAAAGAATCGTCAATCTTGCTTTCAAGCTTCTGCAGATATTTGCATCAAACCAGAGAGCATTCTGGGAGCATGATACATAGCCTCATATTGCTAAACTTTGAAAACGTGTGTACACATTTTTATACTGGAACCACTGTCAGTAGTGCAGTCAGAGCTTACAACATGTACTTATAGCGCTCACCCTAATAATAAAGGCTTTCAATTAATGAACCATAAATACAAGTTTGAACAGTATTAACATATGGACAAAAATATTACCTTAACTGTAGACAGTGCCCCTTCCTTGATCCATAATGTGGTACAGCAAACTGTCAGCCAAAGGGTTTGTGCTGCAGGGGGTTGGGCCTACTTGTCCCAAGGACAAAATACACATGAAAACTTGTTCCCCCTGACCCCAAACAATATGTCCTGGGCGTCGGGCTTTAGGAATTCCACATCACTGCTGAAGCTAACCGGATCAATCATTCACACCCATGGATGTTATTTACAGAGGATATGTTTTGGAGAACAGAGGAATAATTTATTAGTAATATTTTTTGCAGCATTTATTTTAGATTGAGGTGACATGTTATTGTGGTTAATTTTCATATGATTTTGTTTTAGTTCACAAATATTTTAATATTACATTTTCTTCTATCACTTTTTATGCAGTCTGTCTTTTCTTTGGCAGATATGCACTAATTCACTAACTGGAAGAAGAGTTAATTGCAAAGAAATTCTATGTCAGTTTTAAATTAAGAATCGTTCACTCAACTTTCGGGTTATTCATAAAGGAGCAGGTTTAAAGATTAAGGACTGTCAGTCAAGAGGTTATATGGCATTTGGTGTTCTATTTTGGAATGTTGTTGCTGATTCTTGTTTTCTTTTAACCCCTTGACCGTGGCGTAAATTCCTCCTCGGTGCTGGCGAAATAATGAGTGGGCGCGGTTCGGACGGCCCCCGGCCGTCCTCCGCCCACGCCCACTGTGCATGCAAGGGGTTAAAAGGTTTCTTCGAATGGCAATAAAGAGATTTCGTGCCACAGTTACCAGAATCTATGTTCTAGACACAGTGTGCACTACAATTCCCCTGAGAGGGGCTGCCTGCTAAACCTTACTACACAAACCTATACCTAAGCATAAACAATATTGATGAACATATGAATTCCAACACAAAATTAGCTGGATGAATAAATGGTTTAATCCAGTTGTTTCTGTTTAAATGGCGAATTCTTGACATGAATCTTCCATAGAACTGAACGTCATAATATTCACTTATAAATGAAATTCAGTCCAACCCAATGCATTTAGGGTCAAAAAGGACCCTTCATCATGGGTATCTATAAGCAAAAAAAAAAAAAAAGACCATTTTTTTAATAACATTTTGTAAATTACCTCACACAGTGACAGACATTTGACAAATGAATGTAATTGTGTTTAGGAAGTTGATGGCAAACCTCTGAGAAAGAATAAAAGTCGACTAAATTGCCTGTGTGAGTTAGTGTGTGACTTATATTGATTATGACTAATGTTATAGATAATATGAGGGACCGGAAAAGATTAGAAATCATAATTACAAAACATGCACACGAGTTAGAAAATTGGAAAGTTCATCAACTGTGTGGAAAAAACTGTGGATAAAACTCCAACTCCCAACATGCTGCTGGAGGTAAAGGAGAGTAAAAATGGTGAAATGCCAAATGAATCACCAAAACAGTGCAAACAGGCAAAAAAGTAAAAGTGTGATGGTTACTGCAAACACGCCTTCCTGCAGGTGATAAAGAAAAGATTGGTAGCTCTAACCTCTTGCATGAAATTTGCTGACATGACCCACAGTAATGATCACCTCGTCAAATCAGTCGTTAAACTTCATGAAAAAGTACTGGGTTAAATATCAGCAATTGCTTATGGCAAATACAACGAAAATTAGAGCCCCAAAGGTTCCGCTTACCCGAATGTGTGTGTGCTCGAAGAACTCCTCCGAAAGAAACCTGTGGCGTGCCGCAAGTGTCTGAAGCGGAGTGCGAGAGACGTGAAGATGTACGTGTTCAGTTGTATGTGCTTGGATGTAAAAAGACGAAAAAGAGACAAAAAGTGATGCCTGTCCCTAAGTGATGGTGTCAAGTGGCTTTAGGTACAATAAAGTTACAAGATTCAAGGAGATAAAATAACACGAATATAGTTAGAGAAAAGGAAAAACGAGTTGCATTGGATGTTTGAAAGAAATGAAACAATACTAAAGTGTATGGAAGCAGTTAAACATTTACAGCACATTTGTACCAAAAATATAAGACAAAACATACAATATTTGTGGCGCCCACAGAGAATAAAAGATAAGGAAATACAAGCAAACTGAAAATGCACCAGTAAATCGTGAGAACAAAGATTTCTGGGCCTCTTACAACAAAGTTACAAAACGGGGGAGGAGAGATTTAAGCATAATGTTAGTATCCGTGTCTCTAACAAAATCCAAATCATAACACTTGGAGAAAGTAAAATTTCCCAGCTTAACATGAAGGAAAGTTTCAATCCTATTAAGGACACGGAGGCGAAAATTATGCATTACTCTTTTATTTTATTTACTCAGTAGCCCATAACACAACACCAGTAAAACCTTTAAGAAAAGGCTACATATCCCATGAGTCTTTACTTTTGAACACAATCCATCAACAACAATAGAGCAAGTCCTGTATATTCATCCATCAAAGGAAAAGCACTTCCTCTTTCTTCGTGCAATGTTGTTATCCAACCAGTCAGATTAAATGCCTTTCTATTCCGACCCTAGAAAAGAACACAAAAAGGAATAAGATTCTGTAATCGTGTCTTATTGAAGAAAGCTTAAAAACTTGGAATATTAATAACTTGCAATGAAAAGGCCACCACAACATTATGAAAATATTGTACACAATTTTCAACATACTCATCTTCAATGTCATGATCTTCATGGTAATGAGGGAGGGCATTGTGAATTAGTCAGTAGGAGGGGTAATCCTCGCCACTGTGTCCTAAATAGAATTAAAAATTTCGTTCACGTTAGCTAGAAAAGTTTGCATTCTGTCTGGATCGAGGGTCTGTTTCTGCTAGTTAAAAGCTGGTTGACTACCAGCGATGCCATCCCCATTACTGGCTTAAAATAGAAAGTCTTAAACATAGAGCCTGAGGACCAGTCCCCTGCCCGGAGGATATCCTCCAGTCGGCTCCTCCGAGAGAAGGCTTTTCACATCATTGAACCTATTGTAGAGTGTGCCCCAAAAAGAGAAGCATCAATGGCAGCTTCTTTGAAAACCCATCTCACCCAACAAGCGATAGTAGCCGACGAAACCGGCTTAAAATGTTTCTTGAGAGCTATGAGACGTTGAGCCATCCTCAGAGGGCTGTTGTCTTCCATCATGGTCTCATAAATCCTGAGGCATAGAACTGCACAAAGTTTGGGATGAGAGAGAAAGGCTAACTTACCTGTTAGTTCCTTACGTGATAAAAATTTGTTGTCTTTGCACATCTGTAGTTGGCTTAGAACCGCATTGCCATTCCAAAGGGAGGATAAGCGCGGTTCTGGGGGAGTGGACAAACAAATACCTCTCAAAAGTCTACAGACAAGAGGATGTTCCCCTGCTGGTATGTCCTGAAAAGGCACATGGCCTGCCGAAATGGCTGATCAACAAGCATTTATTGTGTGATATGCCACGCCACACCCACCAATTCGGACAAAGAATGTACAATGTACACTACATCTGCCCTCACAAGATCCTGTCGCAGACAGCAGTGTGACCATCTACGCCAAGCTGAGCCATATTGCTTGACTGTAGAGTCGGCTCACGCTCTTCATGATGAGAAGGGCACCCTAAGCCGAAAGGCCTGGGACTTTCCAGCGTCCCCAGTAATCTTCCATGCCAGCACAAGAGTTCCATCCTGCTGCAAGTTGCTGTGAGAGTCTGTCAGAAGATTTGGAGTCCGGTGAAGTGGAATTGGAAAATCCATGGAAGTTCTGAAGAACTCTGTATCAAACTTGAGATTTCCACAGTGGTGTCACCACAATCACCTCCACATTGTCGTCTGACCTGTGCCATGAGTCTGGCAATCATCGAGTAGGGAGGAAAAGCGTACCCTTGAATCAGACTCCAATCTTGTAAGCAAGCATCAGTTGCCTCCGTGAGTGTGTCCGGGCGCCAGCTGAAGAAGCGTGGTACCTGATGGTTCAACTTGAGGCGTAGAGATCTATCTGACATGGACCCCACCTGGGGACAAAAAGGTACGGAGTTCCTCAGGTGGGTTATTGCTCACCTTGTGTATACTCTAGGTAGTGAGGAGGTGGGGAATACCTCCTGGCGGAACTAGGACCCTCACACACCCAGCAAGCTAGGTGTCATGCTTCATCATATGGGTCTGCTCCTCGTCGGGCCAGCCCTGCAATGCTCGACGGGCACCCATAAAGGGGCTCTCTATCGGAGATCTTTTGTTCCTCGCTGTATTGGTGCCGTGGGTGTGAGGGGCCTAGGTACGTGTAGATGTGAGATGTGAATGTAAAACAGGTAAAGGAAGCCTCTATGATGAATTTTATTCTGTAAGGGTCCCAACCTGATTAAAAGAAATGGAGGGGGGTGAATGTTTTGTTGTAATGTTACAATTTTTTTTCGCTCAACCCCTAGATGGTCAACATGTTTCTCGCCTCAATAAGTCACGGAAGTGATCAGCTGGCGATTCTTCAGGACCGAGTGAATAATAAAAACTATCTACAGTGGGTGGCAAGGTGCAACGCTACCTACCAATTGCTCTACCCATGGGTCATTACCCCGAGAAAAGGCAGTCAACCTAGAGTACAAAAAAGAAATTTGAAAACCATAACATGGGAGTGGGAAATGGTCCCAGTTAAATTCAATCAATGTGGATCAATTTTCACATTCATAAGTCGAACATATATTAAAAAACACACAGTGCTATCATGCCATTCAAGCTCTGTGTATACTTCTGTACAATACCCCTGTGTATACATGCTAAAAAAGGTGTGACTTATTAGACCGTGGTGGTGAGTGGACAAGAGCTCACCTCTTCCAGGTATCTAAATCTGCCTCATCAGTTATCAGCGAAGTATGAGGACACTCAATGTAGTGTCTCTGTATGGAATGAGACATAAATTACCAGATCATAATCATAGGCTCTATGTACACTAGTTCGATGCTCACTTACTAGTCCTGGTGCACTAGGTTGTAAGGAGCAGAAGGTCCGGATCAGGGTGGTTGTAGCCTGCAGTTATGACCCCAAACCAATGACACGATCAATTGTTGGTGCTCACACTGGGCTGGTGTGTCTGGTGGCGCCGCACGCCGTGCCCCAAACTGGATGCTCGCAGTGCTGCTCCTGTGAAGTGGCACAGCGTAAGCGCCCCCAGGGGCCCTGCCGCGTAATGGGCTAATGCCATAAGAAAACAGTGTCCGCTTAAAGCTCAGTGGCTTAAGGCTCGCAGCGCCTGATCCCGGTACCTCTTACCTCCATTAGTCGCCGGTGTCAGAATGAGCCTCCAACAGGATGTGCATACTCACCTGCTCCCGCTCGGAGCCTCGTGGCTGACCTACCCGCTCCGCTGCAACCAGGTAGGTATCATGTCACAGCAGGAACCTGTTTAAATACCTGCCGCGAAGACAGCAGAGCGGGTGAAGTGGCCACAGCTGGAATCAAAACCGGAATCACCGATTGGTGGAAAAGTGATGTCATTGTAGACAGAATCATGGCGGCCATCTTGGAGTGTGTAATTATTGTTAGTTACAGCCAAATCAGTATGGGGATGGTACTGCTGTCTAACTATAGAGTTCAATAAAGGTGGGAGATGCAGTGTGTGGAGATATGACACTGCAAGGGGTACCTCATTAGATTCTAAAAGATCAAAGTGGAATCACACAGTAGTAAAAACATGATGTCCTTATTGACGGAATCATGGCGGTCATCTTGGAGTATGTTGTTAATGGTTAATCACAGCCTAATCAATATAGGGATAGTGCGTGGCTGCTGCTATCTAACTAAAGAGTTCAAAAAAGGTGGGAAATGCAGTGTGTGGAAATATTTGACACTGCATGGGGTCCCTCATTAAGTTCCGAAAGATTCGGTAACAGTCAAGGTGAAATCACGTAATAGTTGAAACATGATGTCCTTGTTGACGGAACCATGGCGGCCATTTTGAAGTGTGTTTCAGTTAATCATGGCATGGAAGCTGCCTAGTAACTATAGAAGTGCAACAGATAATAGATGTAGTATCTGAAGATAGTCAACACTGCCTAAGGTACCTCCTTAAGGTCCCAGATGGTTCAGTGGCGGGGGAACCTTATAAGGAACAATGGTTGTCATCATGTAGTGTATAATAAGCTCCCATGGCATGCTGTAGGTAAGGGTCATGTGTTAATTAATGGTGCTCCAAGGGATGTCATCATTCAAGCCACTATTGGCTGAGTCAAGACGAAACACCCACCTTTGTTCAATCCTGAACAGGGCTGTATGTGTTATTTGTTGATGTGCCTCGAGGACTACCCAACGTAGACTTTCTGGGGGATGTCTCAGTTCTGTAAAATGGGTATATAGTTTGGTGTTTGTCTTGAGGCAACGAATACTGCTTTTATGTTCAGTTATTCTGGTTTTAATGGCCCTCATGGTCAAACCGATGTATCTTTTCTCGCAGGGGCATGTCAACAGGTACACACAACATGGTGTGTTACAATTCGTGTGTTTAGTGATCGTCCATATGAATGTGTCAGACAATGCCAGTTCTTTAGTGTGTTTTGTCTGTGGACAAACGGTACATGAACCGCAAGGATAGTGTCCTACGACAGGGGGGAGGTCCCACAGTTGTCTCTGGTTTGAACTGTTTCTGTTTTTGGGTCTCGTATGTATTAACATGTCTTTTAGGTTGTTAGTACGCTTGAACGCAAACCTAGGTTTCGGTATTGTCAGTGTGCCTGTGTTCAAGATCTCCCAATGTTTATTCACAGCCTTCTTGATCAGATTAGATCTAGGTGTGTATGAGGTTACACAGGTCACAGTGTTGGAGGGTTCTTTTACATGTACCTCTAGAAGGCTTTCGCAATGGTTATTTCTCGCTCGTTTCATGCAAGAATTAATTTGTTGTTTAGGGTATTGTCTTTTTAGTAAGTTATCTGACAGTGTCTCAGCTTCAGTTTTGTAGTCATTTATTGAGCTACAATTCCTCCTAATCCGTAAAAATTGGCTGAAGGGTAGATTATTTTTCAGAGTCTTTGGATGAAAACTGCTATATAACAGCAAGCTGTTCCTATCAGTAGGCTTTTTAAACATAGTAGTGGTTAGTTTGCCCTCTTGCAATTTGATGGTGAGATCCAGGAAAGCAATTTCAGTTGGTGAAATTGTATGGGTGAACCTCAAGTACTGGTTCTTAGTATTGATCCACTCACAGAATTCATTGCTTGTCTGTATGTCCCCTTGCCAGAAGATCAGTATGTCATCTATAAACCTCTTCCATAGTCTCAGGTTAACTCCGAAGGGATTGCTGGCATGTCGGATAGTCTCTTGCTCAAATGCCGCCATGTATAGACAAGCTACACTGGGAGCAAAGGTACTCCCCATCGAAGTACCCTGAGACTGATGGAAGAGTTGGTTATTAAACTCGAAGAAATTCTCTGTTAGGGCTAAGGTGGCACATTGCATAATGAATGGGATGGGAGTCGGTGCCACCCATTCAGTTTCCATTAGTGCAGTTTCTATCACTGTCAGTGTCTCTCTCTGTGGGATATTGGTATATAGTTGCTCAACATCCAGGGTGATCAGGAGGTTGATATCAGTGGTGTTTTCCAATTCCCCCATAATATGTAGGATATCAGTGGTGTCCCTGATGTATGAGGGAGTCTGTTTGACCAGAGGTTGCAGGAAAAAGTCACAAAATTGCGACAAGGATTCTAGCAGAGAACCGATCCCTGAGACTATGGGTCTGCCCGGGACTGGGGTGGTCCCCTTATGTATTTTCGGCAGAGTGTAAAAATAGGGGGTCTTGGGATGTTTAGTGATCAGAAAATCAGCTTCTTTTCTGCTGACCCACCCATTACTCTCTGCCTCAAAGACCATCATAGCAATCTTAGTTGATAACCGGGCTGTGGGGTTCGTTGCTATGGGGGTATAGAATTTTCTGTTCTGGAGTTGGCGTAAGCATTCAGTCATAATCCGTAGTGGACTGAATGACCGTTGCTCCCCCTTTATCAGCCTGTTTTATTGTGATGCTGTTGTCTTCTGCCAGTGATTTGATAGCTGCACGTTCCTGATTGGAAAGGTTGTGAAAAGGAACTCTGTTTCCCTCATTTTTAAGTTCTTTTAGCACGGCTTTTTCAAATGTCAATACCTCCACCGGTACCATACCGCTGGTGGGTGTAAAGGTAGAGGGTTACGTAGGCCTGAGTCTAGTTTGGCAGGTTCTTCTGTATCCTCAAAATAAGCCCTCAGGCGCACCTTTCTGAACAGGTTCTGGATTTCGCACTGTTCTAGAAATTTATCATCTTTGGGGGTAGGAACATATCCAAGCCCTTTCTCCAGTACCGTTTGTTCTATTGATGTCAGTTGCCTATGTGATAGGTTTACCACTAGACTCTCCTGCCCTGTGTTTTGCTCCTGGTTTCCACCATATTGGGTTGTTGGTCCTGCCACTGGACCTGTTTTAGTCCTCCTTCTCTGCGCCCTCTTCCTCTGCCCCAGCCTCTGCCTAAAAAAGGTGGGTGGCTAGCAGGGTAGAATTGGGGTTGGACTTGGGGATATATAGGAAAAGGCCAGTATGGAGGTTGTGGGCCTTGAAAATTATGTATGGGGTAGTTAGGAGTTTGTGGGCGGTTATTTCTCCTCTGATTAGGGCCCCCCAACTCCCGCTGCTGGAGTCACTACTGGCTGAATCTCTTCTATTTGTGTCGCTACTTTCATCAGAAGAGTAGCTTGTCTTGTTGGTCGTATAATCAGCCTTCAAATATGGATATATTTTCTCTTTATCGAATCGGTTTATATCCTTTTGGAGCTTGCTGACCTTCTGCTTCAACAGGAATTCTTTATGCTCAGCAATCTCATTATTGAGTTCTGTCAATTTGGTTTTAAACAGGGTTGCCTGAATGGTGGTTTTGATGGCCCCTTCAACCACTTGTATTCTGATGAGGAGCGCATCAGCTATCCTTCTTGCCGTGTTAATGATGAGGATAAGTAAGTCCCTGGTGCATTTCCACGCCACCAGGGACCACTCCTTTTTGAAAACTACGTCGTCCAGGAAAAGTCTAGGGAAGTTTTTTACTATCAGACCATTAGGTGCAATATTAGCCCTCAGGTACTCTGTCATCATTGCTCCGTGGAGCGTGATTTTGAGCCAATCCCTCTTCATATTAGTCAGGGTGGTCCAATCCTCGGACGGTGCCCCTAAGGCTGAAGGGCCATCCCCCCCTAAAATGGATGGCGTATTCCTGAGTATTTCTGCGGCTATCTCTTCGCCGAAGCTGAGACCTGGGTTGTCATTCATGATGGCTGGTATAACAGGGGATACTATAAAAGGAGGGGACTAAGACGTGAGTCCCGGCGAATGGGCCAATGAGGGTAACTATCCCTCTGGTAACCTTGGTAGTCCCACGGGAATGCCCGTGCGAAGATATGTCAACAAAAGGAGGGACGCAAAGGGCTTGATAAAGGTCCAACGTACATGCCCTAAATTAAGCCAAGAGACAAAAAGGTACGGAGTTCCTCAGGTGGGTTATTGCTCACCTTGTGTATACTCTAGGTAGTGAGGAGGTGGGGAATACCTCCTGGCGGAACTAGGACCCTCACCTCAGAGGGCTGTTGTCTTCCATCATGGTCTCATAAATCCTGAGGCATAGAACCGCACACAGTTTGGGATGAGAGAGAAAGGCTAACTTACCTGTTAGTTCCTTACGTGATAAAAATTTGTTGTCTTTGCACATCTGTAGTTGGCATAGAACCGCATTGCCATTCCAAAGGGAGGATAAGCGCGGTTCTGGGGGAGTGGACAAACAAATACCTCTCAAAAGTCTACAGACAAGAGGATGTTCCCCTGCTGGTATGTCCTGAAAAGGCACATGGCCTGCCGAAATGGCTGATCAACAAGCATTTATTGTGTGATATGCCACGCCACACCCACCAATTCGGACAAAGAATGTACACTACATCTGCCCTCACAAGATCCTGTCGCAGACAGCAGTGTGACCATCTACGCCAAGCTGAGCCATATTGCTTGACTGTAGAGTCGGCTCACGCTCTTCATGATGAGAAGGGCACCCTAAGCCGAAAGGCCTGGGACTTCCCAGCGTCCCCAGTAATCTTCCATGCCAGCACAAGAGTTCCATCCTGCTGCAAGTTGCTGTGAGAGTCTGTCAGAAGATTTGGAGTCCGGTGAAGTGGAATTGGAAAATCCATGGAAGTTCTGAAGAACTCTGTATCAAACTTGAGATTTCCACAGTGGTGTCACCACAATCACCTCCACATTGTCGTCTGACCTGTGCCATGAGTCTGGCAATCATCGAGTAGGGAGGAAAAGCGTACCCTTGAATCAGACTCCAATCTTGTAAGAAAGCATCAGTTGCCTCCGTGAGAGTGTCCGGGCACCAGCTGAAGAAGCGTGGTACCTGATGGTTCAACTTGAGGCGTAGAGATCTATCTGACATGGACCCCACCTGTCCACATCCTCTGGAACAGAATTGGTTCCAGCTTCCAAGCACCGGAACACTTCAGATGCCTAGAATGCCAGTCTACGGTTTGGTTCAATTGACCTGTAGATACTCCGCTGTTACTGATATCCTGTGCGGCAGGCATTGATTTAAAATTCTGTGGGTAGATCCGCTAACACCTTGGAACGGGTCCTGCCTAGATGATTTATGTAGTGCACTGCTGAAATATTGTCCATCTTCAAGAGATTGGAACAAGAGACCTTGTTCGCTGCCAGACTTCTCACCGCAAAGGACCCCACTAGGAGTTTCAACCAATTCAATCAATCAGGGGTTTATAAAGCGCGCTACTCACCCGTGAGGATCTCAAGGCGCTGGGGGGGCGGGTGGGGGGTGCAGCTCCGGATCAGTCGAAGAGCCAGGTCTTGAGGCTCTTCCTGAAGGTGTGCAGAGTGGGGGACCGTCTGATGTTGACTGGGAGCTCGTTCCAGGTCTTTGCTGCGACGTAGGAGAAGGCTCTTCCGCCTGCTCTGGTTCTGCGGATGCGTGGCGTCTCTGCCAGGGCGAGGTCGGCGGAGCGGAGGTTCCTTTTGGGTACGTGGAAGGAGACTCTTTCATTAAGGTATTTGGGTCCGATGTTATGGAGGGATTTGTAGGCGTGGGTGAGTAGTTTGAAGGTTACTCTCTTCTCAATGGGGAGCCAGTGGAGGTCTCGTAGGTACTGGGTCATGTGCTCGTGTCGTGGGGTTCCGAGGACGAGTCTGGCTGCGGTGTTCTGTATGGTAGAGGGCGTTACCGTAGTCCAGTCTGCTGGTTATGAGTGCGTGGGTGACGGTCTTTCTGCATTCGGGGGAGGGGGGATCCACTTGAAGGTCTTGCGGAGGATGCGGAGGGAGTTGAAGCAGGTGTAGGCGACGGCGTTGATCTGGCGGGTCAGGGTGAGGGAGGAGTCTAGAATGATGCCGAGGTTCCGGGCGTGGTCCGTCGAGGTGGGTGGGATTCCGAGGGCAGGGGGCCACCAGGAGCTGTCCCATGCGGTGGGGGAGGGTCCGAGGACCTCTGTCTTCTCCGAGTTCAGTTTTAGGCAGCTGTCGCTCATCCAGGCTGCGACTTCTTTCATTCCTTCTTGGAAGCTGAGTCTGGTGTCTTCGAGGTTCTTCGTGAGAGAGAGGATGAGCTGGGTGTCGTCGGCGTTAGATACTATGCTGAGCCCATGCTGTCTGACGATCGTGGCGAGGGGGCCATGTAGATGTTGAAGAGAGTGGGCCTGAGCTAGGATCCCTGGGGTACTCCGCAGTTAATCTCTGTAGGTTCGGAGAGGAAGGGAAGGGAGTCTGATCCTTTGGGTTCTGCCGGAGAGAAAGGAGCGGATCCAGTCTAGGGCGGTTCCTTGTATACTGGCGTCGTGGAGTCTGGCTGCGAGAGTGCGGTGGGAGACGGTGTCGAAGGCTGCGGAGAGGTCTAGTAGGATGAGGGCCGCAGTGTGGCCCTGGTCGAGTAGCATGCGGATGTCATAGGTGGCGGCGAGGAGGGCGGTCTCGGTGCTGTGGTTGCTGCGAAATCCGGACTGGGAGAAGTCAAGGATGGCGTTCTCTTCGATGCAGGTGGTCAGCTGGGCGTTGATGAATCTCTGGGTGACTTTGGCTGCGAAGGGAAGGCGAGAGATGGGCCGGTAGTTTTTCAGGTCCGTCAGGTTGGCCGAGGGTTTCTTGAGGAGGGGCTTGACCTCTGCCTGCTTCCAGTCGTCGGGGAAGATGCCGGATTCGAGGGAGGCGTTGATGGTCCGGCTTAGTTCGGGTGCTATGGTGGCGGCGGCTCTGTGGTAGATGTGCGGTGAGCAGGGGTCCGTGGGGGCTCCTGAGTGGGTGTTTTTCATGGTCGTGGTGGTTCCTTCAATGGTGGTGGGTTTCCAGGTGGTAATGGTCGGCTGGTTGTCGGTGGTGGAGAGGGGGGTGGTGTCGGGAGTCTGTTCGCTGAAGTTGTCGTAGAGGGCCTTGATTTTCAGGTGGAAGTAGGAGCTGAGCTTGTTGCAGAGGTTATGAGCTGGTGTGACGTCCGTGGCTTCGCTGGGGGGTTTGGTGAACTGCTGTATGACTTTGAAGAGTTCTTTTGCGTTACTTGCGTTGGTGTGGATTTTGTTCTTGATAAAGGTCCGCTTGGTGGCTCATATGCGCTGGTGGTATTCATTCATGGCGTTCCTGTAGTTGTTCTGGTCTTCGGTGGTTTTCCTGTTCCGCCAGAGTTTCTCAAGGCGTCTGCAGGAGCGCCTGGCTTCTTGGAGGTCGGTGGAGAACCAGGCGGCCTTCAGGGGGCGTTGTTTGACGGGGTGGCGGAGGGGTGCGAGCTTGTCAGCGCAGCCGGAGATCCAGCGGTGTAGTTCTTTGGCTGCGGAGTTGGCGTCGGTCGTGGCGGAGGGGGGGGTCGTGGAGGAGGGTGGTGTTGAGGTTTTCCTCTGTGATCTTGCTCCAGTTGCTTCGTGGTGGGCGGGTTTGGGTGCGGTGGTGGTGTTGAAGGTGAAGTGTACGCAATGGTGGTCTATCCAGAGGGGCTGTATGGTGTGGCTGAAGTGGATGTTTGTCTCTCCTGCGAAGATGGGGTCGAGGGTGTGTCCGGCTCTGTGGGTGGGGGTGGTGACGAGCTGCTTCAGTCCGAGGTTGGCGAGGTTGTCAAGGAGGGTGGTGGAGTCTGGGTCGCTGCAGTTGTCGAGGTGGAAGTTTAGGTCTCCGATGAGGATGTAGTCCGTGGAGGCGATGGCGTGGGGTGCGACGAGGTCGGCAATGGTGGTGGCGGAAGAGGCGCGAGGCCCGGGGGGTCTGTAGACGAGGGTCCCTGTTCTGGGGCTGGTTTGGACCTGGAAGTGGAGGTGCTCTGTGTTGGAGAGGGGGTCGCTCGTGCTGGAGGTGGAGAGTCGGAGGGAGCTTTTTTTTTTTTAAATCTTTTTTTATTAAAGAAGAAAAACAAAGTATTGGCATTGAATAATAATATAATACAGTGCATGGCTTATGTACAATCTTGAGCTTACAAACCAACATCGTCCAGCTGCTACATGTATGTTTATGACCACCCATCGTCAAGGTAACCATCACTCCAGTGTGGAGGGGGACGGTTTCAATGGTGCACACAGCATCCCTCTGTATTAGTTCCAGGCCCCCCAGATCTTTGTCCATTTTTGTGGGCATCCTCTCGCCTCATATATTACCCTCTCCATCTGCATGCACCAATCCATATCAGTCACCCAGTCACGGAATCTGGGCGCCGCATCTCCTTTCCAAGTTCTCGCTATATTATGTTTAGCGACCACATTTCCCAAGGTGACCCACGTTCTTTCTTTCGCTGTCAAATCAGTGGCTTCCCATATGTTAAGAAGACATAACCGAGGAGTGACCTCCATCGATTTCCCACAAATCTCCCACATTTTGGTTGTCACCTTCCCCCAATATATGTGTACTATCGGCCAGTCCCACCACTGGTGAAGATACGTTCCTTCTTGGCCACAGCCTCTAGAGCACAAAGGGGAGCTCAGTGTCCCCATTTTGACCAACCTCACACTGGTATAATATACTCGATGCAAGAGTTTAAGCTGAATTAATTTGAACCTAGACCGAACAGCCACCTCTCGAGGGGATGCCAGTGCCTCCTGCCATTCCTCATCATCTAAGTCACCCGAATATGCCTCTTTTTCCCCGCATACCATTACCCCGCATGTTGTTACAACGCGGTCGTTACAACGACCGCGTTGTAACAACGTATACCATTACCCCGCAAGTCGTAACAACGACTTGCGGAGGGGGCGCTGGATGTTAGAATAGTAAAATTTACTATTCCAACTCCAGTCTGTGCGGACTGTAGGGAAGGTGTTGGATTTTAAATCCAACACCTTCTCCCCCCTCCGCAAGTCGTTGTAACGACTTGCGGGGTAATGGTATGCGTTGTCACAACTCGGTCGTTGTTATGACCGCGTTGTAACAGCATGCGGGGTTATGGATGCGGGGTGACGGTTGTTTACCAAGTCACCCACATCCTCCACCCAATTGGCTCGTGTTTTCTCCAGTGCATCTGGGGGTATTATTTAATATCTTCCTGTAAGTCAAGGAGATTGCTTTGTCTTTGAGATAGTCATCAAGGAGTCTATCCTCCAATGGCGAGGCAGCTGGTAGGTCTGTATCCTTGGGAATAGCCCTGTACAACGCATTTCTGACCTGTAAGTATCTAAAGGTTTCCCCCACACTCAACTCATAATCTCTTTGAAGGGTACTAAAGGGGACTACCTTACCTCCCGCCCAGACATCTCCAACCCTTGAGAGCCCAATCAAATCCCATTTATCAAATCCAGCACATTTTGCCAGAAGCCCCAGTTGACCCGTCTCTAGAAGGGGAGTGGCCTGCGTAATCTTATTTTTCCATCCCAATGCGGACGTGGCCGCCTGCCAGAGCGTGACAGTAGTCGCCGTTGGAATATACCTTGGGCTATGTGTCTTTCCTCCATATAATGCCCTTTGATATGACCCTGGCGTCATGTTATATCTGTCCATCCTATATGCGGGATCAGTCACCGGCCAGTGTACCCAATGATTCGTGACCACCAGCTGAGAAGCCCAATAATAACTTTTGAGTGCAGGGAGGGCAATTCCCCCATCGAACCAGCTCTTCGTAAGTTTGGCAATGAGATGGATGAGGGCCGCTATTCCAAAGAAGGGACCGGACCTCTGAGTCCACTGCCTGAAAGTATTGATTTGAGACAAGGTACGGTGTATTTTGCAGAGCATAGACGAATCTGGGCAGGGCCATCATTTTATATAGTGCAGCTTTCCCCAGCAACGTCAGTGGCAAGGTTTTCCAATGCTTTACATCGTCTTGTACGCGACGGAGCAGAGGGGCCAAGTTATGGTCATAAAACGCTACCGGGTCAGGCGTGACAAAAATCCCCAAGTATCGAAAGCCGTCAGTGACCACTCTGGCTTCACAATTCGTGGGAGGAACTAACCCTTTTCCCGCGAGTATATATATGAGTGATTTATCCCAATTTATGGAATATCCAGAATATTTCCGGAAGAGGGCAAATATATGTAGAATTCTATAAATAGAGCTACGGGGTTTGGCCAAAAAGAGTAAAATTTCGTCTGCGTAGAGGGAGATTCTATCCTCCCAATTCGGCGTCCAATTCAGTCCCCGTATAAGGGGGTCAGCCCTAATCCAAATTGCCAAGGGTTCTAGGACCAAAGCAAATATCAACGGGGAAAGTGGGCAGCCCTGTCTCGTTCCCTTACGTAGGGTGAATATAGCCGACCGGGCCCCATTTACTGTGACTCATGCCAGAGGTTCCGAATAAAGGAGACGCACCCATGCCAAGAACCGCGGTCCAAAGCCATACCGTCGGAGGGAGCTCTTGTGTGCGATGGCGAGTCCTCCTCCTGGGCGGTCCTTTCTTTGGATCTTGTATCCGTCGGGGATGGCGGTGGCGTTGTCGGGGTGTAGGCAGCGTTGGTCCATGTTTCCGTGAAGAAGGCGACGTCTGGCGAGAGGGTGTCGAGCAGGTCCCACATCTCCGTGGCGTGTCTGTGGAGGGAGCGCACGTTGAGGAGTCTGCAAGTCCGGGCTTCGGTGGTGCGGGCGTCCGTCGTGGGTTCAGCGGTTGTGGGGGGGCTGTTGATGGTGAAGGATTGTTGGCAGTGTCGGCAGGAGAACTGGCCGTGGGTGGTGTTTGGCGTCGATCTCTGGCAGTTGTTGTCTCTTCCGGGGTTGAGTGCGAGGAGGGCAGCTGAGTCGTAGCGGTGGATGGCCGGAGAATCAGGGTCCCTGGAGCTGGCCGCTGTCGGGTTGCGGACGGGCTTAGACGGGCTTGCCTTTGGTGCGGCCGCACAGCGGCCGCCATTAAGTAGGGGAGGGAAGCGCAGCTGGGAGGCAGGAAGCGGGAACCAGCAAGGGGGGGGGCCGCGGGGGCAGCAGCGGCGGGAAGGACGACAGAGAGGAGGCAGAAAACGGGCACAATGGTGACAGAATAAACAGAAAAAGGCACAGAGACGGACACGGCACAAAAAACGGAAACAACAAAGGGACACAGAGACAGACATGGGCACAAAAAACAGAAGAAGGCACAGAGACAGACAGGGGCACAAAGAGACAGAAACAACAAAGTGGCACAGAGACCGACACGGGCACAAAAAGAGACAGAAACAACAAAGTAGCACAAGGACAGAACCAGACAACAGCGGCCAGCAGAAGAGCAAGGTCCCCCACTGGACCACCAGGGATGAGGCGCAGGCAGGAGCCTGCGGGTGGAGGAGGGTCTCAACACCTACCTGAGCAGATCCTGGTGCCCTGAGCGGTGGCACTTAGGAGCGGAGCTGCGGGTGAGAGCAGGTCCCTGACCAGGAGGTCAGAGGTCTTGCTCACACTCCTTCACAGCGGCCGCCATTAAGTAGGGGAGGGGGAGGGAAGCGCAGCTGGGAAGCGGGAACCGGGAGGGGCGCGGGGGCAGCAGCGGCGGGAAGGACGACAGAGAGGATTGATGTGTAGAGATTCTTCGTTTTCTGACCACGGACCTCCTGTGGTAACATCCCCCTTACTGAGGAGATGCCAATTCAAGCTGCTGACCCACATACACAAGACTGTACACAACCAAGGACCTGCCTACATTAACCACTGCCTGAACTTCATCCGTCGAGATGACTACGCTCCGCCTCCCTCTCACTTGCCCATACTCCCCGCATCTACAGAAGTCGAAGTGGGAGACGCTCCTTCTCCCACATCGCAGCAAAGACCTGGAACAGCCTCCCCATGTAGTTCTAGACTATCACCTTACTTCCGGAATTCCAAATGGCCCTCAAGACCTGGCTGTTTCTTTTAAGCCTCCAGGAACTGCAAACGCCTGGATATTGTAACGGGTGATAAGCTGCACTTTATAATTCCTGATTGATTGATCCCCACATCTAGCTCCCCATCAACTTGCATCTGACTCAATAACTAGTTCCGGATTAGTGCCAAAGATTGCCCTGCTGTTCCAGGTGTGCATGTGGTCGAGCCACCAACGATTCTCCGTCTGGGCCTCGCGCAAAAGAGTGAGTTCTTGGGCGTACGTTAGACCCCTCCTGAGCTGCATCACCTTCAGATGTTGGAGTGTTCTGTAATGCAACGGACCACGGAAGATAGGCTGGATGGAAGAGGATCATAGTCCTATGGTCCTGGCCGGATGTCAAAGAGAAATCTTCTCTTGCTTACTAGCATTTTGCACGATTCCCTGTGGATGACGAGCATTTTACTCTGAGGTAGTCTGAGCGACTGAAGAATGGTATCTACCTTGAAACCCAAGAAAATTAGTTTCTGGGTTGGTATGAACACCGATTTCAATACGTCGAAAAAGTCGAGCTTCGGAACAAGGGATATTGTCAGCTGAAGTTGAGCCAACATGGTGGTTTCATTCCTGTTGTATCAGGAGAATGTTATCTATGTAGACTATAAGTCTGATCCCACGTTCGCGTAGCCATTCCATGACTGGTTGAAGTGCGTTGGTGAAACACCACGGTGCGGACGACCGATCCAATTGAAGACCGGTGAATTACAAGACCTGCCCTGCCCCCTCCTATTCAAACTGTAGGAAGCGTCTGTGGGAGGCGGCAGAATGGTGAGGTAAGCATCCTTTAAATAGTCTTAATAGCCAATCGTTTGGAAGAAGTATGTCCCTGAGTAGATGTATGCCTTCCATTTTGAAGTGCTGATGCACCACCCATTTTTTTGAAGTCTTTCAAATTGATCACAGGACAGAATGTTTTGTCCTTTTTCTCCACCAGGAAAATGTTGCTGAGATATCCCCTGGTATGGAGAACAGAAGGGGTGATCGCCTCTTTTGCCAATAGCTCATTCCCCACCCGATCCATTGCCTGCATTCCCTCCTGTGAGAAAACCAGGACCCGGGGACTAGAGAGTTGACTGGGGGTTCCATAGAATGTTATGGGAAAACCTGCAACAGTTTGGAATACCTGTTATTTTTGCCCAATTGCGAAGGAAACCTTTTACCATGCCCCCGACCTCATGTAGGGAAGTCGGGGTATTGCTTCCCATTGGTACCAACGGGGGCGTTGCTAGCTCCCTGGAAGGCTCTTTTTCCACCACGGCCTCTGCCGGTACCGTGAGAAGGCACGAAACCCCAAACTTCTTTTGGTCCTGCCACTGCATGGAACGTTTGGCCTTTAGCTTGTGGGGGATTGAGTTGTAGTTGCGGCCGGAGGAGTGCCCCCACCTCTTCCAGCCCCTCCACAAATCTTTTTGCCGAACACCTTGCGCATAGATTGTTGCGCTTTGTCAAGGGAGGTAAAAGTTGTGACAAATTTTGTGTGTTCTTTAATGAAAGGGTCTCCAAAGAGACCTCCTTCTGCCACTGGTCCAGCCTCCATGGTAGCCAATTCACCCAGCTTGGGATCGATATTTATGAGTAACGAACATCTGTGTTTGGTAGGCAATGCACAATTGGCATTACCCAGAAACAGAGTGCTTGTTAAGCCTAGCCTGAGAGGATTGTGGAGTCAATCAAATCGGCCAAATCTTCGTTGGTTTTTTGTGAGGGCACCAAAAATATGGAGCACCTTGTCCTGGCAGGATCTCCAGGAGCAGTCAATGCCCTTTTTCAGGTCTTTAATGGCAATAGATGTCACCATCTTACTGTAGATCTCGGTGGTACAGGCAACCTTTCCAGCCAACGAGGGTCTAGGGCATTCTGCCCTCAGTCTTCCCCGGACCTCTTTGTCCATTGGCTTTTGAATGTGGCTGGCCACATATTGCACCAACTTGTCAGCTGGTATCCAATCTGCGGAGAAAGGATGATATATGTCCTCCGGATTTAGCACATCTGGCAAATCCGCTGAATCCTGCGGGGTACGGTACATGTGACGAATGGCCCTAGTGGACACACTAGTAAATTAACTTCTGTAGCAACACCTGTGAAATCAATTCAAAAATATCCAATATGAATTCAACGCATTTATTCATAGCATACACGGATTCACATATCCGGTCAAAAAAGGCATAAAAATATGTTTTACAAATTCAAACATTTATCTTCACAAAGGTGCCCCAGTGGGAGAGGAAAAGGTAAGTGCAGCGTTGTCAAAGTGAGGGCAAGTGGGAGAGGGAGGGCAGTGAGCAATATATACATCCAACTCAAATTAAGAGTGCCTGTCCGGCCTACACAGTGGCCAATCCGTTCATAACACCATATTTAATGGACACATAGGAAACCTAATACTGTTGTCCAAAATGGTAGATGTGATATGTAGCTGTCGACGTTTCGACCCTGAGGGGTAAATGTAGATGTTTGGAATTCTTACATTAGGGTCTTCATCAGGACAAGGAGTGGGACACCTAGGATTAAGGAACCACTATTAGAAAACAGGTGATGCAACATGAAATGAATTAATGAAAAAATAATAAAAGGAAAGCTTAATTACCCCACAGCCACCAAGGATGTCAGGTGGTAAGTAGAGAATGAATGGGCCCATGGGCTCCAAAAGTAAAACGGGACCTTGAGTTGTGTCTGAAAATACATATAGAGAAGGCTAAAATCCAGCGCGCTCATAGTGTACGGCTGAAAGTACTAACAAATATGCCTTAAGTATAAATGGCCCCAAGACACAGTGAAAAATCACTTACTTGTCGAAGTAAAATTGCTGAAAACTTAGGATCGAATAAATCAGATTCCCAAGTGTCTAAAAATAAAAGTGAGAGACAACGAATAGTTAAAGCTCCACTACCGCACTTAAATAAACAGAGTTTAGTACATATGCGTCCCGCTGGGGACTCTGCGTAATTGACATACCTTAACAAAGAAGAAGAACAGCTTGCATCCGTCTCTATCGGTTTAAGACGGAGCACTGAGCCAGCCGCTGATTATGTAGTGGCTCAAGATGTACACGCGTTACGCTCCGGCGGGCAGCAGCCGAGTGCTGCTCCCCTGGGGGCATACGCGTCACAGGGATTACGTCACCGGCAGCATCGCCGGGAAAGGGCAGGGAGACTGAGGATATGGACGGGATCCTACCGCGTCCGAACCCATTATGAATATGGTAGGCTTGGTCTATGTGGGCTCTTGTGTGTACCAAAAAATGCGAAGTCAAAACCATGGCCTGTATATTTGTGTAAGATGGTAACAACAGATCTATAATCAAACAGAGGAATGCTTAGCGGCACGTATGTCAGGTCAATGATGCGTACTGTTACAATGTGTCTATGTGCATAAAAATTGTGATGCATAAGAAACCATCCCTAATTTGGTGAATATGAATATAAACATAAACAATTTATGACAATGGCGATCATCATGGTAAAAATATCACATTTGTGCGAGAATGTATGCACTTGACAAAGTTATAAAATATTAATGCAAAAACTCTCTGGTTGTATCTGCGAGATGTGAGAGCTATCACATTTGATCATGAATGCAAGCAATTAGCAAAATTATAAAATATTGGAGCAAAGACTCTGATTGCATCTGCGAGATGAGACACGATACAAACATTTGTTGAAGAGCAAACATTATGTGTAAATATCTGTTGAACATACATTGCAATGTAAAAAACAGCATTAGATCATGAGCGTATTGGAGCTCGCTAAGCTATTTCACACAGTGACATCCAAATTGTATTGTGACGCACAGTATCATGGGGTCTGGTAAGTGACAAGTTACAGACTAGTACAGATTACTCCGCCACTAAACATGCTAGTTGCGCATTGCTAGCATCCAATTCGTTCAACCCATTCTGGATTGTGTCAAACCTGTGCATCCATTTACATTCTTTTGTGTTCAGTATCTGTTGGATGTCACCTCCCCTGATTCCCAGACTAACCTTTTCAAGGAAGACCCACCTAATGTTGCCCGCTATATGGTCTGCTGCCTGAAAATGTTATACTAGTGGGGCCCCTACTATCCTGCGGGTTAGGCTCACCCTTTTCATCCACATTGGGTCTTTTGGTGCCGTCCTCTGGCCGCCATGGTCTACTGGGGCCTGGTTTTCACCAGAATCCCCGTCAGGCGTATCGGAGTCGTCCCCGGCATTTGCGTCTGCTCCCTGTGGAGAATGGGAATCCTCATCGGGGGGTAAACCCAGGTTGGAAATGACGCTGCTTCAGGAAGGCCTTATGCAATCTCTTGAATGCCTCTGAGGGTGGCGAAACAGCCCTAGCCTTGGCGGGGGGTTTTGAGGCACCTCTGCCCATAAGGGTGCCCGTGTGTCACCTTGAGGCGAGTGCCCCCTATCTTCCTTGCCAGGGAATAAAATGCTGTGTTGGGCTGTAAATTCTATCATTTGTCTACTCGGGGGCTCCAAGGCTGATGAGATTGCTCTCTGTTGAGAAGCATCAATCGCATTAACCAATTCCTCATGGATGGGAAGAGCATCTGCTCCTCCTCCACTGATTCCCAATACTCATTCTCTGCGCTTGGCATGGAAGATCAAGTAGGATAGAGGAATAGTAGCCACAAGCTTGAGAACGAAAACCCAAGCGAATACCAGGGAACAGTATTTAAACTTGCCAGTGCTTGCTTGCTGGTACCAGTGCGTGTTTGCAACTGCCGAGAGGAGGAAGGCCGAGCTACACACATGCCCTCTAATTAATACGGGCTTTGGTAGTGAGCTTCGCTGAGAAATCGCTTATACTGGAGCTGAGAGAAGAGAAAAAACACTACCCGATTCACCTCGGCACGCTTGTTCAATGGCGTTCTTCCCTTCACTGAACAGATGGAAAGGGAAGGCAACTAGTTGCATGGAGGCCTGGCATGGCACACATCGCTCAGCGCCCTCTAGAGGAGTCCCACCGACATCGTGCGCCCTCCAGAGGTGGCGACAGTACACAGTGAGCCTCGCTAGGCGAACGGGTACTTCGCGGGACGCCCGTGCACCCTCATGCGGTGCCGCACTGCCATCATGGCAACCAGCGCAGCTGTGGCCATAATCCCCATCCCACTAGCGGCCGCACACCGGGCGTATCAGCCTTGCGGTGAGTGAACAGATAATGGAACAGAGGAGACAATACCCCACTTGCCACCTAGAAATACAAGCATTGGCATAGCCAATAGGTCTCGCCTTTGGGACCTTATAAGTGTTTAGTTATCCAGCACAATATCCTTGGTGCAACAACATCAACTGTTGCATGGCTAAACACTTATAAGGTCCCAAAGGCGAGACCTATTGGCTATGCCAATGCTTGTTTGTGTTATATTGCTGTGTAAAGTACTTCATTTTAGCCCAATTAGATTTGCACGGCACTATCAAAATGACTACCTAGGTGATAGCGGCTGCAGCGCGGGCCAGGTTAGCGTGAGAGCCATAGCCCCAGCCTGCTGTAATATCTGGCACCTGAACTGTGGGCACTGATGAGAAATCTGGTTGTTTCCAGCAAACTGTATGTCTCAGATAATTTCTTCATAAACCAAAACTGAAAACACCCATATTGACTGTACATTTCTATGGGCCCTGGGCCCAGTGATGTCGTCATTTTATGAAAAAGTTCCCTTTCTTCGCTGTTCTCTAAAACAGTCAAAGAAAATGACATTTTCAAAGCAAGTGCCACAGTTAAATATGAGCAAGTTAATAAACCCCTAGGAAATAAAAACAGACTTTGTTTAAAGGTGAGTATTCACATCTTTTCCATCACGTACATACCTGAGCTAATTTTCCTCTGCGTACTTTTTTGAAATGCAGATTTTTTGTTTGAAAGTAATAAAATAAAATAAAAAACTGAGACCGAAGGCGGCACCCATAAAGGTCACAGACAGTCAGTGCCATGGTTGGGTTGGGGGGAGGGGGGACATTGGGGCAAAGAGTGTTTGGGAGATCTGAGACAAGGATGGCATCAGCTATTTACAGAGGGGCTCCCACAGTTAAGCAGGGAACCCGTGAACCCGAAAAGTGCTAAAGAACGGTAGTCCCCATCCACAAGCCCACACAATAAACCTGGAACAATGAATAAAGGAACAGAAACAAATAATTGAGGATGGGGTACATATGCAAACATTATTTCTTTAAAAAACAATGTGCATTGAAACACAACCAAAACTACAGTGGTGTGTCTGAGAGATTTATCCCACCGCCCGCCTCCTTCCTCCCCTCTCAAAGGGCGGCGGACACGGGGAGATTTTCCGGAGGCAAGGATTTAAATGCTATCGGCGAAGGACGCCTCCCTTCATTGAGTGGGCTCGCACTGTACCTTTTCTGTGTTTCAACGAAACCAGAGGGAGATATGTGTTGTTGTATTAACAAACAACTTCTAAATAAATAAGTGGCTTAACGGCCAGAGCGGCCGATTTTGAAGCTGGTGAATCAGGTTCTTGTCTTGCCGGTGGCTCAAGCATCCTGTGATTCTGGGTAAATCACTTATTCTCCCCATGCCTAAAAATGAATGTGTCCATCTATAATGTAACTGGTGCTCATGTAAAGCGCTTTGATACCTTCGGGTCGAGTTCGTGCTATATAAAACTACAAATACAAAAAAACACAACACATACCTGCCGTGAAGCAATAAGGACTTTGCCGTGCAGCTATGAGCTTAGCAATGCGAAAGAGATGTTCTTGTCGCAAGACCTTCCGACTGGAAGAATGTGCGATTTATCATAGGCGCGAATGAACCACAATAACTTTTGTGTGACTTGGACCCGATATATATATTCTAAGTATCTACGGACTCAATCGAAAGCTCGATCTAAAAAGAACATGTGGCGCAACGTGTCCGTTCAAGGCCAGCAGTGACTAGAACCCAAACAGAGTTGTTGTCCACACAGAGCAGGTGTTAAAATATTTCTGTATCAAGAGTGCCACTAACAGGAAATCAAAACAAGGGGAGGGGATGGTGAATCATCGGTGCTGCGCGGGCTGCAGGGGAGAAAAGAGCCCTACAAGCAGGAGGAGGCAGCTGCAGCCTGAGAAAAGTGAGTGAGGAGCAGTACAAAGGGAGCCGGCGAGAGCAGGGGGAGGAGAGCGAGCAGCATCATCAAAGAACAGGAAAGGACAAGACACGCACAGCGTTTTCCTTGCGGGAGCGAGCAGCGGCGCCATCTGTTTCAAAAGCGCGAGCAAGATAATTAAAAACAGATGGCGCTGCTGCTCGCTCCCGTAAGGGAAACGCCAAACATGCACGAGTGCCAATAGAAACCAATGCAAAACATGCACAAGTTTCAAGCAAAGTCCTGAGCGATTCCAAAAGGTCCCCTCCTAAGCAACGCTTGCGCGCTGCGTAGGCGAGACCTAAAAAAAGAGGCACAGTAGTTCAAAGCAGTATAAAGAACGTTCAGTAAGGAACAGCACTTATCTGGCTGCTGAGCGGCGAAGAAAGAGGAAGTCTTTTTCCTTGGTGGATGAATATATGACTTACTCTATGGTTGTTGAAAAATTGTGACAGTAAAGATTCATGGGGTATGTAGTCTTTTGTTAAAGGTTTTATTGGTGTTGTGTTATGGACTGCTGAGTAAATAAAATGAAAGAGAAATGCAGAATCTGAGCCTCCGGTCCTGACATAGAATGTACATTCTGATGTCTGAGTGGATATCCATTCCAGTGGGGCAGATCAGAGTTAAGAACTAACATGCAGGCTGTGGTTGTATGACTGAGAAGTGACTGGCAATAACGAGATTGGTTCAGAAGCACAAACTTAAGGAGACTTAAGGAGTTGCACAAAATAGCTAACTGCAAATGTATATCTTGTAGTAAAAATCCCTACAAGTTCGTGCTCCCCTCACCGTCCTGACACAATCCAGAGAAACAAGGTAAATGAAGATGAATTCAACAGAGGGCATTTAAGTTGAAACCCTCCTGGTACTGCAACTGTTGTAGCAGAAACGATTTCAACTTCATCATTGAGGGTGTCTGCCATGCTTGGTGTGCGTATAATCTTAGAAGGTAATGGATTATACACAGTTATTTATTATCGTGTTCTGCATTGTTTGCATAGAGAGCCATTACCGTGAATAACTAGATTCTAAACCAGTAATTCCCTGCCCTGATGTAGTAACGGAACTTGTTAACCACTGGTGCTACGTTATAAAGGAATTCTAGGCTGCTCTGGCTGGGCTCTGAGAGGTTGTCCGAGCATGGAGCAGATCTTCTGGAGTGGAGGGAAAGCACAGAGTGGCTGGCAGGGGGACAGGTATTTTCTCAGCATTTTGGATAGGGACGAGCGACCATATTATGTATGTCTCCTCCATTACTCCTCTGCCCCTGCATATCCGTTGAAAGCAAGGCAGATACTATGGTTGGGCCGTACATAACATAAAATTGTAGATGCATAATGGTGAATTACGGGGATATTTTTCGCCTCTGGGTTCTTGATGACATCCCAGACAACTCGAGATTTGCTCTTGTTGCCTATTTGATGTCACTAAGAGTCTCTTGGTAGAAAGCATCCCCATAATTCACTGTTACCCGTCTATAATTTTCTATGGTGTCTTTATTTGTTGTGGACTTCTTAGTTTTGGTAATTACTTGACACTCTGTTTAATGGTCTAACATGCACCTTAGAAATAATCCTACTATTGTGGTATTTGTCATTTTCTGTGTTAGTGTTTTTCCCCGAGATTGAGCTTTTTGAAGTGCCACAGTTTATATTCCTTGCTTTAGGGGTTGGCATTGTATGATGTTAAACAACCTAAATTATTGAATAGGCGATATTTTGTATCCTTGATATACAAATATCCCTGGCTTGGTTATTTTAAGCTCATGTATATTTACAAATTCCACTCATTATCTCCACCCTTACATTACATGTATTAGTTTTATACAGTGCAGAGTGAGAATGTCACTTTGTAGCACTAGTTGGATGTGTGGTCCATGATGGTAGGGATTGAGTCGAACAAGCCTGTGAGCTCTTTGTAAAGACACCATGTGCTTCTCTTTGGAAGGGGACAGTATGAAGGTGAAGCCTTAATGTAGGACCCATAGAATCATGCCCCTTCCCTGGTCTTACAGGTGACGTGACCGATCCTGAGTGTCTGTCCAGAAGTTATTTAAATGTACAAACTGCAATAGATAACTCTTGTTGATATACTAGCAGTGTGCCCCTCGCATATTATTGTTTCATTGAATTTTTCAATATGTTTTAACTATAAATGTATGTAATACTATCCAGTATCTTTTGGTGTGAGGAAATGAGATTGTGATGTGGAAGGAACTTCAAAAAACCTGAGCTATCAATGCGAGCTGGGTAACGTTAAATTAAACCTTTTTGTTTTTTATTTCTCACAACGAGTTTAATCCTTGTAATGTACTCAGTGCATGCATCTTCAGAAATACTATTTTAACAGCAATTAAGCCACCATGAGATGTTAGCTATATAGGATGTGTTACTGCCTGCAATCACATAAAAATTGCTGAAAATCATTTTTGGATTGTGGTATACTGCATATATTGGAAATCTTTGTGTGTCATGTTTACATATGTGATGCTTTCCTGATGTGTATATATTAGTCACAAATTTCTGCCCCAAAGTAAAAGGCATTTTGAGTCTAGCTTTGATCCCTGTAGTAAGTGTGTATGAATTATTTTCTTAACAGGCCACTATTTGAAGGGGATAACGATTTCTGTGTCTGTCTGAAAGAGTCCTTTCCAAATCTGAAAACAAGAAAATTATCGAGAGTAGAGTGGGGCAAAATTAGACGACTAATGGGGAAACCACGAAGGTGAGTCCAAATTTGAGTTTTTTCCTCCAGTCGTTTTTCCCCTTTACGTTGGTTTTCATAGCAAGAAGATTTATGTCTCCTTACTTTAAATTACCACCTTGTGTTTAACTGCCTTGAGTTTTATCTCCAGAATAAACAGTGGCTTGAAGGACTCCTCTTTATATCACTTCGTGAACGCTGTTCCATTAGGAGCCATTATTCTAATATACAATATTATAGTTGTGGTTTCCGCTATGAAAAGCCTTCTAGGCTATACCTGTTGGTATCAATGAATGTTGATTATCCAAATGGAGATACGGGGCAGAAGGACCCATCCTACACTTCATCTGGGCTATGCTGATCCACCTCACCCTTCTCTCCCATCTGGAAGTTTGTGCTGCGTTCTGCTGTTTCACCCTGGCTTACCACCAGGCGTCACTCTGTGCTCCGTCCACAACTCTGTCTGGGCCATGTGCTCCCACCCATCTAAACTCTGTACCCTGAAGCCCTGTTCAACACTTATGCTTCCAACCCTTCTCATGATTTACTTTTACATCTACTCTAGACCTTGCACTTCCACCCAGCCTTGCTCTTCCCTCCCCAAACTGCTCTGCTTCTCGGCCCTGTACATTGACACAGTTTTTTCATCATCTCTCTCTCAAACTTTTCTGCACTCCTTAGCAAATTGCCATCCACTCTGGGAGAAGTGGTCAGTTTCAAAAGGTGTATAATGTGACTGCAGTGGCTGCCAACATTCTAATGTTTCCGATTAGCTCAGACAATTTCAGCATTGGAGCCCAGATGATTACTTTTATTCTTTTCTAAAAGAATACACCTTATAACTATAACAAACAAAATGCCAACCATAGAATATAAATGTAGTAATAGTTTTCCTTGCAGCATCAGTCTTTCAACATGGCATGCTATTAAATGATTGCATCCCTGTTGGTTTTTTGGTTCCCGTGTGCAGTTAGTAGTTAATGGGCATTATCAATGGTAGGTACGGTCATTTATCACTGGTATCCTAGGGCCTCCACATTAGTGCTCTAGCTCGTCTAAGGTAGCTAGATCATGCAATATAGGCTCTTGAAATAACAATGCAGCAGTACCGTGCAGGTATCATGAAACGTGTCTCGGAGGGTTGGTAAGTAGGTTGCAGTGTCTGGGAAGATTAAGTCTTCCTCACGGTTTAGGGTTACATAGTGTCTATCACAATAAAGGGATTTATCTTGTGACCGGAGGGCCTTGGAGACTTCTGATTGGGGGATTCTCGATTGCCTTATGGGGAAGCAGGATCAGATGAGCCCAGTGCACTGACATAATTTAGTGGCCCAACATTACAACGGACACATAGTGGAATCATCACCTTCTTGATCTAGCTAGCGGCCAGGCCAACCATGTGCTGTGGTAAAAAAAGAACAAAGCAAATAAGGTTGCTGAATGAAGAGGTTGTGCTTCCCAGGCATTCACCGCTCTACTCTTGTACACTTGTATCAATAGTTCCACGAGGCAGCCTGCCTTCAGTCTCTGGTGCGGGGCATTAAGGGATTTTAGCTTCTGACTTTGCAGCTGGGGTTCCAGGTTCCAGTCTGTCAGCTCAACATCCTGTGATTTTGGTCACATCACTTATTCTCCCTGTTCCTAGGAACAGCGCCTAGAGACCCTCACAGGTGATTAACCGTGCTATATAAATCTGAGTATTATAAAATGCCTTCTGTGATGCCCATATTGCTGCTTGACTGCACTGGACCATGTAGGGCTGGGATGTTGTCTTTCTCACTCTCATTTGTCCATGGAAGGAATGTATTTGGGATGTTTACCTTGATTTTCCCTTGTTTAGACCTAAAGCCTTGTTGCTACATAACGAGGTTGCAAAATATTGAAGAGTTTATCTTATCCAGGAAAGAAATTCCTGGTCCCGCTATTTGATGTGTGGCTCGGTACAGGGGAGCCACACATTATCAGTATATAGGAGCCTGCTGTCCACTGTGGTCACTAAGCTGAGCCCTAGCCAGGCTAAGTTCTACTGTGGGTGCTGTTGCACTCCCTGCTCTGTCTTGAGTCAGAAGCCTTCCTATTCCCTGTGAAACTTCCAAGGATTGTACACAGGGTGCCGGCTAACTCTTATGGATGCTTTTTGCATCTGCTGCACAGACTCATGAACCCCTTCCTAGTAATCCCTACAACAAAAGGAATTTCTTTCATGAACACATGAATCACGCCTGTGCCATGTTACGCTTGGCGAAATATACCCTGTAAAGTAATTTAAGGACCTTATGTAACCTGTTCTGAGATGGCTTCTACCATGATTGGTATATGCTGAGTAAAGTCCTATATGACAGCTAGGAATTCCTACTTCACTACAGATTTTAGTATGAAAGGCAGTTCTTCACTTGTCACAACTGCTTTTCGACTCCTTTTTGTTATGTTTAAACTTCTGTTTCTGCCCCATTAGACAGATGTTTTGCTGGAAAATTGTATTTTCACATCTTAACTAAAAAAAATGTTTTCAATGCTTAGCTATAGGTTGCTTGTATTGATACACTACCTCTAATTATATACACTAAGCTTGGAATGTGAGTTATAACTACCAGTCAATGGCATAGTAACATCTATAACGAGGCGGCGAGAGGTCGGGTAGGTTAATACACCTGCTGGATCCTACGTAACTATTACGAAGGCAATACCTCAGCCGAACTTCATGGGACATTCTACTTTTTTTTTTTTTTTTTTGCATTTTTGATGTGATCAACAGTATCACAATTTTTATTCTTCAGGTGTATTAATTTTCCAGTCATAATTCGTAACAGCCTCCGTTCTAAATATCAGCCAACACGTGTTTTTCAAGGCAGTAAAATGAAAGTCTTAAATTATACCCCAGATATAGCAATCTAATTAAAATGGTTAATAGTTATTTACAACATCTTAAAATAGACTATTAGTCTGAAACAATAAGTTACTGTAGAAAATTAGCATCAGTTATCACAATTAGCCAGTTGTAGATTATCGAACGTTTAATGTTCTTAGATGAGCAGTTGCATATTTTAGGGCTGTGTGTCTTCTGTACATACTTTAATAGAAGTATTCTTGCCTTTTGGATGTCTCTTCAGTGGCAGTAAAATGTTGCCCACACACTAGCCACACGACGCAGTGGGTGATTTATGCTCCACCAGAGCATTTTTAGTTGATTGGGAAGGATCGAGGACTGGAAGTGTGGGCGGAGGCCTGCAGCATCCTTTAATGCCTTTAAGTGATTGAAGATCCATCATTTTGTTGACCGTCTCATTCTGTAAAGAGCGCAGGGGAGTACTGATCAGCAGTGCTCCCCAGGTCCATAAGCCCATGCTACCGTTAAATATCAGGTGGCAGCCACCCCCATATTGCGTCCATACGTTAGACGCAACAACGTTGGATCCCTATGTCTGCCGTGGACCCATTGTGGTTGCTTTAAGCATTGCCCAGTAACCACAAGCACATTTATACACCAGCACAGCAGGTAATGTTTTCTCCTAACTGTACATGCAGGAGCCTAACCAACTAAAGAGTAGACATTCAACCTCTATCATACTGCTGGGAGAAAATATTGCGGGGCATCCCATGGATGTCATTTTAGGGTTCGCCAGGGGTCGCTGCTGCGACCCCTGGCATGCCCCTTGTGACCCCTTGCGCTGCCTTTGCGACCACTAGCGTCAGCAGTGGCAAAATCAGTGGCAGGCACAGAAGCAGCTCGTCCTTTTGGACATCGGTGGGAGCTTCATTAACCTCGTTTTTTGTCAATTTTGTATTATACCAATAGTGAACAATATGACATTATTCGCTACTAGTTCAATAAAAATAATGGAGGGCAAATAGCTGGAATATGACTTTCCCTTGCAGCTGAGGTAAGCAAAAAAAAAAAATCTTTTAAATGTATGTATGTTGTTTTGTGCTTGCAATTTTGAGTGTGTTTATGTAAGAGCGAGTGTGTGTATGTGTGAATGTGTGTGTGTATGTGTGAATGCGTGTGTATGTATAAGCATATGTATGTGTGAGTGAAAGTGTAGGTCAAGGGGCAGGTGAAGTCACTTCCACTACCCCAGGCATTTTGGTGAATTGACGTCCATGGGGCATCTAAACATTATACCTTTTTTGAATAGATCATATCATTCTACCAAAGTGGTACTATGACTAGTTAACAGGCCAC
Source organism: Calotriton arnoldi (assembly GCA_963921515.1). Taxonomy (NCBI): domain Eukaryota; kingdom Metazoa; phylum Chordata; class Amphibia; order Caudata; family Salamandridae; genus Calotriton; species Calotriton arnoldi. The sequence continues at coordinate 2,783,039 of CAWUFW010001145.1, forward strand.
CACACTGCACTAGCACTCACCTCACTTTCTACCTTGGTCCTGAAGAAGCGCATAGGATCTGCCCCTTGAGACCACGATACTGCGCGAAACATGTCGACCTCTAATATGTCCACAAAGGACGTGACGCTTGTCTAGCTACCGGGGGTTATTATCACCCTCAAGCTGCAAAACCTTCTGGTTTTTTATTGATGACAGAGGGGTTATTTCTTATAAAAACCCACTATTCCCCCCCCTCCAGCCATCTTTTAACACTGCACAGGACACCACTCCGACTCGGACCCGCACACACCTTTACAGCTTTTTCACTCAAAAGATCTCCGGAAAAGTGACCCTTCGGGGGACCCATAGGGCATTGCAGCGCCGGCCTGACGAGGAGCACCGCCCAATGATGAAGCATGACATCCTTCGGGGTGTGTGAGGGCACCAAGACAAGGACACACTGTCCCCTGTCATATTAAGAGAACGACTTTCTCCTCTTTCTATCACATTTTTTCGTAGGAACTGTGAGTCCCCCGTACAACGATTCTACTTTTCAGGAGCACGAGTCACTGGACCTAGATCCAGCTCCTTGTCGCCCCCCTTCCCCATTTTTTGTAGTAACGTCTACCACATTAAGATCGATAGATATTCTTCATATATATAACATATATGTAATAGTGCCTGTAACGTTTTCTGCCCAAATAGGAGTTTGGGTGTTAAAATAAAATTAGTAAGGACTGTTGGGTCAAGAAGCAAGTTGCTAATATTAAATACTTGGACCCTAAGGACTATGGTGCTGCAGAAGGCATAATTGGTGTAGTTTCTTTGTGCATAATCCAATTAACTTAATAGCAAGTTTGTATTTCTGTATTCGTATCAGATTATAATTTTATAAACAAATGCAATTATTATTTACATACTTTTTAATCAGTAAGATAACCATACTATACTTGATTATGATGAACCATATTTTTTGAAGACATTGTAATAAATGTGTCCCTTGCTGGAAGAACACATTTTTGATCAGTTTCCAAAAATTTGATATGTAATGTAACTTTCATTTTTGTTGCCAGTAAGAAGCACTGCTCCTAAATCTTGGATCACTCCTATTTCTACTCTTCACCTAGTGGCGGAAAATGATTTGTGTGCCTACCTACCTATGCACCGCCAAGCCCCCTTCACTTAATAGACGTGCACCATTTCCAGTTTCCGTACTTCTGCTAATCAAACTATAACAAAACCGCCTAGTGAATATTTTTATGCTTTCACTTCTTTTTTTTCTCTTTTAACTTGGACAGACTATGGGCTTGGAACCATCTGCAAAATGCAGCAAGCAGTTTGCACTAGCTGACCTACCTTCTCCATTTCTTGAACAGAGAATAAATATTCTGTGCATGCTGTGCGAATATTAGCGTGCGTTCTCTGCAGACAGCTTGGTGTGCATTTACAGCGAGTGGCACCTTAAGGTGACATTTGATTTCATTTTCAAGCTGAATATAGATGTGCCATTTTGAGGGCTTGGAAACCAGGCATGGTACAGAACACCTTTTCTGCCATAGAGCAAGCAAAGCATCCTATCCAACAGCCAACATATCTCTTCTGCAAGCTGGATCCTTCAGTGGTCTTATGAAGCATGAGCTAGTAACATTTGAAGGGTGAAAATATTTTCACCCTTCAAGTGTTACTAGTGCTTGCCAGTACCTGATGACTTGTTCAGAAATTATGGTGTTGCTTGATTCCATATAACTGGTGTACGTAAAACCTTCAGCTGCTTAGAAACTGCATTGCACCTCTGAGTCATGCCTGACTCCAGATTCTTGTGCATGAGTTGCAGTCAACAATGGGGTTGAGCATGACACTTCTTTGATTTGGCGGCACCTGTATTTAGCACAGACAGGCTAAGATGCCTTCCCTCTGTGTGTTTTTGGAACACCAATTGCCTGTGTGCTCTGGAGAATCAAGATAGGTAGTTGAGTATTTCTTTCTGCCTAGTTCATGGGAAAGCTGTAAGGAGAAGGTGCAGGGAAGGGACGCCTTGCAAGAAGTGAAGGAGCCTCCATTCTCGGGGGTAAAGAGGCAACATCCTAAGGCAGGGGTTATCAAACTGGGGGAGGGCCCTGGGGGGGCTTCAAGTGATTCCAGGTGGAACACTAGGCTCTGGCCAAAAGCAGCATTATGCTGATAACCGTGCTTTGATTTCAGTGGAAAACAATGAGCGGCAGTAAGCTGCTCTGTAATGGGCCATCACTGACATCTTTTGTCAGGTATATCCTTGCTGGGAGACAGTCAAAGAAGGGATTCCAAATGTCCTGAAATACCCCACCCCCATTTCTAATTAGCACACTGTGGATACTTTTACACATTAGTAAGGCCTGCCTGATCAAAATAGTATGTTTGGTGATCATGTATTTGATTGCATTTTTAAAACGGTAACAGAACTTAACTGCAATGTTTAAATAAGTCTAGACATATTTAAACATTGCCAGTTTAATAGAATTGTGAAACATATTGGGGGGGAGAGATCTTATGCCTCACACTTCACTGATTCACAGGAAGAAGCAAAGGTTGCTCAGTGTGCTATCCTCCAGACCTTCTGTTCCTATTAGTCAAGCTGGTGGTTGACGTCAGTCACTAATTCACTTTAACACAGGCCGGGATAACCCATGTAGTGAGGCTGATTCAAAAGCTTGTTTATTCATCTTGGTGTCTGATCCCTTTTTGGATGTCTAGGGCACCACCACATGGTCCACGAATACCAGTCTTTCCATGTGGTGAAAAGCATGATTTCAGTGTTAGTGATGAACAACTCAGCCATCAACTAGTATATCAACAAGGAAGCGGTGATTGTGTTACACTTTTCTGCATAGAATTTCCGAAGGTATTCTGTTGTATATGTTACTGTAATTGTGCTTGTTTTGTTGTGGTTGTGCTTGTCTTATAGCTGTATTTCTTGTTTTCCTGATCTTATTGGCCCCTCCCGTTCGGTTTTGAGATTGGAAAAGCACGGACACTGATAGGTCAGATCAGGCCCTGAGGTCTGCCTTTTTTGGTAATCACCGTGACTCCGATGTAGCTGCCGCACATCATCAAAACTGGCTCATGGAGTGTTCTAATATAGTTGCTCCATTTAAATATACAATTCAACTACATTCGAAACCTTCGGCCCCATGGTTCTTGGACAATCTTCTATTTATGAGACAACCGTGCCATAGGTAAGAATGCAAATGGCGTTCAGCACATGACCCCCAGGAAAAAGCGCCCTACAGGTCCCTAATCAGTGATTATATACATGCCGTTTTCAGTGAAAAAATCTCAGTATTGTACTTCTAAAATCAAAGATGCCCAAAATTCAAAGAGAACTATTTAAAGTAGTCTGCTTGCTTTCGGATTCTAAATGCCCGGCTGTTACGGACCTAACACAATCTTTCTGTCGTGATCTGGCGGTATTCTTTCACAATATGAACTGCAACATTTTTTCAAATTTGCTAAATAGAGGAATGTATGCAACTGAAGCTTATCAATAATTCTTCAGAGGAGGCTAATTCGGCTACTCTTTCTTCCTGTTCTCCACTACACATATCTTCAACTAAAGAGGTTATCCCGAATGCCTCTGAGGTAACTGACAGTGTCATCCTTTCCTCTTTTTCCTCGCTCTCCATCTCTGAAGTAAAGCCTCTTATGTTGAACATTAAGACTGGTTCCCCATTGGATTCTTATCCACCGAGAAGTTTACATACGGTGTCGGATGCAGTGGCCTCTCAACTAACGCCTTTACTTAATGCAGTGATTGCATCTAGTTGCTTCCCAAAAGCTTGGAAGAAAGCAATGGTAATTCCTTTGATTTAAAAAAAGAAAAAAAAGCATACCTTGATGTCAAAGATTTAAAGAATTGCTGCCATATATCACACCTGCTTTTCCCTGCTAAAGTCTTAGAAAAACATGATTCAGAAAGCTGTGATTAATCGCCATGATCTTCTGGATCCTTCTCAAATGAGTTTCAGAAGGGGACACAGTGCCGAAACTGCATTAGTGGCAGCGGTCGATAACATCAGAACAATTGTTGATGCGGGGAAGGTTGCGGTACTTATTATGTTAGATCTGTCCGCAGCCTTATATACGGTGTTTCGTCTACTTCTAATATCTTTCCTTTCTTGATTTAGGGTTAAGGGGAAAGCCCTTAGCTTACTTAGCTCATTTCTATCTGAAAGTACTCAGACTGTGAGATGCTGGCAGTTCACATTCAAACCCTATTCCTTGCCCTGTAGGATGCCACAGGGCTTGTCTCTTAGCCCCACTTTATTTATTCTGTTTCATCCGTTGCCAAGCTCATCCAAACTCTTGGTTTTAGTGTATTATCCTCTACAGATGACACTCAGATCATTGTAACAGTGACAAATGATATTCTATCAGTGGCTCACAACTTTAAGAACTGTATGCTGGCAATTAATAATTGGATGAAAGACAGTTGGTTAACACTTAATGCAGATAAAACAGAGGAAGAGGTTCCTATCTTTGGTTGCCACCCTTCGATTTGGTCCTACAATTGGTGGCCCCCTCACTTAGGTTCCCCTCTGGTTCCAGCAAAGTCAGCTAAAAATGTGGAGATATTTGATGAACATCTGACCGTTGATACTCGGGTCAACCGAATGGTGTCTTCTTGCTTTAACATCATTCGCTCCCTAAAGAAAATCTTTCCCTACATCCTGGTGGCGGCAAGGAAAACTATCATTGTTGCATTGATCTCTTCAATGCTGAACTCTACACCTCAATATTAATCAGGGCTCTCTAAACTGCAAACAGCACAGAATGCTGCCGCCCGTCTTATTCTTTACATCCCTACGTATTTTTTTGCTCTTTACCAATTTTTTTTCATTTCAATATGGTTGTTAATTGTAAGCTACTGGTGATTGTTGGGTGCTGCTTGTGATGGTCGTTTTAATTATTAATTAACATGGGATCAACAGACTGGTTCTCCCAATGCAAGGTGCAACAACCTTCCCCCCCCATCCCCCCTCCACCCGACCTTCTTCCCAAAGCCAGCATCTCTCATCCCATTGGTACGTCCTCCTGTAGATCACAAAAACAAGAACTGAACCACCCAGATGTAGGGATGACTATCACAAGAGTAGATGCTACAAACAAAAAATATTTATTCTATTTTCCATTTGTTCTTTTGGGAAATCGTTAAACAATCAGGTTTAGGATTGTTTGATTTTATTGTAGTCAGTTAATTGTAATAGTCTAATGCGCTGTGACCTTAAATGCTATTTCAATGCATTATATGATGCTCTCCCGCATGCACTTTGACTTTGTGTGTCGTGCTAGTTCCTTTCCCCTCATGACTGTTCATTTGTCTCATTCTTCTTTCTACTCTTACTCATTCCGTGTAGGATAATAAATGCACAGCAAAACAATGGTTTAGCTACTTATCACATGCCTTGCATAGGATACAGAAGAACCAACTTTTAAACCACAAATAAACTTTTCGATGCAGAGAAGTCATACAGTACTTGTTCCATTAACAGATCACCTTACCGTATCCCTACATTCCCATGAGAGGACTTTTTTATTTTGACATGACCTGAGATCTAAGGGAGTCTGAAAAGCTATTTTGTAATTCTGTTAAGTCTTGTCTTATTCCTCAATCCTCTTGCCCTTTCCTCCATATTACCGCTCTGTATGAAAAAGTGACAGTTCAGATTTGCCAGCTGGTGAGGTTGTTTAGCCCCTGTGGCTGTCATGTGCTTTATCAGGCATATCTTCTCAGGGGATCTCACACACACCTATGAAATCCTTCATTAGGTCTGCAGTCTGACCCACTGCCTCCAAGTCTGGTTGAGCCAGTATTGTGTTGGGTTTCACCGAAATTGCTGCCCTCACTGCAAAGATGCCTACCCACTGGACAATGGAAGGTTTCTTATTTAGGTTTCGCCTAGACCGTGCATGCGCTTTCTCTGCGAGACATGTTTACACACAGTGGGCTTGTAGCCTGTCCATAACTTACCATTTGTTAGCTTCAACGTCGCTCTCATTTCCTTTTGTCTCAGTTTGTCATGCCACTCTACGCCACTGCACTCTACTCTGCACCACTGTACGCTACTGCACTCTACTGTTTACCATTGTACTTTATGCCACTGAACTCAATGCCACTCTGCGCTTCTCTGCACCACTCTACTCCACTGCACTCTATTCCTATGCCACTACGCTCAGTTTAAACTTTATTTCGGTCATAGGTTATAGACCATAAAAGTCACAGATGAGAAAGAAAAATACAGTACATAAGTCCAGTTAAACAGTTAATCATGAAACACAACTTTTAAGGAAAATAACGTGGGCTCACTTAGGTGACAGCAAAACAAATACCATGAATCTTGAAATAATATAAAATAATAATTAAAAAGCCATAAACAGAAAGATATTCTTGTTTATTGTAAATTACACATAAAATTGACACATATACTGCAATTAAAACACTGTGCGTGCATGAGGAATGGTTCGATTCAGTATAGTTATGTGACAAAAAAATTGATCTCAGCCCTAAAGATTAGCGTGGAATGGCTTTGCGCCGGATCGGCCAAACACACTCTAAAAACGTGGCGATTGCCAAACACGATGGTGGGTGAATTGTTGTAGGAAACTGGCTCTATATATACTACACCAAAGTGAGGTATAGTGTGTATAGAGTTCAGGTGACCCCAGAGGTAGGCAGAGGTTAAAGTTAGATAGAACCTTACTTTCTATTTGTGGTAGAGTGGTCGAGCAGTAAGGCAGTATCAGAGGACAGTGTTGAGCATTTGATATACACACTCAGTCAGCAAATGAATTCACACACTCAAAGACTGAACTCTAGGCCAATTGTTTTTGTATAAAAAAATATACTGTTATTTTTAGAACCAAGCAAGCCTGGCACAGGTAAGCATTAAATACTTTACAGTAATAAGTTGCTGATTGTAGAACAGTTTAAAAATGCAATAGGAATTGTACTTTGTTTGATTTACAGGGGATGCAGTAGGTTGCAATACTTAGCAAATGCAGTACATTGAAATGAATAGGCTTTTTTTAGTAAATTACAGGTAAGTTACTTTTCACGTTACGTTTCTAACTCAGTGCTGGCTACCTAGATTCAGCACTGGGACATTTCCTGCAAACAGGTAAGTAAATACGTTTTGGTTATTCGTGCGATTTTTAAACAATATTTTTAGATTTCAAAACTCCACACTTAGAAACTTTTTGGAAGAAAATTGTCAATGTTATCCTATGGAGGAAAAACAGGTTATTGGTTCAAAGGTAAGTTATCGACTGTGGGAGTTAAGGTTCTGGGGTTGGTTAGGCACCGTTGGTTTGGGCACACAGGGCCGTGGGGCGTCTGGTGCAGGGGTGCCTTTTGGGGTCGGAACGGCTTACCAGTTCCGGGTCGCGGTTAGGGGGGCCTTCTGGATTTCGACTGCAGGCGTCGGCTGGAGGCTTGAGGCAGGTCAGGGGTCGCCGGATCTCGGGTCAAGATCGCCGGGGTGACCTCCTCGTGTTTGCCCGCTCGGGCCGTGGACGGCGGGTGCAGAGTGGGGCAGGTTCGCGGTCTCCGGCTGCTGCCAGAGGTTGCAGTTTGAACAAATTCGGTGTTCAAGGGAGAAGCAGTCTTTAGAAGTGAAGGCAGGCAGGTCCTCCGGGGTTTTTGAGGTTGCTGGCTGCAGGACACACCGGGATTTAGCAGGAGCAGGTTCGAGGGGAGACAGGCCGGTAGGGCTGGGGCCAAGTCAGTGGGCGTCTTCCTCTTGTTAGCTGGCTGCACGGCTGTTCGGTCCTTCTTCTTCTTGTTTCTTGGCTGGATCTGAGGAAGCAAGGTTCAGGGTGCCCCCTAAATACTAAATTTAGGGGCGTTACAGGTAGGTAAAGGGCAGGGACCAATGGGTCCATTCCCTGGGGTGGGTACACCCCCTATTATGCCACCCTCCAGTGGGAGGGGGGCATGAGCCTGTCCCTGGTTGGTTGGGTCCCTCATCCTCAAGATGGCGGGGACTCGGAGTTGTGCTTCACCTCGCCTCCCCCACCTGAGGGGTGGAGTTGGCAGAGGTGGGCACACCTCTCTTCCTCACTTGTTTTTCCCGCCGGTTCTCCCGCCCAAAGTGGGGGTCAGAACCAGTGGGGACCAGTTGTTGAAAGCAGCAAGTGGCCTGGGGAAGCTCACAAAGGCGGCAGGCCTTTGAAGCTTCCCCTTCGTGAACCCTGCCCATCCTGGGGGAGGAGGCTTGGCACCTCATCCCAGGATGTGCATTGTTTCAGGCCCCCGAGAGCAGCAGGCTCTCGACCCAGGGGTCCAGAAACATGTCTGGTGGTGGCAGCTGAAGCAGCCACTCAGCCTGGACACTAGAGGTGGGTGAGGTTTCAGGGGGCATTTTCTAAGATGCCCTCTGTGTGCATTTTTCATTAAATCCCACACTGGCATCAGTGTGGGTTTAATGTGCTGAGAAGTTTGATACCAAACTTCTCAGTTTTCAGTGCAGCCATTATGTTGCTGTGGAGTTCGTAATGACAAACTCCCAGCACCATATACTCTTAATGGCAGCACTGCACCTACAGTGTCTAAGAATGGACTTAGACACTGTAGGGGTACAGAGCTCATGCACCGGTACCCTCACCACTGGTATAGTGCACCCAGCTAGAGGGGTGACTGGCCTATGCCAGGGTTGTAGGCATGGCACACAGAGGTGTGTGCCATGTCGACTCTTCACTTTGTTCTGCACCAAAACACGCAGCCTGCAAAGGCAGTGTGTGTGTGTGTAAAGGTACAGGGCTTCTAAGGGTGGCACAATAAGTGCTGCAGCCCTTAGAGGTCTCCTCTGGTCACAGTGCCCTGGGTACCTGTGGTACCATTTACCAGGGGCTGACCTGGGGCCAGAGATGCCAATTGGGTACAGTTTTGGGGAAAGAACACAGGCCCTGGGATCCTGATTGGCAGGGACCCAGGGCACATCAAGTCAAAGTGCATCAGTAGTCTGGTAAAAAGTGGGGGGTTACTGCAACAGAATCCCACTTCCTTACAATTGTCGACTCTGCAAATTCTCATGGCAACCCTATACTGCTGCACTCCAAATGTAGAAGGGGGGCGATCCAGCATTTGCGCTGCTTCAAGTAAAAGGGGCAGAAAAACTGCAGATGGTCGTCAGTTTCCTCACAACCATTGCATGCTGGGCAGAGGCTACTCCCCTGGGACAAGTTTCTATTTCGAAGTAAATGAAGCGAGGGGAGGGGGGGGGTCAATCTGGCCCATATAGGTCTCAAAAGGCGAAAAGTTCTTGAACCCTATAAAGCGGTCGCTAGGGTACACCAGACTGGGCTGGATAATCAGCTTTGTCTCCACATGTGCCCAGTAAAGAGACTTCAGCTTTTTATTTGAGGAAGATGTGATGGCAGGTGTGTCAACCCAAAACTCTTGCCCCCCTAATGAGTAGGTCTGTTTGATAGAACTCAGCCATGGTACCAAAGTCCTGCTTTTTTGTCTACCCAAGATGTCGCTCCAAAACACTGGACTCTACTCTACACCGCTCTGTGCCACTGCCCCTGGTTATAGGAACAAAAGTCACAGGTAATGTCAATAAAGTATTTAAATATCATAACCTAAAAACTACATGACAGCACTTAAATGGAGTACTGCCTAAATGATGGTGATTAAAAGACTGTAACCTGTACGGGCTAGAGCATCAAGACATTGTTCTTGTGAGGGCTTCCTGTCTATCTTTGAAACTTTACAGGTTAGCCCCTTGTCTAAAAGATATCTGGGGGTTCTTTATCTGCCCCACTCTGTGACACTGCAAGTTATGCCACTGCACTACACACCACTCTGCTCTTCTCAGCACCTCTACGCCATTCTGCTCCACTCTGCGCTCCACTCTGCGTTCCACTCTGCGCCACTACACTTTATTCCACTCTATTCTGCGCCACTGCACTCTGCTCTTCCCTGCACCACTCTACGCCGCTGCAGTCTACGCCACTGAACGCTGTCTTTGCACCAGTCTACGTCTCTGCACCACTCTACTACTCTACTCTGCACCACTTCACTCTATTCTGCACCACTCTACGCCACTGCATTCTATGCCAGTCAACTCTACTCTATGCCAGTGCACTCTATGCCAGTGCACTCTATGCCAGTGCACTCTATGCCACAGCACTCTATGCCACAGCACTCTATGCCACAGCACTCTATGCCACAGCACTCTATGCCACAGCACTCTATGCCACAGCACTCTATGCCACAGCACTCTACGCCACTCTACTCTGTGCCACTCTGCCACTGCACTCTGCTCTGTGCCACTCTATGCCTCTGCTCTCTGCCACTCTATGCCACTGCAATCTACTCTGTGCCACTCTGCCACTGCAATCTACTCTGTGCCACTCTGTGCCACTGCATTCAACTCCACTCCACCCTATGCTACTCCGCTCTGCACCACTCCGCTCTGCACCACTCCGCTCTGCACCACTCCGCTCTGCACCACTCCGCTCTGCACCACTCCGCTCTGCACCACTCCCCTCTGCACCACTCCCCTCTGCACCACTCCCCTCTGCACCACTCCCCTCTGCACCACTCCCCTCTGCACCACTCCCCTCTGCACCACTCCCCTCTGCACCACTCCCCTCTGCACCACTCCCCTCTGCACCACTCCACTCTGCACCACTCCACTCTGCACCACTCCACTCTGCACCACTCTGCACCACTCCACTCTGCACCACTCCACTCTGCACCACTCCACTCTGCACCACTCCACTCTGCACCACTCCACTCTGCACCACTCCACTCTGCACCACTCCACTCTGCACCACTCCACTCTGCACCACTCCACTCTGCACCACTCCACTCTAATCTGCGCTACTCTAATCTGCACCACGCTACTCTATGCCACTACACTATACACCCATCTACCTCACTGGACTCTACACTACTCTACCCCAGTGCACTATACGCCGCTTTACTCTGCACCACTGCACTCTGTCACTTTATGCCATGCCACTCCACACAGTGCCGCTATTCCCAACTCCAGGGTGCCACTCTACTCCCCTCTAGTCTACACCTCTCCAAGCCAATCCGCCCCACTGCACTCTGCCCCACTGCACTCTGCCCCACTGCACTCTGCCCCACTGCACTCTGCCCCACTGCACTCTACGCCATTCTACTCTACACCAGTCCACCGTAATCTACGCCATTCTACTCTACACCAGTCCACCGTAATCTACGCCAGTCTACTCTACACCAATCCACCGTAATCTACGCCAGTCTACTCTACACCAGTCCACTGTACGCTACGCCAGTCTACTCAACTCGATGGCACTTCGCACCTCCTCTGTACGCCATTCTACTCTACTCTACTTCTCTACTACACTCCATGCTGCTGTACAACCTGGTGGCGAAAAGACATTGGCAAAGCCAATAGCTCTCGTGTAGGGGCAAAACCTATTGGCTTTCACAATGCTTATTAAAATCCCTACAACTATATAAGGAATACAAATGGTGTAATTAAAAGCCACAGAGACCCAGTGGCCCTGTACCCAGCTAATATCTAGAAATAGTTTCCATTTAAAATTCTGCATTTAAACTTCAGCATGCAAAATTGTTTTCACTTGTTTATTTTTTGCTCAGCTAGATGGATCTGTGGTCACAGACAAGAGGAGCCCTGTCTATAACTGTATGTTCAAGGCATGTGAGCTGTAGATCACATGCTATGCATAGATCGCCATCTAGTGTTGGGTCCGGATGTTTGCACTTTGTTTTTCATCGAAGAAGTCTTTCCAGTCACGAGGTAGGTAACTCCTCCTTTCGGTGATAGTGCGCATGGGCATCGACTCCATCCTTAGATTGTTTTTTTCCGCCATCGGGTTCGGATGTGTATTGCTGCGCTCCGGTTCGGTACCGTTTTCGGACCCCTTCAACGCGCAATCCACTACCCTCGACGGTACTGTTATCGATCGCGGTTCCCCATTTGACGCGCATCGTCTCACCTCGGAAAACCTTCAATCGTGAAACTCGTGGCAGGCCGTCGGGCCTACCCGCGCCGACCGCGCTAGCAGTCGATGGAACGGACTTCTTTCAAACTCTGTCCCGGGTGTCGTGCTAAGTTTCCACGCACCGACTTGCATGAAGTGTGCAACCTCTGCTTGTCCCCTGAACACAACGTGTGACCGTTGGGCTCGACGCCAAGAGATGCAACACCAGAGCGGCTCCGCACCAGACATCTTCGGCGAAGATTCCGACACTGAACATCAAGCTCAAGGAGCCGAAGAAGAAGAACAGATATCCGTGTCCGAGGCCAACTCCGACATGGAAGAAGAAGAGCAGGTTACTCCGGGTCAGCGTACCGTGAGTAAAGATACCCCTTTGCCCCCTCAACATAAAACAAAGGCTCCGGTCCCTCCTCTGCCCTCGGGCCAAGGTCGGCACCGACAAGAAGTTTCCAACGCCCCGCCCTCGGGCCCGGCTCCGAAACAGAAAGAGAAGCCTTCCTGCTTGGGCTCGAGCCGGCCCCACTCTGGAGCCGAACCAACACCTTCGGCGCCGAAACACAAGTCCAAGCATGTGTTGGTCACAATACCACCGTTGTCGAAGATTCCACCTTCGACACCGAAAGGCTCAGAGCCGAAACCTTCGATGCCGAAACCGGCGCATAAAGAGAAAGGCACTCCCTCTAAAGTGCCTCGGCCCGATGCCCCACCTTCGGATCCAAAGCAGAAAAAACTGGTAATCAACCCTGAAACAGGACATATTCATGCCACTCTTCCAAAAAAACGGAAGATTGACCTATCAGATGACTACCACATTCCTCTCAAAAGGAAGAGTGTGGGTACTAACCCTTCTCCCCCTTATATTCCACCTCCTTCTCCCACTGATCCCAACTTGCTCATCTCACCATCAAATTCACCACCACTTTTACCTGACTCACACGATGAAGGGGATGAGGATCAGGATAGGCTACAGGACACTGACCCTTGGTAGGATTATCATACAGATCTAAACACATGCAATGACCCTGATTTGTATCCATCCAGACGCTCCCCACCTGACGACAACAATGGGTACATTGAGCTCCTTAACAGGGCTGCTCAATATCATGGGGTAGAGCTCCATAAGGAGCCTTTAGAAGAGGATTTCTTCTTTGAAACACTTACTTCTTCCCAAAGAGCTACTCATACCTTACCAATGCTCAAAGGCATGTTAAAACACACGGATGAGGTATTTAAAGACCCTGTAAGGGCAAGGATAATTACACCTAGGGTGGACAAAAAATATAAACCCGCTCCTACCGACCCTGTTTACATTAGAGGCCAGCTGCCCTTAGACTCTCTTGTAGTCTCTAACGCTCACAAGAGAGCGAACTCACAAACCACAGGTGAGGCTCCTCCTCCTGATGAGTCTAAGCTTATTGATGCCTCGGGCAAAAGAGTGGCTTCACAGGCAGCAAATCACTGGCGCATTGCCAACGCTCAAGCTCTGTTGGCTCGTTATGATAGGGCTCATTACGATGAGTTAGAGAAACTTATACAACATTTACCTGATGAATACAAATCTAAGGCTAATGACCTTATTCAGGAAGGTAAACTTATCACCAATACATCCATTAGGTGTGCCCTAGACGCAGCAGACACAGCAGCTCGTGCAGTCAACACCAGTGTACTCTTACGCAGGCATGCTTGGCTCAGAATATCAGGCTTCAAGCCGGAGGTGCAAACCTCCATCCTTAACCATCCTTTCGACAAGGATCATCTCTTTGGCCCAGCTGTTGATACCTCGCTGGAAAAGATGAAGAAGGACACTGAGGTCGCAAAGTCCATGGGGGCTTTGCAGTTACCTGCCACTAGGGGTTCCTTTCGCCGCTCCTTTTACAGGGGTGGTTCAAAAACTGTGCCCACCGAAAATCTCTCCTCCTCTTACAAGGGCAACAACCAATCCCCCTCTTCAAGAGGTTATTTCAGAGGAGGTTTTAGAGGAAACAATGGTAAGGGAAGAAGCAGAGGTAACTCCACCCGCACTTCTCCCGCAAACAAACAGTGACTTCCTTCCGTTATCCCCCAATCATTCCACTCCAGTCGGGGGACGTCTCTCCCAATTTCTGCCTGTCTGGAATTCAATCACCTCCGACAAGTGGGTACTGCAAATTATCCAGTATGGTTACTGCCTGGAGCTTACAGACACTCCCCCAAATATTCTTCCAAGATCACATGCAATGTCACCAGAGCATCTCACCCTCCTAAAGCAAGAGGTTTTCTCTCTTGGAAAAACACACTATAGAGCCAGTCCCATTACAATACCAGGGGACCGGGGTATACTCCCTGTATTTTTTAATTCCCAAAAAGGACGGCTCTCTCAGGCCTATACTAGACCTCATGGAACTAAATCTGTACATTCAGTCGGACCACTTTCACATGGTCACACTCCAACAGGTGCTCCCACTCCTTCAGCAAGGCGACTTTCTGTCCACTTTGGACTTAAAGGACGCCTATTTCCATATTCCCATTCACCCTGCTCACCGGAAATACCTCAGGTTTGTGGTGGACGGACAACATTATCAATTCAAAGTTCTCCCATTCAGAGTAACTACAGCCCCCAGGGTTTTCACCAAGTGTCTGGCAGTAGTCGCGGCTCATCTAAGAAGACCGCACATTCACGTCTTCCCCTACCTAGACGACTGGCTAATAAAAGCCAGCTCGCAACAGAACTGCCTACGCCACACTCAAAAAACAGTTCAACTGCTTCACAACCTTGGGTTCACTGTAAACCTCACCGTCTCATCTCCAACTATCCAACACACAAGTGTATCTAGGAGCCACAATAGACACTCGGAAAGCTCTAGCGTGTCCCAACCCAGTCAGGATCCGCAACATGCAGACTCTAATATCGCAGTTTCAGCCTCAGCACTCATTACCAGCTCGAGTGTTCATGCAATTGCTAGGAATGATGGCATCTTGCATTTTAATCGTTCCTTACGCAAGACTCCAAATGCGTCCCCTACAGGAATGCTTAGCACATCAGTGGAACCAGGCTCAAGGCCAGTTATCAGATCTAGTGTTGGTGGATGGCCGCGCCCATCGCTCTCTGCAGTGGTGGAACATACAAAACCTTTCCAAGGGGCGGCCATTCGTCGACCCGGTTCCACAGATAGTACTAACAGCAGACACATCGCTCACTGGTTGGGGAGCTCATCTTCAAAAACATACCATTCAGGGCATGTGGACTCTGCAACAAAAACAACTCCACATAAACCATTTAGAACTGCTAGCAATTTTTCTAGCATTGAAAGCCTTTCAACTTCATCTAGTAGGCAAAGCTGTCCTGATTCGCACAGACAACATGACAGCAATGTATTACATACAAAAACAGGGGGGACACACTCTCTCCAGCCCTCACAGCTAGCCCAGAGCATCTAGAGATGGGCCATACCTCAAAAAATATATCTCCTTGCAGAACACCTTCCAGGAGTAAACAACCAGATTGCAGATCTGCTCAGTCGTCAACGACAGCACATCCACGAATGGGAACTCCACCCTCAAATTCTCCTCCCATTCTTCCAAATGTGGGGCTTCCCAAAGATAGATCTGTTCGCCACCCACCTAAACGCAAAATGCCCAAACTTCGCATCCAGGTATCCGCACCCATTGTCCAAAGGCAATGCACTATGGATGAATTGGTCAGGGATATTTGCTTACGCTTTTCTGCCTCTCCCACTCATTCCATTAGTGGTTCGGAAGCTCAGACAGCAGTCCCTGACACTAATCCTAGTTGCTCCCACATGGGCCCGTCAATCCTGGTTCACAACCCTGTTGGAACTATCAGTAGTTCCTCACCAAAAACTACACCTTACTTCCGATCTTCTCACTCAGAACCATGGAGAGATAAGACATCCAGATCCCAGTCATCTCAACCTTGCGATCTGGCACTTGAAATCCTAGAGTTTGGCTATCTGAATCTTCCGCCAGACTGCATCAATATTATCAAAGAGGCTAGGCGTCCTGCCACAAGAGCATGCTATGCAGCAAAGTGGAAGCGGTTTGTCATTTACTGTAACAACAATCAAATCAATCCGCTAGATGCTTCAATCCAAAACATCATTTGCTATCTATTACATCTACAGCGTTCCAATTTAGCGTACACATCCATACGCTTACATCTTGCTGCAATAGCCGCATATCTACAAAAGACAGCATTTGTCTCTTTTTAGAGTGCCTGCTATTAATGCATTTATGGAAGGACTTAAGAGTCATTCCCCCCAGACTTCCACCTGCTCCAGTGTGGAATCTCAACATAGTTCTTACAAGACTCATGGGTCCACCCTTTGAGCCATTGCACAAATGTGAACTACAATTTCTCACTTGGAAGTTAGCCTTCCTCATAGCCATCACATCTCTCAGAAGAGTGGGTGAGCTTCAGGCACTAACCATAGAAGAGCCATTTTTACAAATACACCAAAACAAAGTGGTTCTTAGGACTAACCCCAAATTTTTACCTAAAGTCATTTCTGCCTTTCATATCAACCAATCTGTTGAGTTGCCTGTGTTCTTCCCTCAACCAGATTCAGTGGCAGAACGTGCTCTTCACACATTAGATGTCAAACGAGCATTACTATACTACATTGAAAGAACGAAACCTTTCAGGAAAACAAAGCAACTTTTTGTTGCTTTTGCTCCACCATATAAAGGCAATCCAATATCAAAATTGGGTATTGCAAGGTGGATAGTTAAATGCATTCAAATATGCTACATTAAAGCTAAACACACATTAACAATTCCCCCTAGAGCGCATTCCATTCGCAAACTATGGGCCTCTATGGCATTTTTAGGAAATATACCCATAGATGACATCTGCAAAGCTGCAACATGGTCTACACCACACACCTTTACAAAACACTATTGCATAGATGTGTTAGCTAGACAGCAAGCTAGTGTGGGCCAGGCAGTTTTACGTACACTATTTCAGACAGCTGCAACAGCTACAGGTTAGCCACCGCTTTGGGACATAACTGCTATATAGTCTATGCATAGCATGTGATCTACAGCTTACATGCCTTGAATGGAAAATACTACTTACCATAGTATGAATCTGTTCTTGGCATGTAGAGCTGTAGAATCTCATGCGCCCGCCCGCCTCCCCGGGTACCTATACCTGTTGCAGTACTATCTTACTTAGATACAATATACATGGACATTTCTCTTTACTACTCTTACTAACTCCATCACCCTTTACGGCAAAACAATCTAAGGATGGAGTCGATGCCCATGCGCACTATCACCGAAAGGAGGAGTCACCTACCTCGTGACTGGAAAGACTTCTTCGAAGAAAAACAAAGTGCAAACATCCGGACCCAACACTAGATGGCGATCTATGCATAGCATGAGATTCTACAGCTCTACATGCCAAGAACAGATGCATACTGTGGTAAGTAGCATTTTCCTTTCTGCCATAAACCTATGTTTATGGCACAAAATGCCTCCGCTTATGCCTGCACGAATTTACCAAAGGTTTCTTGGCAGGCATAAATACTATTACTGCTTCCGATTTCTCCACCACACAGACAAATAACAGACAAAGGGTGGGATGTGGCTCTTCTGAGGTGTGGCTAGCCTCGTAAGATTGGGAACACCCACAAACATTTTAGTTTGAGGGCATTCCCACACTCTGATCTGCTACCCCCGAAATGATCAGAAATTGACTCCACTCAAATGTTGGCGTTTTTTCCCTTCCATGATGGAAAAGAGAACATATTGCCCCCAGAATTGGTGAGGTAGGAAGAGAAGGGCTTTCTCACTGGGTAAAACTGTTGTAAAAAATGTGTGCATTTGCACAGAGCTCTATCCCCTTGTGCGTAATTCTATGGTATCTAGAATTCTGCATTCGGGGAATAAGAGCCCAGGGGAGGTTTCACATGACATTCCCAGTAGTATGCATGGAAATGTTCACCTGGTACAGCTTTCTAGACACACCCCTGGGAATCTATGTGAATTGCAACAAGAAGTTAATCTGCGCCCCTGGGTAGGATTACTTTCATGGGAGCAGATTTCCTATGTGCGTTGTGGACAGGCCCTACAACGTTAAAATTTTCTTTAGGTTACGGGAAATGGCGGGGTTGGAGAGTGCAATATCAGTGGTTTCCTGTTCAGCGCTCTTCTGTTTGAAAAGAAAAATGTGTAATGTTAAAAACTAACTGTATATTGAGTTTTCTAATGTTGTTCTTCCTTACCTTCTCATGAGTGTTTTTGTAAATAGATTTCATGTAACATATCCCAAATTTAGGATACTCCAGCTAACATAAAACTGCTCTCTGCAGTATGTTTTGGTGCTCTTTGCAGACCGCGTCACACGAAATACATAATATAAAATGTAAGTAAACGTAACAAGTGAAGGAGAGTAACATGCTCAAAAATACACGTTTGTGCAGCAGTTAGATGAACCCACAAAGCTAGTTTACTGGCAGTGAAACCTGTTACTTGCAGGTATAAGCAGATCACTGTTCTAGATACGCAGCCGCCTCTCATTGAGACTGGAGTCTGGCACCCTCCATAGCCATACCAGTCGTCACTATCTATTTTGTTTTTCTCTTTGTTTTGGGTCCCCTTCAGTAGATGTTGGTAAATTTTAGTCTCACACCTCCTAAATCTCACTAACTTAGAAACATCCCCCTATTTCATATTGCTTGCTTGGGTGCCTGCTGTATTTGCACCTGCCCAAAATTCTTTCGTTGCCTATGTGTCTCATGTTGTATTTTTATTTTTTTAAACTGTTGATTATTTTTTTGATCCTTTTTATTAGCATATCAAAGTGTGTTGTATGCATTCTACGTTTTGATGGTGCTCTTTTACCATGTATGTTTGACGCCTAGTATTTTGCTATATCACTAGTTGAAATGCAGGATTAACATGATAAAACAATTTCCATGAGTTTTAGCTGATATTACATCACTAATCATGAGAACAGTTTCTCAGGATAGTCGTGAGAATCACTATAAACATTTTGCCTTCAGCACTGATGGGGAGAGAGAGGAGCATTTCCAACTTTCCAGGAACGTGTTGTTTTCCATCTAGGCAAATGATTGCTTGGATTCTCATAACCAGAATTTGACCTTGCTGTGTCCAGGCTGCCTGTCTTTGGCTTTTAGTTATGCAACAAATGTGACACACCCTCATCACCTTTCAATATTAATAGTGATTAGCCATGGAGGAGGGGATACATTTAAATTAATAGGCTGCTTGCTTTTGTATTAGTTTATCTTCTATTCATTCATAATCACCATGCTTCTTTTAACATTTGCTGTAATATTTTTGCATCCATTATGCACTAGAATGGTTTATAATAAAACCTTATAAAATGCAGGTTCAGATTTCCTGTGTATAGTCTCTTGGGGGGGAAAAAGGGCTTGTGTGTGCTGTCTTGGGAGAAAGGATGAATTGAACCCACTCAAATACCTATGTATCTGACTAATCAGTTAAGTTCCTTATGCAAACTCCATCTTTGTACATTCACCGGAGTTTCGTGGGACATAATCATTTTGCAATTTGCTATACCTGCATAAGGGCCAAGAAAACTCTACCAGGTGTGGTCCGAATAGAGCCTTAACCCATTATGTCTGACTCCGTCGTTGGTTAAGTGTAAATACTTCTACCCAGTTTCCCATGGGTTTGCTAAACTGTATTTTGTATGCTTAATTTTAGATGTTCATCAGCGTTCTTTGAAGAGGAGAGGGCAGCCTTACAACAGAAACGACAGAAAATCCGCCTCTTACAACAGCGGAAGGTGGCAGACATCTCTCAGTTCAAAGATCTGCCTGAAGAAATCCCACTCCCCCTGGTTATAGGAACAAAAGTCACAGGTAATGTCAAAGTATTTAAATATAACCTAAAAACTACATGACGGCACTTAAATGGAGTACTGCCTAAATGATAGTGATTAAAAGACTGTAACCTGTACAGGCTAGAGCATCAAGAAATTGTTCTTGTGAGGGCTTCCTGTCTATCTTTGAAACTTTACAGGTTAGCCCCTTGTCTAGAAGATATCTGGGGGTCCTTTATCTGGTAGCTGGTGTCGGAAACTGGGCTTCTGTTGCAGTAGTCGCCCCCTCCCCCCACTTTTTGCTCCCGCAAGTGCAGGGATAGACTCCTGACAGTTACTGAGACAGATGCTGGGTCCTATGACCTCATGAAGGAGACCCTGTCTGAGGGCTTTGGATTCAGTACTGAAGAGTATAGTATTAAGTTCAGGGAGACTCAAAAAACCTTGAATCAGACCTAGGTTGATTTTGTGGCCTTTTCAGTCAAGACACTAAGTGGCTGGTTAAAAGGTAACCAGGTGCAGGACTATGAAGGGCTCTACAATTTGATTATGAAGGAGCACATTTTAGCAAACTGTACATCAGAAAAGTTACATATGCAGCTGTTAGATACATCACTTTCTAATCCCAGTGAGTAGTAAGAAAGCTGATGAATGGTTTAGTACAAGGATTCCCGAAACGCATTGGGGAGAGATTCCAAGAAAGGGGGGGGAGGGGTTAAGGCCCACAGAAGGGGAAAGAAGGAGGTGGTGAGTCCTCCAAAGAAGTTCCTTTAGGGACCCAGGCCCCCACAAAAGAGGATAGTGCATCCCACCCCAACTCTAGTGGTGAACAGAGTAGTGGGTACCCTAAGCTTAAAGTCATGGGCTGTAGGCCCTGCTTTGACTGTCAGTTGGGCACTACAGAGTGGACTCAGCTTGTCCCAAGAAAAAGATAGGCACTGGGGTTGTCAGTGTAGCCTTTGAAGATTGCTCCTCAGATGAGGACATTCTGAGAGCTTTTTGCTGGGAAATTGGACCAGTAGGTGAGTTGGTGATTCCAGAAGGAAGCAGACACTTCTATCGCATCCAGGTGAATGGAGCCCTGTAGGAAGCTGTCTCTGGATATACTTTATCAAAAAGAGATATAGTGTGCCCAGAGTCCAGTAAGTCCCCAAAGGTATAGCAGAGGATAAAGTAGATAATACCTTACTCTCAATTTAGTGGTAGCTGGGCTGAGCAATTCGGCTTATTAGAGGATAGTGTGAATTCGTTTGTTGTACATACTCATTCAAGGCAGGAACACACACTCCTTGACTAAATCCAGGCCAATTGTTTCAAAAATATAACTTTAGTTACTTTTATTTTAGGAACCAAGTGGAACTCATTAACTGGTAAATAGACTTTTCAGAGGTGTAATACTTTCAATATACAGTTGGCAAATGTTCGTATAGCATTCAAAATACTTTACAGGTGCATATAATACTTTTCAAAAAGAGATACTTTGTAATATTCTCAGAGAATACAGAGAAAACCAATGCAATCCTATGGGAGGAAAGACAGATAGGTAATTTTCAGGGAAGCACTCGACTTACAAGTTCAGTCTATGGAGGGTTTGACCAGCACAGGGCAAGGGACGGACCAAGGTAAGTACTGCACCACCAGCTGCACTGGGGCGGCTGGATGCAGAGGTCACTGGGCCCATTGTTAGCCTATGGGAGCTTGTGGTACCTCGAAGAGGCACCGGTTGCAGGTAAGTACCCATGTTTTAGGGATACAAGCCCTGGGGGTTGAGGTCAGCACTGTAGGGGCCAACAAGTAGCACCAAAACTGCACCACCAGGGGCGGCCGGGTGCAAAGGAGGCGTTGGGTGCCCTATGGGAATCAATGGAGATCCTTTGTTGGACACAAACGCTGCAGGCTCGTCCAGAAGACTGGCTGAAGGAATCAAATGACTGGAGAGGTGAGATGGATGGATTGGGGGGGCGGGGGGGAATGCCAGGACACCGCCGGTTGGTTAGTCCAAGGCCTGGGGTTTCAGGTGCAGGGGTGTCTTTAGGCGTCTGGTTTCTCTCACCGGATCCGGTCGCGGTCAGGGGGACCTTTTAGGATGAGGCTACAGGCATTCTGGGAGAGGTCGTCCAACGCTGGATCCCAGGTCAGGATCACTGGATCGTTGGGCCACCTGGACTCGGGCTACATGTGCAGAGTGGTGCAGGGGTTGCTGATCCACCTGGATCCAGAGTCCTTGGGTTTGTTTCTTGCTGGACAAATCCGGTGTCCACGGGAGAAAAGAGTCTTTGTCGAAGGCAGCTCAGGTCTCTGGGGTTCTTCTAGGTTGCTGGCTGCAGGACACGCTGGTTTCTGCGAGCAGGGCCCTTGAAGCGGGAGACAAACGGGTAGTGCTGGGCCAAGTCAGTTGTCATCGTCCTCCTTCGTTGCTGCACGGCTCTTCAGTCCTTCTTCTTAGGTCGCCGAATCTGAGGAACAAGGTTGAGGGAAGCACTTAAATACTAAATTTAAGGGTGTTACAGAGGTTGGAGGGCAAGAGGCAATGGCTACTGTCCCCTATGGTGACTACATGGAGAATTCTCAAGAGAGGGGTTCACCTCCGCTCCTGGCCACCCTAGGGGTGTGCCAAGCCAAGGTGGACACTCCTACTCTGCCTGTCCTTCCTCCAAAAAGTGCGTCTGGGACAGGTGGGCGGGCATCTCCTCTAGTTGGAGCTGTCCAAATCAGCATAACACTAGATGAGAGCCTTTGAGGCTCACTGCCAAGTGTTGCTGTTCCTGCAAGGGGGAGATGGGAAGCACCTCCGCCCAGAGCAGGCTTTGTTCCTGATCTTCGAGAGCATAAAGGCTCTCACCCAATGAGGTCAGAAACCTGTCTTGAGGTGGCTGGCTGGCAGGGACCGGTCAATCAATACACTAGAAGTCAGTTGTTTTTTAGGGGGCATCTCTAAGATGCCCATGAGTGCATTTTATAATACATCCAGCATTGGCATCAGTGTGGGTTTATTATGCTGTAAAGCCATCATGGAGCTGTGGAGTTCGTGTTGACAAACTCCCAGCCCTTGTCCTCTAAATGGCTTCACTGCACTTAGGGTCCAAGAATAGATTCGGACACTGTAGGGGCATACTGCTCATGCAGTTATGCCCTCACCTGTGGCATAGTGCACCCTGCCTTATGGCTGTAAGGACCGCCAGTGGGGTGACTTACCTGTGCCACAGGCAGCGGTTGGTAGGCATGGCACCCAGGTAGGTGTGCCATGTTGACTCTTTTAGTTTAGACACACCACAACACATAGCCTGCAATGGCAGTGTGTAAGGGTTTGGTGTGGGGCCCATTAGGGTGACACAGTACATGCTGCAGCCCTAGGGGACCCTCGCTGGTTACAAGACCCTTGGTACCACTGGTACCTTTTACAAGGGACTTCTATGTGACCCGGCGCTGTGCCAATTGTGGGAGCAATGGTATAGTTTTGGTAAAGAACACAGGCCCTGGGAACCTGATTGGCAGGGACCAGGGCACACTCAGTCAAAGTGCATCAGATATCAGGCAAAAAGTTAGGGAGTGACCATGCAAAAAGGGGCACTTTCCTACAAGTCCCAATTACTGCCCTGAGGGATACTTGTGCAAGTTACATCATTGTGCATGACAGGTTGGTGTCCCCAGACCAGTATTTGCCAGGAGAGACTAGAAGAGTGAGGGCTGTCCCAGGTGAGGTTACTGACAGGCATGTGGCTTTAGTACTCTGAGAGATAGCTGGGTCCCTTAGTTGGCAGAGGGTGGTTGTCAGTATAGACCTCCTACTTGATTGTCTCCTTGGAAATGACCTCCCAGAGGTTGGTCTGAGCCCAAAAGAGGTACTGGTCCAGTCCTCTCCCAAGGATTCTGGAGCTGCTGGACCTAAAGTTAGTAAAAGTGGGCCCCAGAAGAAAAACAAGAGGAAGAAGTGTAGGAAAGGCGGGCAACTTTTAGAAAAAGTTCCAGTGTGCCAAGGAGATTCTGCTCCAGTAAGGAAGAACTCCAAGGTTGGCACTGGTGAAGCCTTACCTTCCCAACAAAGTCGTGACTAGTAAGGCAACTGTTCACCTGTAGGTTGTGGCCCCTCAGCTAACAGAAGAGTGGAAGGAGGGTGTTTTCTACAAGATGTACTAACCCCCCCCCCACCTCCAAAACAGCAGAAGGGCCCCCTGAACCCAAAGAAACCCATTTGTTAGCCCATCCACCTGTCAATGGAGAATTAAAGGTGTGGCTCTGGGTGCTGACAGCTGTCAGTATCTTCTGCTGGGTGTTAGACTTTATGGCTGCACTGTCCTTAGCATGGTGGTCTGACCCAATCTCAAATAGCAAGTTAGGCCCCATGACCGTGCTGGTTATAGTGGGGTTACTCCAGCCATGGATAACCTCTTTGGGTGAGCTAGGTTTTGCCTTGGCTAAGATAGATTTAGCATAGGTAGATACCTCTAACCCCAAGAAAAGGATAAAAGGTGAAACGGGTCTAGTCCAGTTTAAAATGGGTCCTATCACAGTTGGGATATGTCGGCTGCCCAGAGGTAGTGACGTGGACAGGAAGATGTGAGACAGAGTAGGCTCTGCAATAATGCAGCCTGTTTCCTTACTCTCTTCCTCGCCTGACAGACTAGGAAGACTCCCAGGTTGTGGCTGATTCTCCTGGCCTGGTGGGGGAGCAGTGGGGGAGGGGGGGCGTAGGAAACTGGGCTTCTGTTGCAGTAGTCACCCCACTTTTTGCTCTCTTTTTAGGTCTCGCCTAGGCAGCCTCTTAGAGACATGCTGCATCTGCGAACTTTCAGCATGCCCATCGCTTTTCATTTGTTCTGTCGTGTGCCTTTCGAAATTCCTTGCTATTCAGTGGTGAATCGTCGCCATTTGTCCCTCTTTTTGGTGTGTTGTTCCCTCTTATGGACACTGGCCCTGTTACAGGTCTCATTTCACTTCTGGCCATTTGTTACTTTCGGCGCACTTTTTTTGTTTTCGACTTGGTGGGGGGAGAGAGAATAAGGGATTCGGCACTGGGGGCACTATACACAAATATTAAAGCATTTGGGTATCGAATGTGATGCCTAAAAGTGAAGGGATGTCATCGCTGCATCCCTTAACATAGACGTAAGATAACTGAAACAAGTCTCTTAGCACATGCAAAATTATTGATACAAATAAGTCTTCCAGTCATCCTTATGCTCTCCAATTCTTTTTTTAATTAGGTTTTGCAGCGTGAATCCTTTTCTGGATTCACATGCTGTGCATCATTCTGCCATCTAGTGGTTGGGTCCGGAATTGTCTTTTTTTTTCTTCTTCTTGTTTTGGTCGCAGTCGACCACCATTTGGTATCCTGGAGATCGACGTGCGTGGTGGCCATCTTCAGATTCTTTTTTCCGCCGTTAGGTCGGGAAGCAAGACGGGAAGCTCCAAAAAAAAAAGTTTCGAATTTTCCCAAAAAACTTCGAAAAAGACAAAGATTGCCGAGAAATATCATCTATCATCGACGTCGTAACCGGAGGCAGGAGCAGAGCTTCGGTTTAACAGCAGAAGACCACTCCGGTCCACAAATGGCGAGGTAGGGGTCATGGAGAATACCCCTTTCAAGTTCTGCCCCAAGTGCCACCACAAGTACGCTCGACGCGACCCACACGACGTCTGCAACCTCTGCCTGCATGAAGATCACCAGGACAAGGACTGTGTGGCCTGCGCAGTGTTCCTGCCGAAGACGCTAAGGACACGCCGAAATCAAAGACAGTCCCACTACGCCACAATGTCGCAGGCAACGAAGAAAACCTCCCTGAGAGACCTGGATTTCTCTAGCGACGAGGAAGAACATGGAGCACCAGCGGAGTCGACGCACGAGGGATCGGACGTCGAGGTCCTAGAGGAGGACTCCGAAAAAATCCACGCCAAGAAGGCGAAGGATCCGAAAAAGAAGACTGAGAAGGTAAGACACCATAAAGATCCGTCGGAACCGAAGGGCCACGAACATAAGGCGCACAAGGCAGCCCAGACGCTGAGCAAGAAGGCGATCGAGGGTCAGCCGCGATTAAAAGAACCCCACGTAATCCAACCAAAGGTTACCGAGGAGGGAAAATCACCGAAACAAAGGGTCGACACCGAACCCGCAAAAAAGGGCACGACACCGCCGAAGACCGACGTCGGGGAAGAAAAGAAAATCTCCGGCCTCCGACGCCGAGAGGGCCCTCGAGGTCGAAAAGAAAAGAAGACTCGAGGAGGAAATGGCAGCGCTCCTACAAAAGAAAAAGGACTTCAATGCCTCATTGAAGGATTTTCGAATCCCAAAGACACCCGCTGCCGGACCCGAAATTGTTGACGCCGAAGAGGCAGAAGACGCCGAAGGAGAGGAAGAAGATATCTTCAACTCCCCTTCAACACCAGAACCTCGAGGCGAGGAACCCGAGGAATACGGAGACATACCTGAAGAGGAGGAAAACGCCGAAACTTTCAAGGATGAGTGGAACGACCTCGACACGGAGAGCCCAGAAGAAGAGATTTGCAGTTACCCTTCGAAAGCTTCACCTCCAGATGACATTGCTTTCTATAATGACATTGTAAAAAGGGCAGCAAATCAATTTGGTGTACCCTTAGAAGAAGAAAAAGGGGACACATGCTTTTTGCTAGAAACCTTGGCACCAGCTACAAAAGGAACACAATACCTTGCAATGCTGCCCAGTATTCTGGATCAAGGCAAAGAAGCCTTCAAGGAGCCAGCCTCCAGCAAAGGGGTAACCCCCAGAGTGGAGAAAAAGTATAAACCCTCCTCAAAGGACCCTAAATATATTCAGGGAAGTACAATACCTGACTCAATTATTGTCACCACAGCCAGGAGGAGAGCTAATGCAGTCTCCAACACCGGGCCTCCACCAGAAAAGGAAAGTAAGTGGATGGATATGGTGGGAAGAAGGATAGAAAAGGAGGCAGCAACACAGTGGCATATTGCTAACTCAAATGCCCTACTGAATAGATATGGCCACCAACAGTGGAAGGACATAGAGGAGTTGTTGAACAAACTACCTGAGGAGGACAAAAAGAGGGCAAAATCTATTGTCCAGGAGGGGAAAAACGTGGCAAACACCTGTCTAAAGTCAGCTTTAGATGCAGCAGACACTGCTAGTAGGCAGATGTGCACAGGAACCATCCTGAGAAGACATGCCTGGCTCCGAATCTCAGGCTTTAAACAGGAAGTTCAAACCTCCATCATCAACAGTCCATTCAATGGAGAAGCTCTGTTTGGCAAAGAGGTAGATGAATCTCTTCAACAAATTAAGAAGAACGAAACAGCAAGGGCAATGGGGGCCCTGCAGCAAAGAGGTTTATTTAAAAGAGGGGGATTCAATAATAGGAAGACCACAGGCAGGGGCTCCTTTGGTCAAGGACAACAGATGGCACAACAAACTCAAGGGCAGAACCCAGGTCAACAAATGGGTCAGCAGTCAAACTACCAAGTTTGGCAACAACAACAGAAGCAGCCCTTTCGAGGAAGAGGCAATGGCCGAGGAAGAGGCCAATCCTCTAGAGGAAGCGGAAATGGCTCTAACTGACTCAATCACAAAAAAGGACCCACACAAGACACCAGTGGGGGGGAAAGATATCTTTTTTTCCACAGACAATGGGAAAAGATCACAACAGACAATTGGATTCTAAATTTGGTAAAATACGGGTATTGCATAGAGTTAACAAAAATACCACCTGCAAACCCACCAAAAGAAAGAAAAGTAATGAGATCAGAACGAACAAACTGCTAAACGCAGAGATAAAGGAACTATTCCTAAAACAGGCAATAGAAAAAGTACCGAAACAAGAATGGTTCACAGGAAACTACTCCCCATATTTCCTAATACCCAAACAGGATCAAACTCTGAGACCAATCATTGACTTAAGATTCATCAACAGGTTCATACTAACACAACGCTTCAAAATGTGTTCCCTCCAGGAAATAATCCCACAAATTCAAATGGGGGATTACTTGGCAACAATAGACCTCAAAGGCGCCTACTTGCATATCCCCATGAACAAAAAACACAGGAAGTACCTAAGATTCCTGCACAATGGAACACACTACCAATTCAAAGTACTTCTGTTCGGAATAAAATCAGCTCCACGGATGTCCACAAAATGTCTAGCCGCAGATTAGAAATCCACGTCTACCTCTATCTAGACGACTGGCTCATAAGGGGGCATTCAAAACAAACATGTCACCATCATGTTCAAAAAACAATCAAAACGCTACAGACACTGGCTTTCTCAATAAACCACAAAAAATCTTCAACAACACTAGAAAGAGAAAAAACCTTCCTGGGAGCAAGATTAAATACAGCAAAAGCAAAGGCATACCCCACAAAGACCAGGATACAAGCAATCCATCAAGAAACGACCCTCTACCAGGGGAGTCAGTCTCTGACGGTGAGGAAGGTCATGAAACTAATGGGCACGATGGCATCATGCATCCCACTTATCCCTCACGCTCGCCTACACATGCGCCCATTTCAAGAATGGCTTACCAACAGCTGGTCTCAAGCCACAGGAAGTTGGGAGGATCTAGTGGTTGTTACACAAAGGGTGCAAGCAGAGATACAATGGTGGGCATCTAACAACATAGCACAGGGGAGACCTTTCAGGGACCCAACTCCATCTGTGACAGTCAACACGGATGCATCCCTCAATGGTTGGGGAGCGCATTGCAACCAGCTGAAAGTTCATGGTCCGTGGAACGAACAGGATTCCACAAAGCACATCAACTTTTTGGAAATG
The DNA here is from genome assembly GCA_963921515.1 of Calotriton arnoldi. Classification (NCBI taxonomy): domain Eukaryota; kingdom Metazoa; phylum Chordata; class Amphibia; order Caudata; family Salamandridae; genus Calotriton; species Calotriton arnoldi. The sequence continues at coordinate 2,811,576 of CAWUFW010001145.1, forward strand.
AACTGTCTTTCTAGCACTCAAGGCATTCCAGGAACACATTCAGGGGAAAAACATATTAATTCAAAAAGACAATACAAAGACAATGTTCTATCTGAACAAACAGGGTGGGACAAGGTCCTTTCCCCTGAGCAAACTTGCACAGGAATTCTGGCAATGGGCAATAATACAAAAAATCAATCTACAGACAGTACATCTACCAGGAGTAGACAACATTACAGCGGACCAACTCAGCAGACAGAACAACTGCTCCCACGAATGGGAGTTGAAACAGAAAACAGTACAGTATCTGTTCAACATCTGGGGAACACCAGTGATAGACCTATTTGCAATAATGCAGAACAAGAAATGCCAGTCCTTTGCCTCGAGGTTTCCACACCACCGATCAAAGGGAAATGTACTTTCACTCAATTGGTCACAGACATTTGCTTACGCCTTTCCACCAATACCCCTGATGCAAAGAGTGTTACAAAAAGCAAAAAACCCAGGAACAAATATGATTCTCATTGCCCCTCAATGGCCAAGGCAAACATGGTACTCAACCCTCCTAGAACTATCCAGGGGAGAAATGATCAAGATCAAAGCAGAAAAGTACCTGCTAACAATGCAACAGGGCCAGATCTTCCCCCAGAGCCAGCAACGCTACAACTAGCAGCTTGGCGCCTGAATACATAGAATTTGGGCACCTCAATCTGCCTCTGCGAACCATGGAAATTCTAAAAGAGGCAAGGAAGAGTCAACAAGAAAATGCTACACAGCAAAATGGAAGTGTTATACCACATGGTGCACCGCTAACAAGAAAAACAGTTCAATCAACACACGAGACAGTTATTACATACCTTACTTACCTCTTGGACAGCAACATCAACTACTCAAGCATTAAAGTGCAACTTGCTGCCATAGTGGCATACACAAAAGGAAAAACAGGCAAAAGCTTCTTTACAAGACCAGTAATCAAAAGATTTTTAGAAGGAGCATAAAGAAGTTCCCCACCAAGAGCAGCTCCAGTCCACAATGAGCTTAAATACAGTACTTTCTCAACTAATGGCAAAGCCCTTCGAGCCCATGCATACAGCGGACCTAAAACACATTACCCTAAAGACAGCCTTTCTCATTGCAATAACATCACTGCGAAGAGTAAGTGAACTGCAAGCATTAACAATTCAAGAACTGTACTTACAAATCCACAAGGATAAAGTAATCTTAAAAACTAACCCCCAGTTTTTGCCAAAAGTGGTATCTAAGTATCACTTAAACCAAAACATTCTCCTGCCGGTTTTCTTTAAAAACCCAAAGACTAAGGAGAGAGAAGCCTCCATACCCTGGATGTAAGGAGGGCTTTATTGTATTATTTACAAAAAACAGAACAAATCAGGAAGACAAAGCAATTGTTTGTCGCCTACGCACATACCAACACAGGATCACCTGTCACAAAGGCAACTATTGCAAGATAGATAGTACAAGCCATCCAATTGTGTTATGCCAAGGCCAAAAAAGAACTTACAATTTAACCAACAGCTCACTCCACTAGAAAGAAAGGAGCAACGCTAGCCTTTATGGCCAATGCACCCATTGACTCCATTTGCGCAGCAGCAACATGAGCATCACCACACACCTTTACAAAGCATTACTGTGTGGATATACAAATGAATAAGGAAGCTCAAATTGGACAAAGGGTGCTTCAACACTGTGAGAAGTTGGCCTGGTATATGCTGTCCACTAGTTAAAGTGGACACCTTGCACCAGTACAATTCGACTCTTATGGTAGGTAGGTTTAAGACAACCTTTACAGAAAGCTATCCTAGTGGTAGCTGTGGAGAGCAGCCTTCAGGCTAAGTCTTGGAGGAATGTAAAGCAGCTTGTTTTACCACACAATCTCCTGAATCACCAAATGAAAAGACACCACACAGGTATATATATCAAATATATATGTATTTATTACTAAACAACTCTCTACTAATCCCTTTATGAGATTAGAAGTCAGGAACATATGCATAAATCAACGTTTCACAACAAATTGAGCACAAATATGGCTGGGGCCCTAGGGCGTACCAGACCATATACTAAAAGAGACTTAAGAACAACGACTTGCAAAGGGACAAGGCCTAGGGCCTTCAGAAGCGCTGGGGCCTCACGAAACCACCCAAGGCAGGTAAGTAAAGGACCCACGGGGGACGCGTGCAGTGTGTGAACACAGGCGCGGATCGCCGTAGACTTCAATGGGGCAAGTCGCGGTTAGAAATTAGGAGTTTAAGGGCACTTCGGGAGAAACTACAAGCAAGTCACTTACAGGGTAAGTAGTTCTAGGGCCAACACCCACAGGAGCACCGTAATGCTGGAGTTACCCCGCCCAGGGAAGCCGGGTGCATAGGTGTCCTTTGGTGTCGGGTCGCGGCGTCGTTTTCAATGGGAGCCAATGAAGACTTGCTGCTTGTGAAGACAGATGAAGTGTCCGGTGGAATCCAAGCCTGGATTCGGAAGAATGAAGACCCGAAAGCAGAGGGGACAGTGTTCAAAGTCACTTGGCAGTGACCCGGGGCAAGGAAGATGAATGCCCACCGTCGTCGACAGATTCAGGTCGTTCACGGGTGTCTTGACTCTTCGGCCACGAGGTCCAGGAGGCGTCTGACGACAAGGAGCTGGATTCGGCGTGTCCCACGAAGTCTGCAGCTTACTGTGGTGTCGGCGACCCGATTGGAGCCAACAAGCCTTGGTAACAGCAAGTCTCGTGGAAAGGACAAAAAGTCAGCGGTGCAGACCAGCAAGGTCTGTGGGACTCACCCAACGAGGGTAAGTCAGGGCAGGCCTGGAGCAACCAGGGGAGCCCTTTGGGTTTGTAGAAAAGTCTTCAGGGGACCCACAAGCCGGCTGGCAATGGGTCGCGAAGACGCCTCGGGAGGATTCACTCAACAGGGGCCCACGGTCACTCGGGACGGGGTAGGCCTCTGATCTTGGGAGGGATCTCTGCTAGAGGCTGGGACCACATGTGGCCCAAAGCACAGGTTCGTAGAACGTCGTGAAGGGGTTGCACTCGAAAGTAGTGCACAGTACCCAGGGATTGCGGTTCCTCGTCACTCGTGGGGTCCACTTGCCTCAGCTTCGCTGGGGACTCACAATGGCCTTGGAGAAGTCAGGAAATCCTCTTCCTGGGCTGCAGGGACTTCGGGCTCCGGCGGGAGCGGCGTAGTTTGCGACCGTCGTTGCAGTTTTTGGTGCCTTCCAAGCAGGAGAGTCACTCCTTGACTCCAAGGGAGATTCTTCAGTCTTCCAGAGGTAGTGGAACGTCGAAGGTCCGGGATTCTTCTTTAGAGCGTCGTCCAGGGATATCTAGTTTGCAATGTCAAGGGTTCCCTATCTTATACTGAAAAGAAGGGAGGGACTAGCTCTATGACCCCACCTATGGGAGGGTCAGGGGAGTGGGTGGCTACACCCACTTCCCTTTGTCCAGTTTCGCGCCAGAGCAGGGGTAGGTAGCCCCTGAGCCGGTTTGAACTGGTGTATGCATAGAGGAGCCTCCTGCTCCCCCAGTGCAGGACTTCAAAGCACTCTAGGAGTGCACCCACCCAGCCCCAATACACTAAACCCTGTCTGGGAGGTGGTCACACCCCCCTGTGACAGGATACCTATTGTTGGGCCTCCTCCACTGCGAGTTTCGGTCATCAGCAGGAGGGCAGTCCAGTGTCTGTGACTGGTGGCATCCATTTTGTGATGCCAGGCTCTTCAGGATTCTACCGCGTTTCCACAGTAGGTACATGTCTATCCCTCTGGAAGGGTGGGATCATACTCCCACACCAGTTACTGGTGTGGGGGTATGATTCCAAAGTGTTTGACACCAAACACGACATGTTTTGTTGCAGCCATTCCAAAGTTGGCATTAACCGCAAGGTTATAATGCACTTAAGAGTATATGGTTTGACCGCATTCACAAACAGCCCCAGAGAATGGACTCTGAGAGCTGCAGAGGGGCCCTGCTCAGGCAGAGGCACCCTCTCACATAGAAACTAAGCACCCTGCCCTCAGGATTGATAGGGCCTGCCTTAGGGGTGACTGATAGGTTTGAATGTGTGTGCAGGAGAGATATAGGGAACCTATATCTCAGTGAGAAGATGCTAGCACCTCCTCACCCAGGCTGCAGTAGCAGGCCTGTGGTGTCAGATTTAGTCTGCTTCCCAGGGGTGGCATAATACATGCTTCAGCCCCTGGTAGGCCTGTGGAGTACCTATGCCCTTGGTACCTAAGGTACCATATACTAGGGACTCATAAGGTACCACAGTATCCAATCACTAGTGCACCTAGAGTGCACTCCAAGTCGTTTAGAGAGAACAGAGAGGTTGGGGCCCTGATTGGCAGGGTCCCAGCCAGATTATAGCCAGAAACCAGTGTAAACATCAGAAAAAAAAGTGGGGGCAACATAAGAGGCAGATCCTACTCTCCTACAAACACTTGTTTCTAAGTTCTTCCTTTCACCACAGCCTCCCAGACACGGGAGAAACCGCTACATAATCTGATGCACAGCATGTGAATCCAGAAAAGGATTCACGCTGCAAAACAAAATGGTTACTTACCAGTAGGAGTAGTTTTGCAGCTTGAAGAATTTTCTGGATTCACATGCGACCCACCCGGCCTCCCCTAGAAGGAAAAGAAACAGGTGGGGAAGCAAAGAACTACATCAGTTATTCAAATAACCATCTCAAGGTTTACAAAAGAGAATAAGAACAGAAAAAAGAATCCAAAGATGGCCACCACGCACGTCGACCCCCAGGATACCGTCTGACGTCACTCAGGGGATGTACCTGGCACCAAATGGTGGTCGACTGCAACCAAAACAAGGAAAAGGAAAAAAAAGACAATTCCGGGCCCAATTACTAAATGGCGGAATGATGCACAGCATGTGAATCCAGAAAATTCTTCAAGCTGCAAAACTACTCTTACTGGTAAGTAACCATTTCGTTATGATTCATCAGCCAGCCAACACGTGTTTCGTCAATGGGTGTGTCACCCTACGACTTCCTCAGGGCTGTAATCCTCCGTGTCAATCTTGAGTCTTTAGTATAGTTCCCCAAATTTAAAATAGTAGCAGAAAAGTCGTAAATCCAATTCCAGGTGGATGTGTGCCCCTTAGACGTGCTTGTTACCAGAGTATGGGCGAGAGCTCCATAACTTCTATTTTGGCTTGTTCATCCATACCACGTTTTTTGTTGGTTTCTGGCCATAATACAAGCACTTGTGTTTTTAGTCGCTTCGTTCCGGTTTGTTTTGTGGCCGTAACACGAGCGAGCCTGCCAGAGGAGCTGACCTCCGATAAAAGGTGCTTAATGACAAATGCATACGGGGTCAGTTTGCAGAGGCGGAGGCAGCCCGGCTAGTGACAGCCTGAGCACTGCAGGAGCCGTACGACGCTCCCGCAGATGGCTTATCTTTTTAAACACAGTTGCCTCGCTGTTCATTGTCTTGCAGAGCTGACTAGACAAACCTTATTCCAGTAAATTACAGCCCGTGTGTACAAATATATCATCGGGACATACGCTGAAGTCTGTGGCATAGACGATTGTCATCAGGGGCACGAAGTTCCTCTCCTGTACCTTTATTTACGAGCCTGGTGCATAATGGGAACTGTAGTCCTCATTCACCTCAGCCCAAGTTCTAGACTACAGTGGCGTTGTATAATGTTGGGGCTGCCAACATGCCGTTTCGGAGCACTTTAAAGGCAAAAAAAAATGCGATGTTGGGGTCGAGTTCAGAGCAATCGTTTATTTCAAATGTTTAATAATAAGAGAAAAATGCACGTGCGTGCTTTTTGTGATAGCTAATATCTGTGTACGATCATTGGCAAATATTTGTAATGTATAACAGTAAATGTAAGACAAGAGTATCGATATAATGGATTGAGGGTGGAATGCTGCCAGATGCGAGCACATTCAAAAGCTACCCTAAAGGGATAACCTTTCAGGGCCTTTCATTTGGTAAGCACGGAGAGATTAAGTGATTTGCCTAGAATCATAGGATGTTGAGATACGCTTTATGTATGAAACTATTTACAGTGCATGCAAAACTTACAAACCATTAGGCAGAAGCTTAATACCTACCACAAACAATTGCATTCACAACGCAAAACACAAAGCAGTACATTCAGAACAACTGACACAAAACTTGTTTTTAACTTATCCCCAAACCCTCCTTTTTTCCTCTTCCCTTCCACCCGCCCTCTCGTCCCTGTTTTTCCTCCCCCTGCCCATCCCTGTTTCTTCTCTCCCCTCGTCTTTCTCTCTCCCCGCTCGCCACTCCCACCCGATTGCCTAAGCCAAAAGCTTGTCCATGGGATAGACTTCCTGGCTTTGCTAATGCTTGTTAGCTACTGGATGCTGGTTTTCGACTCTGACAGTGCACAGAGGTCTGCTAACCAGACCTAGGTGCCAGTGCTCCGTCCTTAAAACAAAGTGATGACTGATTGTTCTACAATTGGCAAAGGACTTTAGCACCCCTGTAAGTCCGTAGTAAATGGTACCCCAGGTGCCTAGGACATGGGTACTAAAGAGGGTCCCTAAGGGCTGCAGCATATCTTATGCTACCCTAAGGGACCCACACACAAATTCCACACAGACTGCCATTGCAGGCTGTATGACATGGGGCAAACCATGAGTGAAAACATGACATGACACACTTCTGTGTGCCATGCTAAAGTCACTGCATTTAATATATGTAAGTCAACCCTACAGCCTTTAAGCCCTAAGGCAGGGTGCATTATATGAGGGTATATCTGCATGAGCAGATATGCCCCTGTGATGTCTAGTTCGATTACTAGATATTGCAAGTGAACAGGGAAAGCCATCTTAATGTATGTACTGGTCAAACAAGTTTCCCAGCTACATAATTGTTTCACTGAAACCTGTGATGTTTGGTAACGAACACCTCGTATCACTAAACCCACACTGATTCCAGTGATTGATTTATTAATACATGCACACAGAGGGTACCTTAGAGGTACCCCATGAGCCCTATTAGTCCTCTAGTGTGCTGGCTGACTGGTCCTGTTCAGCCTGCCACCAAAGACAAGTTTCTGACCCCCCTAGGAGGTGAGAGTCCAATATATTTTCCATTACAATGTAGTTTGTTTATATAATTCATAGATCTTTACAACAGCTACTGTGAGTTTTCACTGATTTTCATTAACATTAATAGTTTTAAAAACACCTGTGGAGCCAATTGGGGCGGGGGTAGAGGGCAGCCCAACATGTGCCTGACTTAGTAAAGAAGGGGAGGGGATCGTCTTAGGATTTCAGACTCTTCTAAGGGAACAAACTCTGATAATGATCCGGCTTGATGGAGGCCCGCTCATCCCTAGCTCAGATAGGACAGGCCCGTAGGTCCTCACCACCATAGTTTGGGTGATTGGCAAGGAATTAACACATTTAGTTACAAAGGATCCAGGTCTGATATTCTTTTTTTCACTTTTCCTATTCCTCCTTTCTCTAACTAATGCCTCAAAGCGTACTTTGGGGCTAAAATTGCCCCTTCATTGTACCTATACTATTTGTTGTATTGATGTATGACCTACCTGGAAAATCCAAAACACAATGACTATGTTAAAAAAAAAAAAATCTGGTATATTAAGTGACTGTAGCCAAATAACCCTTTACAAAGGCAGTTGGCCAAATTATCCTGGTTCGTGGAATCTTTCTCAAGGGAAAGCAAATATTTTGTACCCTTTGGTAATGAGGGCTGAGGTTGAATTTGTATTTTTAGCATTTGTGGGTAACAGATATCTGCACGCAGACCTGTTTCCCTTCTTCATTCAGCCAAGCAGTGTGTGCCACAGACTCCAGTTTTTTTTATTTTTTTTATTTTTCAAAAACCTTTATTGAAGGTACGAAGCATTAACCACAGCATAGTGCCTACATCCCTATGCGGGCCGGCATTGCGATGTAACATATTATTACTTTGGAGAGGCAGGGAAAAGGAATACACAGCAAGCCGCCTACAACCACATTGGGCCGGCCGCGTCAATTGGGATAAGGGTCGCTGGCATCAGTAGATAGTCCATAATCATTTAGCTTCAAAGCAACAAACGATAAAAAAATAAAATAAATAACAGTGCCACTACTATGTGTTATGCAAGTGGAGCATGCCTGTGTGTGTTGACGCATTCTGAGTATCGAGGTCTAGAGTAGCAGTGCTCGGCGACCCATTGTCTCTCTTAAGTAGTATGTGGCCGCCAGGAGTGGGGTTTCTCTCGCATCAGTGCACTTCTCTGGTGTGGGACTCATCTTCATTGTTGCGGGGGGTAGCAGCGGAATCTGTGGTGGCGGTGTGTTCCAGTAAGTATGCTTGGAGCGGGGCCCATATATCCCGTGGGCGAGAGGAGGGGGGTAGGAGTTCTGCGTAAATGTGTAATTGCTCTTGACAGTAGATAAGGTCTTTTAGCCAGTCTTTAAATTTCGGTGCCCTCCCTCTTCCCCATCTACAAGCAATCCTTCGCTTGGCAAGGAGGAGTGCAAGGGAGGTATATCTCCGCATTTTTACCGCCAGTAGTTCAGGGTACCCTAAAAGCGTGGTTAGGGGGTCATCAGGAATGTGCAGTCCTGTTATGTGGTCTAATGCCTCTAGTACTTCCTCCCAGAACCTGCGAATAGGCGGGCAGTCCCAGGCTACGTGTTTGAAATCCGCCCCTTCTGTCCTACAGCGGTCACAGCGGTCTGTATCCCGAAGATGTAGGCGGTTTAGGCGCGCAGGTGTGTAGTAGAGACGATGAATATATCTATAGTGGATGATACGAAGTTTGCTGCTAGCAGATACACTTCCTGTTTGTCTGCAGCAAAAGGTCCACTGCTCGTCAGTGAGAGGGTGTCCCAGCTCCTCCTCCCATCTCCCCCTGGCGAGGGGGAGGTTATATGTCCTGTCTCTCTGTACCGTGCGATATAGTAGTGATACCACGTGTGCAGGAGTCGTTTGTTGTAGGAGGGCATATAGGGAAGACGCGATAGGGGGCTCATGTGGAAAACAGGGAGTGAGGGCTTTCATATTTTGGCGCAGCCTAACATAATAAAGCCGCTCTAAGGGGGTAGGATTTATGGAGCCAAAAAATTCTTCGCTGGTGCGGAACTTGCCCCCAATGTAGAGTTGCCCCCAGGTATGGACAGATAGTTAACGGAGGAGCCTGCAACAGCCCCCTTCTTGTGTGACCGGGAGATCCTGTCTTCCGGAAAGAGGAAGGAGAGGGGTATAGCAGGGCGCATTGTGTTAGATTAGCTAAGTCGCGCCAGGCGCTAATGGTGCATTGTACAGTGGTGGAGGCAAGATGTCGCGGGACTGCAGGGGAACTTAAATAGGCAGTGCACGGAGTCGGGGCCATATAGCCATCCTCTATCGCAAGATGAGGCATGTAAGGGGGGGGGTGTATCCAATATGAAGCGAAGTGAGCTTGAGCACAGACCAAGTATAATTCCAGATTTGGTATTTCAAATCCGCCATCGCAAAAGGGTCGTGTGAGTGTCCCATTGCAGCCTGGCTTGTTCCCTCCCCCCCTCCCCCCCAAGTGAGTCGTATGAGCTGAGTTTTAACCATTGAAAAGAAATGTCGGCTGGGGGCATAAGGGATATTAGTGAAGAGGTAGAGCAGCTTGGGCAAGACTACCATTTTTATAAGGGCGGTTCTTCCGGCCAGGGATAGGGGTAGTGCAATCCATCTGGTAATTTTTTCAGTTATGAGATCCAGAGAGCGGCCATAGTTCGCCTTCATCAGCTCCTCACGGTTGCGGGAGATGATTATGCCAAGGTAGGTAAGTGTGCTGTCGCACCACGTAAGGGGATAGTCCGACGCGAAACGCGGGGTAGCTTCGGTGAGGGGATATATCTGAGACTTTCCCCAGTTGATGTTTACCTCCGAGAGGCGCCCAAAGAGTAGAAGTAATCTGAGAATTGGGTTCAGACTTTCATCTGGATTCCGTAAATACAGGGTGAGGTCATCCGCATATAAGGAGATTAGTATTTGTCGCTCTGGATAGATGAGGGCGTGAGCTCGGAAGTGTTGTCGGACCTTAGCAGCGAGGGGTTCAATAGCCAGGGCAAATAATAGGGGAGAAAGGGGGCATCCTTGCCGTGTACCCCTGGCCACTGTGAAGAGGGAGGACCGCACTCCATTGATCATCGCAGTGGCCCGTAGACCAGTGTATAGTAAATTTATCCAGGCCAAGAATGGGGGGGGGGGAGCCCATACGGTGTAGTACAAAGGCAAGATAATCCCATTCCAGGGAGTCGAACGCTTTGGTGGCGTCTAGGAAAATGGCAGCAGCGTTCGTGTCAGGGTCGATGTCATAAAGGATCGCAAATAATGTGCGCAGGTTGTGAGATGTGCCCCTACTTGGCACAAACCTCGACTGATCCGGAAGGACCAATACGGGCATAAGGGGGCTGATGCGGTTCGCGATTATCTTGGCTAGGATTTTGGCGACGACATTAATGAGGGACAGGGGCCTGTATGAATCACACTGTGTAATTGGTTTGCCCGGTTTTGGTAAGGAGATAATGAGCGCTTCCCTCATTGTTTGAGGCAGAATGCCCGATTCGCGGGCTTCTTCGAAGACATGTCGCAGCACAGGAATGAGTAGATGACGAAATGTTTTATAAAATTCGGCCGGGAGGCCATCCGGCCCCGGAGCTTTGCCAGATTGCAGTTGCATGATAGCGGATATGATCTCCTCATCTTCATGATGCGCAAGTAGGGTTTCTCTCTGGCCGTCCACCAGCTAGGCAATAGCAGTATCCTCAAAGAAAGGAGTGAAGTCTACAGAGTGCATTCTGTGTGTCCTGTACAGGTTTTTATAGAATTGCTTGAAGACTTGCACTATGTCTGGGGTATTTCTATGTGTTTGTCCGTCGTCATCCTCGATTTCCAACGCGGTATTGGAAAAGCGCGGGGGGCGAATCATGGAGGCCAACGCTTTACCCGGCCTCTCTCCCTCACCATAGCGTCGCGCCTGGTGGTATTTCCCTCTAAATTTACACTCTCTCTCAGCCGTTTCCTGGTAATCTGTTAGCAGGTTACGTAGGTGTGCTTTTAGGGCAGGGGTGGGTGTAGTTTGTATCAATAGTTCTGTTTGTTTGAGTTCGAGCTCTAATTTTCGAAGTGTGGCCCGGATATCCTTTAAGACCCCTCCACTTTTTGCAATACAGACACCGCGTATAGTGACCTTGAAGGCCTCCCACACCGTGGAATATTGTGGAACTGAGTTGTCATTTCGGGGGAAGAAGTCTAGTATTTCTTGCTCTAGTTCCTCTTTAAAGACGGGATCTAGCAGTGTCTGTGGGGCGAGGCGCCAGGAGATGTAAGGGGAGTCAGCATGGGGTGGCGTGAGGGTGAGGAGAACAGGGGAGTGGTCCGAGTAAGTGAGTGAGAGGTGAGACGTATGTACCATCCAGGGTGCTAACCCTTTAGTAAGGAGCCATCCATCTATGCGCGACCAAGAGGAGTGGGCAGTGGAGAAGCAGGATCCTTCCCGGGTTTGCGGATGGAGGGTTCGCCAGGCGTCTCTGAGGTCGTGGTCATCTACAATGTTTCTGAGGGTGTGATGCGCGTTGGAATAGTGGTGAGATTGTGGATGCGATCTGTCCGTTGCCAGATTTAGGGTAACATTAAAGTCTCCTCCCCATATCAGATGTGTAGAGCCAATATCCAGTATTTTACCCCAGAGGATCCGGAAAAATTCTGGATCGTCAGTGTTAGGCCCGTAGCAGGAAACGAGGGTAATGGATTGAGCGGACAATTGCCCCCACAGGATACTGTAACGGCCTTGTGGATCGCCATATGAGCCGATGGGGGTGTAGGGGAGCGTACGCTTCACCAAGATGACTGTTCCCCGGGCATATGAGGAGTAGGACGAGAAGCATCTGCTGGCTGCCCAGCGTGTTGCAAATGTGGTAGGTGCAGTGGATGCGAGATGTGTTTCCTGTAGCATGGCGCAATGGATACTATGGCGGTCCAGATAGGATAGGATATGGCGGCGCTTGCGGGGGTCTCCCAAGCCGCGCACATTCCATGTCAGGAAGTTATACCTCGGGGAACTAGGTCGGGACTCCATGGCATGTGCGTAAAACAATCATTTTGGAGAGTGCGTAATGTGTGTTCAAGATTCTCAACAGAGGCATTCGTGTGCAAAGTGATACGATGAAAAGTGGCGTTAAACATTCCCATTGCCCCCCCCCCCCCTCCCACAACGGCAGCCCAAACCTGTCGTGACATTTCCCTCCCCCCTCCCCATATACCCCATGTACCATGTTCCCAACAGGGGATAGTGGGACCAACATATTAATCATTGCGAAACAAGTCAGTGTAGGGTTCACCTGAGTGGGTAGCAGAAAGAGGGCGACCATTCACCCCTTGTTCCAGCAAGGGTGCTCGGAGGATGAGGGTAGTTCTCTTTTCCAGTCCCTAGCAGGATGGGGGCCTCCAGCAGCACAGGATGCAGTTAAGTTCAGCACGGAGTGTGCCGGCCATCTTTCAGCGTGGAGGGGATTGTGGGAAGGATCCTCCGCCCCGGAGTGCATCCCGTGAAGGTGAAGATAGGTACCGTAGATCAGGGTACTTTGGTCATTCCACGTCTGACGCGCCTCCTTCGTCCCGGGAGCGCCTGGAGGGGGATAGTCGGCTCGCCGCTGGTTTCGGGAGAGTTTTTAGGAAATCATAGACGTGCTGGGGATTCGTGAAAAAATGCTGTTTCCCCAGGTGGGTGATCTTGAGACGCGCCGGAAAAAGCATGGCATATTCAATGTTCAGTTGCTGCAGTTTTTTCTTCACCGCCAGGAATTTTCTACGCCCTTCTTGCACGGCCTGCTTAAAGTCCGGATATATGGAGACTTCAGTGTCATCAAAGAGTACTTTCTTGTGATCTCTGGCGAGTCGAAGGGCTGTGTCGCGGTCTCGATAGTTGAGAACCCTCGCGATGATAGGGTGAGGAGGAACTCCAGGCGCCGGGCGGGGGGCCAGCGAGCGGTGCGCCCTTTCAACAATGAACACCGGGGAGAAAGACTCTCTGCCAAAGGCGGCCACGAGCATACGTTCCACGTAGTCCTCCATTTTCCCAGTGGCAGTAGATTCCGGCACGCCTAAGATTCGCAGATTATTGCGCCTAGAGCGCGATTCCAATTCCTCGTTTTTGACTGCTATGAGTTTCAGGACCTTCTCCATGTCCAGCGTTTTAGTGATTGTGGTGGCAGAGGCATCGTCTAGATCGGAAATGCGTTGTTCAGTTTCCTTGAGCCTCTCTTCGTGTTGGTCACTTTTGTGCGCTGGATGGTCAATGCGCGCGTTCATGATGTCCACTTTCGCTTCTATGGAGGTTAGGCTAGATTGTATTACAAGGAGGAGGGCCTTCAGGTCGTCTGTAGATGTGGGCTGGTCAGAGGCTGTGGACTGCTCACCCTCCATGTCCGCCTGAGACCGCATAGTCTTTCGGGCATCGAAGTTTAGCTTAGGCTGTTTAGCATCAGTGCGGCCCATAGCGATGTTAGCTTCACAGGGGGCCAGGAGGCTTCGTAGTGGGCTGAAGCTGTGAAAGTGCCGCGGGGAAAGGACGCTGGTGAGCCCGCTCAGTATCACCCGTCGCTCCAGCGGAGTCTAGTGGCGCAGGTGCGTGGAAATCTGGTGGTCGTGCCCCCCAAAATGTGTAATGTTCAGGTCCCCCCGTTCCTTAGTCCTATCGGTAGGTAGGCACGTTTGGGCGAATCCGTAGAGAGGGGTCACTTGGTGTCAGTGGCAGAGCGGTTGGCCAGCGGGGACTACACGCTGGTGTGTATGTCAGCCAGGTAGCATGTGTTGGCGCGCGTGAACATCCCCTCCCTTGCGTCACAGGAGGCCAGCAGCGTCTGCAGATATGTCACACGGATCTCCCACCAGCAGATCCCCAGAACGGCGAGACCTCCCCAGCAGTGGAGCGGAAGAGCAGCCGGGAGACTCCAACCGGCCCCCCCCCCCCAGCCAGTGGGTGTCAGGCGGAGGCAGCCGAGGAGCGTGCAGATTAGTGGCGGCCCAGCGCAGGCGGCCCGTGCGGGTGAGGAGTCAGCAGGACGTGTCGCCCCCGCAGGAAGCAGTGGAGGGGCGTGCAGTGCAGCAGGTAGGAGCAGCAAACGGTAGCGTCAGCCCCACCAGGGCCGCAGGAGGCCCGGTGGAACGCTCCCAGCGCCGGCCACTAAATGGCGTGAGGGCGCCTCAACACACCCCGCGGGTCCCACGGAGCACTGGCACGGCCGTGCCAGCTTCAGGGTAGCGCGCCCGCCTCTAGACCCGGGGGCAGCGTCCACGCCTACCGTGTCTCTCGTCTTCCGCTGGTCATGGAATCCGGGTTCGCAAGGCAGGAAGGCACCTCAGCAGGCCTCCTCCCGCAGGCAGCATCCAACGGAGTCCCCGGACGGCAGCGGGACCCGACTCAGGAGCTCATCTCGGGGGCTCCGGCCCGACGCGGTCAATGATGCAGGGGTCCCGGTCCGGGCAGAAGGAAGGAGCTCATGCCGCAGTCGCTCAGGTTCGGTGAGCGGAAGCCGTCAGTAGAGGATATCACTGGCGTTCGCTATGCTTAATCGGCCGCGGCTCCCGCATCCGCCATTTTGTGGTGGCCTGGCGCGGCAGTGGCGATGTCCGTACCTGGGGTTTTCATTTGAATCGCGGCCATCTGGGTGCTGCGGAGGGTAGCCAAGGGTTAGGTCTAGCGTCTCAGACCATTTGTAGACGTGCAGGGCTGGATCAGGGGAGGATGACTGTTGGATTTTGCCCCGAGCGGCAGGAGCCTCACAGAGGTGCGGCCATCTTGCTTGGCGCCCTCTAGCGCCCCCCCGACTCCACAGTTATTTGTTGGTGCACTGTGGGGAATGGTTGCTACCAGGCTGCTTGAGAATTTCTGTATGCTCCCATAGCAAGTAAGCTGAAAGCAAGCACACCACCACAACTACCTAACTCATCCTATGGGTTAGTTGGGGAATTACCTGGTACAGCTCCAGTAATTAAGGATCAGTCCAGATTAGATCGTCCATTATGGCTCAGGATGACCAAAATGTCATCGACTGGTCTGAGCCATTTCTTTTGCAATGTTATCTGAAGGTTTTGCTGGACACCTTTATGTCGCAGGATGCTTTCACATCCTTGATTGTTCCAAAGGACTACTTTGTAGTCTCAAGAACACATCCTATGTGGATGACACTACAGTTAAAATTAAATTCTTTCTCAACAATTCAGTGGTGGCAACCCATCAGAGTCTTAAGAGACACAGAGAGCTCCGCGTATAACACTACCTCTAGTGCAACACCTGTTAAATTACGTTGACACCAAAGGCTGAATTAAATTAGCCTCTCTTTGGGCTCCAGTTTGATTTCCCCAACCACCTTCTTGTTTCCTCCAAAGTTAAGAACTTTTGTTTGTATTTTGATTAAATCATGGGCCTTTTTGCTCTGGTAGGGACCATTGATGGCAGGTTTTTCCAAAGATTTAGTTAAGCCCTACTTTGCCTTTCATCTCCTCTTCCTGTAAGGTTTTGGTGCTTGGTACAGCTGTGAACTCAAGATTAAATTTCAGCAGCAGCCTCTGCAGAGTTTTCGGCTTCTCTGATGATGTGCCTGCAAATAGCTCAGAATACCACTTTCAGTCGAATTTTAGTCTAGTGTAGCTGTACTGGGGTCTATGCATTAAAGAGTTATGCTTAACACTAGACTATTATCTTACCATGAAGTCTGCTTTAACCTGGATTCCATAATGTTTAAATGCTGTATCTTGCCGACTTTGTCTAACATGAGCCTCCATTCCTGCCCATCGTGTTCTGAGGAGTAGGCATCGGAGGTTAGTGTTTTGTCCCATTTCAATGTAAAACCTGAGGCACCAGGGCCTTCTCCATTCTGGGTCCATCTTTTTGGGGTTCATTAAACAAGATTTCAGCCGTGTGTTCAATTTGTTATCTTCTAAAGTCTATGAAAACTCACCTACTTTAGGCCATGTATGTATGCTTTATTTGCATATTGTGAACCTGACTGAAAGGCAGCCGGCGCTGTCCAGCATCCAAGTCATTGATGCAATCAATGAGTGACTGAAGGCCAGTCAGTTTCAGAGTGTGAAAGTTAACTGTTAGTTAAGTCTTTTGGAGCGGGTCTCAATTTTCATCTCAACTAACTGTATTCTAGTTGTGATAGAAATGTCCCCAATCATTAATTCAGAAGTCCTCTCAAGTAGGAGAAAGACGTTTGAGCAGAAGTTGACAAGAGTCCTTCAGATTTGAAAAATGTAAGTGAATCTGTTGGTGTGTATTTTAATCACAAGATATTCTTAAACAAATGTACTCCAGTGTTTACAAAAAAGTGCTAGAATGCTTCGACTGACTTATTTTCCATGCGCTATGCACCCTGAAGAGCCCTTCGCGGTGATGGTCACAAATTGTCAGACATAAAACACTAGTGAGACACCAGGCCAGACACATTACTAAAATGCACAGTCTGTATGACTATCCTGCATCTATGCTATTTTCTAACACTAGCTCCTTACAGATACACTTCCTGTCCTCCAGACCTCACTTTTAAATTTGGCAGCAAACGTTATGTTCTGTTATATGGTCTTTCACCAGCTGTAAGTAGTTGGCCAGTGATCTAGCATTTAGAGCGCCTCCTTTGATTCCCCCTTCATAGGAGAAGTGTAGCGGGCCTAGAAGACTCCTTGCTATTTGAGTTACTTTGTGTTGGTACATTATTGTTTTCCGTTAGTGTATTTGATGACAATAATTCTCCCGCATTCCCTCTGCATCATTAGTTGAGAAGTAGTTCACTTAAACAGTGTAATGACTGGAGTTCACAAATCCATCCCTGTTCTTTCCTGAAGTAAAAGAATCTGCCTTTTTTAAAGCCAGTTCGGAAGGAAGGTAGACAAGCCATGGACGTAGTTTGGAAGGAGTTTAGACAAGCCCTGGAAGTGGTGGACATACTGAAAATAGATACGCACACATCACCAACCCCCCCATCCCCACTCCGTTGGCAATTCCATTTATTTATTTGTATTACCATTGAAAAACACATTAACGCAGCATATAGAATTTAAAGATAATTTTGTATATTGTGGCATATTGATAGTGAGATCCAACATTGATCAAAATATGCTTAGTATAAAAGTGAGCAAACTGATTCTTCATGTGGTTGTAATTATAACTAAATGTATTGTAGAATGCATGTTAAAAAGTGAATAGTATGTGAAGTTAGATCCGCACTTGTAAAAATCATGATATTGACTTATTGACGGGACGAAGAAAGTGTTGCAGGGATTCTGCTCAGGAACATAACTATGATTGGGACCATAGAACATCAGTAGTTAGGGACTGAGTCACCATACCATCTCAGTACCATGAGCCCGAGTTTGGCTAGCTAGAGTGTCTCAGTTTAAAAAATATATATATTTAGTGATTTTACTAGTATCTTCAATTAACAAAAAATTCAATACAGCTGTATGTTCACTATGGCTGGGCACAGTGCAACACAACAGCGACAATATGCAATGTATAGTTCATATTACAATTGAATCGGTCATCACAGCGAGGTTCCAACAAGTATTTAGTGGATACATTCGAGAGCCAATGATATCAATAATGAATATGGATAACATACACAAACTCGCCCCCCACATATGCTTATGCAATCAACTCATGTGCTGTCATTCTATGTGTCGGGGATATTCCTAAATACACACATTTTCTCCCTCCGGTTCCCCAGTCTTCTTCCCAACAAGTACTGCTGGTACAACCCCCAAAAGCCTTTGGGGCGATTCTGTGGAGGAAGTAACTCACTATGTGTCTGATTGTGTGTTGCAGTAGATCATATCTTTAGCCCAATCATCTATGGTCGGTGCTGGGCCTTTTGCCCAACGCATTGCAACTCTGCATTTAGCAAGCAGCAGGCCTATCGCGACAAGTCTCCTAACACTTTTATCAACCCCTATGTCATGTCCCAAAAAGGCAAGCAGCGGATCAGGTTCAAGGGAGAGACCAGTAATCTCATTCAAGATGCAAAAGACCTTCCCCAGAACTCTAGAATCCTTTGGCAATACCAAGCTACGTGCAAGAACCCAGCCTCTTGCTCTGGACAGCGGTGACATACCGCTGAAAGGCTTAGTCCGTACCGGCAAAGCCTCTCAGGTGTGTAATACACTCTATTAATGCATTTAAAATGGATTAGTCGGTGCCTACCATTCAAAGAGATGTCTTGTCACTTCGCAGCAATACTGCCAACTTTTGTCATCTATAACTAGGTCTAGGTCTTTCTGACAGTCCTGGCGAGCCTTCATTAAGTGTGGCTTCTTAGATTCTTGTGCAAAGCTATAAATTCTAGTTACCAGCTTAGCTGGAGTGGCAGATTGTATAATATATGAAAGTGTTGGCACATCTGGGGCTCCTGCATATCCTCACCCAGAAGGTCGCGTAATGCATGTCTGGCTCTGAGGTATTGATATTGGGTGAGAGTCGAGGGTTCGTGTCCCTCTTCCAAAATGCCCTCCCACTTACGTACAACCCCATCATGAAAGAAATCGCCCATCTTAGATATAGTGTCCGCAATGTTCGGGAAATATCGCTTTCTCTCCCCGTCAGAAACCAGGAACACCATTCTAGCGGGGCCAGTGAGGAGTACAACAAAAATCCTGCCTGTCTCTCCAGTAGGTTACGCCACGCATGTACTGTTGAGGTTAAAGAATCAAGGATACTATGCCGTCTAACTGGGGCACTAAAGCGCACCTGGGAAAGAGTATCCGGGTCAGCAGCATCTCTCTCAATATGCAGATGTGGTAATTCCTGTGGGCCATTTATCCAAGAATGTGCATGTGAGCACTGCGCCGCTCTATAGTACAGCTCGAGATCCGGTGCATTTAGGCCGCCCATAGTGTATGACAAGGTAAGATTACGCCATTTAACCCTCTGCTGCTTACCGGCTCAGGCCAATTTAATCATCAGTGAACGGAGAGTGTCAAATATGTGGCGCGGAAGTAACATTGGGATATTCTGAAAGAGAAACAAAAATCTGGGGAGAACACTCATCTTCATTAGTGAGATGCGTCCGATCAATGAGAGGGGTAATGTGATCCACCGGGCGATATCCTCTCTCTAGCTTATGAATTGCTTTCCTATAGTTGTCTGATAGCACTATTCTGGGGTCTGTATGAATTTGTATGCCTAAATAACGTACAGAATCCATAGTCTACTGTGGTGGAAAGTCTAATTTCACTGGAGTCACAGGGAAAATTATCGATTTTACCCAATTAACCCTGAGCCCGACAGCTGCCCAAAGTGGACAACCTCAGTAAGCACAGGGGTGAGATGCCTATCGGGGTCTCTGACATAAAGCAGCGTGCCGTCTGCGTATGTCGAGACGATTAAGCGATAACCAAGAAAGCGCAGTTCCCTATGCCCATGGTACTCCCTCAAGGCACAGGCACAGGCTAGGGGCTCAGCCACCAATGCATATAGAAGGGGGGGAACAGTCGGTACCCTTGTCGTGCTCCCCTCGAGATCGTAATAGGGGAGATGACAATGTTGCCCAATCTTATCCAGGCCATAGGGGCTGTGTATAAAACTGTGACTAACTGGAGAAACACCTCGCCAACCCTGATACGGCGAAGCACCGCCTTCATAAAAGTCCACTCTACAGAGTCAAACGCCTTTTCGGCGTCTAAAAAGACTGCTGCAGCTCTGAAATCCGGGTCCACCCTTTGGATGGTCTTAAAGACCATTCCAAGATTGTAAGTTATACTCCGACCCTAACAAAACCGACCTGCTCCGGGCAGACCACCAGTGGGACCAAGGGAGCAAATCAGTTAACTAATATTTTGGCGAAAAGCTTGGTATCTACATTCAATTTGGATAAGGGTCTGTAGGAAGAGCAACTTTCTTGAGGCTTACCTGGTTTCAGGAGGGTTACAATTAATGCTTCTCTCATGGATGAGGGCATCACATTGGCCTCAACCATTTGCTCGTATAGTGACTAGGTGAGGTATTCGCAATTCCTGCAAGGCTTTATAAAAGGCCACAGTTAGGCCGTCTAAGCCAGGTGCACCTTCCATCCGCATTGCCTTAAGTGCTGTACGAATCTCTCTAGGATCAAGGGGGGCCATAAGGTGCTCCCTGTAGCTAGAGTGTCTCACATGCCCTTCTACTCATAACCAGAGGAACAAGTGAATGGACACCCCAGAACACAACCCTCCCGACCCTCTCATGAATCACGGTGACAGGACACTCCCTTTTGCTCACACACACTTACTCACACACACTTACTCGTCCACAATAAGATATGAAAGAGACACGAAAGAAGTTTGAAATGTTTATTAAACTATTGTGCTCTGAAATGCAGTATATGTGCCACAATTAGAAAACGACTGCCCAGCAAAAATACCATCAGCATTGTCAATAAATCATATATTATAAAAAGCCCTGTCATATTATAAGACAGAATAGCCTAACCCCCACCCCTTCTACAGAAGCAAACTGATTATACAGCAAAGATCTCTGGGTTTAGCAGCGGCCTGCATGCCTTAGCATACTCAAATGTTTTTTTTTTATCTCAGATACAGACTTGATCTTCTCTCTGTGTGTTACAGTGATGTGCATACCTATGACAATGTTCACATGTTCATAAACAACAGCTGCATTTCTGTGTTGTGTCTAGGTGCGAGAGCTTGACCATAAAAAAATAACAAGGGACATAGTTGTTTGACCTTCTCTGCTGTTCAGACTAAATCCCAGTAAAGAACAGAATGAGAAAACGACTGCAGGTTCTGTGTGAAAATATAATGTGGCACAGAAGCAAACGTGATTATGTAGTAACGTGTGCAAAGCTAATGCGGCCTGTGTCGTGCACAGTGAAGCTAAAATAGGGAAAATTACAATAGGCCCTGTATAAAACACATGACAAAAGTGTCGATTGTTATAATTTTGTCATAGAAATCAATTGTACTCCGCTATTTAAGCTAGTTTTTGTTCACCTTCACAGAATTCGTGCTTATAGTGGAAGCGAGCAATTGAATTTGGCCCAGTGAAATGAGATATGCTTGCAAAATACGTGTTGGCATAAGTTCACTTGAAGAGTGGATCATTAATGCATTATACTTGAGCTGACGTCAGACATTTAGGACATTTAATTTTGATAGTGTTCCCAAGTATACTATTTGTTGAAAAGTGATGTGAATGACAGCAACTCTCCACAACAAAGAGCATACAGACAGATCCACACTAAGTTGCCACTGGTCTTCACTACTGTCGGGGGCTGAGGGGTGTTTGCTCTACATGTACTTCTATGGTAGCAGAAATGAAATCAAGCAAAGCAAACACAAGGAGACGATAGACGGAGCGCTGAAACTTTTCAAACACTCACCCCCAGTCACAGATCTGGGTTGAATCCATCATCGTTCTTTAGCTCGCTTCTCCACCCCAGTTCAGACACAGCTATATGCAAATCAGTCTTGACCCTGTGCCTCATGGGAACAGTTCAGCCCGAACTGCCAAGCCATGTCTTCCCTGGACCGGAAACCAGCATCCTGGGACCGGTTTCGGGATAACACCCCTCTTCAGCCAGGCTAGCTGGAGAAGAACTGGAGAAACACCAAGACAATCGAAAACTACTCCACCTAAAGGACGCCATGACGGACTACCACAACCAAATCAGAACCACCAAGAGGAACTTCATCCACAACAAAATCCTCGCCAACTCCACCAACTCCAAGGAACTCTTCATTGTCATTCAGGAGTTCACCAACCCACGCAGCGAAGCCACAGACATTACCCCATCCCAAGAACTCTGCGACAAGCTTGGAACCTACTTCCAACTCAAGATCAAAAACCTCTACGACACAGCCAGCCCCCCAACCTCCAGAGACACCAGCCAGCCCACCATATCTAACTGGACACCGATCACGACAGAAGACACCGCCTCGACCATGAAAGGCATTCACTCGGGCCCCCACCGACCCCTGCCCTCCTCACATCTACCACATGAGCCGCGGCCGTCATCGCACCCGAACTACAACGCACCCTCAACACCACCTTCGAAACAGGCACCTTCCCAGACGACTGGAAGCGCGCTGAAGTCGGGCCCCTGCTCAAGAAGCCCACAGCTAACCCCACCGACCTCAAGAACTACCGGCCCATCTCGCCCCTCCCCTTCGCAGCCAAAGTTGCAGAGAAAACAGTCAACAGGGAACTGACTCGATTCATCGAAGAGAACGCCGTCTTCGACCCGTCCCAATCCGGATCCCGAAGCAACCAGAGCACCGAGACTGCCCTACTCACCCCCACAGATCACATCCGCACCCTCCTGGACCAAGGCCACTCCGCAGCCCTCATCCTACTCGACCTATCAGCGGCCTTCGACACCGTCTCCCACCGCACTCTAGTCGCCAGACTACACGACGCCGGCATACAAGGAACAGCCCTGGACTCGATCCGATCATTCCTCAACGGAAGAAGCCAAAGAATCAGACTACCACCCTTCCTCTCCGATCCCATGGAAATCACCTGCGGAATCCCACAGGGGTCATCACTGAGCCCGACCCTCTTCAACATCTACATGGCCCCCCCCTCGCAGCCATCATCCGACAACACGGCCTCAACATCGTATCTTACGCTGACGACACCCAGCTCATCCTCTCCCTCACCAAAGACCCCACCACCGCCAAACTCAACTTCCAGAAAGGAATGCAAGACGTCGCAGTCTGGATGATCAACAGCTGCCTGAAGCTCAACACCGAGAAGACAGAAGTCCTCGTCCTCAGAACCACCCCTTCAGCATGGGACAGCACCTGGTGGCCGACCGCCCTCGGAAGCCCACCTACCCCCTCAGACCACGCCAAAAACCTCGGCATCGTACTCGACTCATCACTCACCATGAACCGACCGGTCAACGCTGTCACGTCCAGCTGTTTCAACACCCTCCGCAAGACCTTCAAATGGATCCCCCCCTGAGTCAAGAAAGACAGTCACCCACGCACTCATCACAAGCAGACTGGACTATGGAAATGCACTCTACGCCGACATCAACAAGTCCCTACTCCGTAAACTCCAGACAATACAGAACACCGCCGCCAGACTCGTCCTCGGCATCCCCCGGCATGAACACATCAGCCAACACCTACGTAGACTCCACTGGCTCCCCCTGGTGAAAAGTCACCTTCAAAATCCTCACTCACGCCTACAAATGCCTACACAGCAACGGACCCAAATACCTCAATGACAGAATCAACTTCCACGTACCCAAAAGAAACCTCCGATCTTCCAACCTCGCACTGGCCGAAACCCAGCGCATCCACAGAGCCAGAGGGGGCGGAAGATCCTTCTCTCACATTGCAGCCAAGACCTGGAGCGAGCTACCGGCAGACATCAGGCGCGCCCCTCCTGAACACCTTCAGGAAGACCCTCAAGACCTGGCTCTTCGGCTAAACAGTTATGCCCCCCTCCCAGCGCCTTGAGACCCTCACGGGTGAGTAGCGCACTTACAATTCCCCTGATTGATTGATTAGCTTGAATCCAGTGGCAAAGTGAGCAAGGGACCCACGTCTGGGCATACCCTGCCAACTTAGGGCGAACAAAACAAGCCCAAGGAGACGATGGCTGGATCGCTGAAACTTTTCAGACACTCACCCCACTCAGTGGCGAAGTGAGCTAAAGAATAATGATGGATTCAACCCATATCTGTGAGCTAAAGAACAATGATGGATTCAACCCAGATCTGTGACTGGGAGTGAGTGTCTGAAAAGTTTCAGCGCTCTGTCCATCATCTCCTTGTGCGTGCTTTGTTCGCCCTAAGTTGGCAGGGTATGCCCAGGCGTGGGTCCCTTGCTCACTTTGCCACTGGATTCAAGCTAGCCTGGCTGAAGAGGGGTGTGACCCCGAAACCGGTCCCAGGATGCTCGTTTCCGGTCCAGGGAAGACATAACTTAACATAACACTTGTATTTGTAAAGCGCACTTATCACCCATGGGTCTCAAGGCGCTGAATAACAGATGTTTATTGTTACCCAACTCAATGGTACTCATTTTATCGACCTCAAATGGATGAAAGGCTGAGTGGACCCCCCGGGATTTGAACCTGTGACCATGAGGTCGAACACAGGCCCCTGCAGTGGATGCATTAGTCCACTAAGCCACCAGACATGGCTTGGCAGTTCGGGCTGAACTGTTCCCATGAGGCGCAGGGTCAAGACTGATTTGCATATAGCTGTGTCTGAACTGGGGTGGCAAAGTGAGCTAAAGAACGATGATAGTTTCAACCCAGATCTGTGACTGGGGGTGAGTGTCTGAAAAGTTTCAGCGCTCCGTCCATCATCTCCTTGTGTTTGCTTTGTTTTCCCTAAGTTGGCAGGTTATGCCCAGACGTGGGTCCCTTGCTCACTTTGCCACTGGATTCAAGTTAGCCTGATTGATGAGGGCTGTTGGCCCAAAACTGGTCCTAGGATGCTTGTTTCCGGTCCAGGGAAGACATTGCTTGGCAGTTCAGGCTGGACTGTTCCCATGAGGCACAGGGCCAAGACTGATTTGCATATAGCTGTGTCTGAACTGGGGTGGTGAAGTGAGCTAAAGAACGATGATGGATTCAACCCAGATCTGTGACTGGGGGTGTGTGTCTGAAAAGTTTCAGCGCTCCGTCCATCATCTCCTTGTGTTTGCTTTGTTTTCCCTAAGTTGGCAGGTTATGCCCAGACGTGGGTCCCTTGCTCACTTTGCCACTGGATTCAAGTTAGCCTGACTGATGAGGGCTGTTGGCCCAAAACTGGTCCTAGGATGTTTGTTTCCGGTCCAGGGAAGACATGGCTTGGCAGTTCAGGCTGGACTGTTCCCATGAGGCACAGGGCCAAGACTGATTTGCATATAGTTGTGTCTGAACTGGGGTGGCGAAGTGAGCTAAAGAACGATGATGGATTCAACCCAGATCTGTGACTGGGGGTGAGTGTCTGAAAAGTTTCAGCGCTCCGTCCATCATCTCCTTGTGTTTGCTCAGCAGAAATGGAATGCCACAGCCAACCAGACAGTCCGCAGTTTTTGAAAATGTGGGAATTCCTTCAATTCTGAATGATCTTTTTGTTGCTGGCCAGAGTTTGTGGGATTCCTGCACTTCTGGCCACACCTGAACCATTTTGAATTAGCGCAAGTGGCATATTTGTTTACCTTTATTGAAGCTCCTGCTGTCAGGGGAGATGGCTCCAACACAGGAAACAGGTGACTCATCATTCCAGATATACCCTTAGACCTTTCTCAGTCAATACACATGCTAAAAGTCATCCTTTGCTTTGGTCTCCGATAGGAAGACCAAGGACCCCAGTTAGGGAGACTGAAAATAACTTTTATGATGAGGACTTTAGTTCCAACAAAGGCTAACGCCTACAAACCGTAGGCTTGGTTTGAAACCTGTAGGAGTTTGAAGTCCCTGCCTCTTACCACCCCTCAACCATTACCTCACAACATCCAGTCTCTCTAGAGCTGCTATTGAATGTTAAACACTCCAGTTCCTACAGGGGTAATGAAAGTAATCTTCCTGGATGCAAATCAGAGTCTTTATTGTAGGTTCTTTGCTGCTGTTAAAAGACCTTGAAAGCTTGGATTGTATTCTGGCCTCCTCTCTTCAAAAACATGCAGTCTAAGAAAATGTTTAAGATGGTAACTTTAAGTAGGCCCTTGTACTTTCTTTCAGCTGGAGATTAGGTTTGTGCTTCTGAGAGGCTTATTTGAAATTCCCTCTTGGTTTTGAATAGTTCTGATTGGCATTTACAATAAAATTCTTACAACTTACTAAAAAATCTTCCAAATTCTTTTAACGTACTGCAAAAGCAGTTGCATTCTCTAAACCACCCTCAAATTCACATCAATAAAACTGAGAATCAGAAGGAATAATATTAACTAAAGACCTATATATTTTGCTGGTGGTTTGGAAGATGAATTGCCTCCCAGCCTTTCTCCTTGTACAGCAAGTTATCTGCTTGGAAAATGTTTGTACACTCCATTCTTTGCTCTTAATTTGTATAATTAGCTGATGCATCTACATGGGTAGAGAGGAAAAGTATTATCAGAAGCCACTTCCAAGTGAGTAGAGGGTAGTGGCTTGGCCTTCCAGATTACTCGGTGCTTTCTTCAGTTCCTGTATCTTTCATTTTTTTTCCCTCCCTCCTGGACCTTGGCAGTGCTCAGGGCTGGGAATATTGTATTTTTCTGGCCCTGATCTTCAGATTTTTATTTTTTGTTCGTACCATTATGGCCTTTAAAACACTTTCCATTCCACCGGTGGTGGTGCTGGAGGGGTTAGTGGCCTGGGACTGTATAGGCATTTTAACACTAGGGGACGTTCTGCCGGGGTTGAGGGGGGGTTGATTAGGTCCTTTCAGGATCTCCAGGAGGAATATACTATGCATTGTATGCAGTTCTTTAGGTACCTGCAAACTGCGTCATGACTCCTCCCTCTTGTGCGCCCTGTAGGAGATATTCCTGAGTTTTCCCAGATGGAAGGCAAAATTCTCCCCACCAATCTTAAAGGGCATAAACTATCAGAAATTTACAAAATGCTCATGCGCAATGTTTTGGATACAATGGCGGGGGTGCGACGAGCATGGTAGAGTGACCTGGGTGACTTGGCAGATGAAGATTGGAGAGAGGCGGTGGAGGCACCCAGGGAAGCAATGATAGTTGCCCAATTTAGGTTGATCCAACTAAAGATACCCCATAGAGTGTATCTCACTAGGGCTAGACTGTGTTCCATGGGCCCGATCACTGCCGGGAACTGTCTGAGATGTGATGACCCGAGGGGAGATTTACCTCGCACGTTCTGGCACTGCCCGGGGTTGATACGCTTCTGGAGTGGGAGTGCTGGGCCACCTTGAAGAGTTAATTGGCTGGAAGATCCCCTGAGACCCTAAACTTATTCTACTGCATATAACTGATGACTTGGGTGGCACCCGCTACCAGAAGGCACTTCTTTTGGCTGGGTCTCCTAGTTGCTGAGGGAGACATTGCCTGGGCGTGGAAGGAGAAAGAGGCACCACTAGTGACCATATGGGCCAAGGGCATGGGCCACTGTATGGGCGTGGAATGACCAATATACTTGTCGAGTGGTTGCCCCCAGAAACATAATATTTGGAGGGACTGGGCGGAGCATAGAAGGATACATTTAGCGCCATGTGCGGCAAGGCCCTGGGAGAATGGGGGGGGGGGGTTCCAGGGGAGGGGGAAGTTGGAGGGCCAGTATCCCAAAGTGACATGCACTGGGATGTTTTTCTTTCTTTTGGTACAGTCTGTATAAATGCAATGTGTGTGGAGCTCTTTGTATTGGTGTTGCGCTCACTGTGATGGAACTGTAAAATCAATAAAGTTTAACAAAAAACCTTTCCCACATGCCTTTTGCCGAAGCACTGCCAAGGTGGAATTCTGCCCCCCTTGCCCCAGATTTAAAATTCTCTTTTGTAAGCCCTACTGCTTTCTTAAGATTTAGTGGTCTTCCAACGGTATCTGGAGTCACCTACTGTTGTAGAAAGTTCTTGGTCATGTTTTAGAGGTTGAGTCTCTGCAATCGCTAGCCAACCCAAACTTCTCAGATTGTTTGAGCGCCTCATATTTTGGAGGTGTTCTACTTGTTCCTCCATTTGTATGATGGATGAGACTGCACAACTCTGAAACTGTATACTCCTCTTCCAGGGGATCCTCATTACTAGTCATAAGCACTGAATAGTCCCTCCTACACTTGGAGATCCTGGAGCACTTTTAAAATTATACATCTATGTATATCTAACTTTGTACAACAATGCAGATATGTTTGCAGCCTAGAAAGGCTAAACATGGCCAAATTGTGTTTCGTTTTCATTTTTTTAAAAGAAGCAAATTAAATACAAATTAGTCACTGAAAGAAATGTGACCATAGAAAATCTTTCACAAAACCTTTTTTAAATGAAAGGGAATGAGTGAATGTGTTTGCCAATAGGCATGCAAAGTATAGGAGAGAAAAACTAGCACTATACATTTAAAAACCTCACAATACACCTTACATCCCATTACACCCCACAGGTGACGACTAGGTCAGGTAATTTTTTACGGAAATTAGAGGTTCCTGGTTGACAAATTGCTTAAAACTATTGTACTTCTTGTCCAAGGAGGTGGGAGGGTTGTTTGGTACGTTGATGAGGATTCCCCTGGAAGAGAACTAGGTTTGCAGGTGTTACTTTTCCTTCTCACTTTACACTCGTCCAACTGTTGCAGTGCAGTCTGAGAGTTAAAAGTTTTACTTTATGCTCACTCCGCCTTCTTTTTGAAGTCTTTTATCCATATTTCCACTTTCTCTATTTTAGCTTCAAAAGCAACAGCTCTTTATTATTCCATTTTATCAAATCTGCTGTGCACTGTGTCCATTGATCGAATGATGTCTTTCTTCTCAACATATCCTTAGCCCTTCCCTTCTCTTCATATGGACCCCCCCTGAGCATAGATTTTTAATGTGCAGATCTAGCCACTTTTTACTTTTTTTTAGTTTGCCTTATACCATGGCTAGGAGGGGCACTGCTGATACTTGTGAGTCTGACTGTTGCTACAGTGGGTCTGACTGCTGTCTTACCAAATTTGTGGCTTAAAGTTGTAGGATGACCAATGGATGACAAAATGGTTTTGTAGTTAAGGGTGTATGCTTCCTATAACCTCGCAATCCAGTCCTGAGAATTCACCTCCAAAGGGTCGTCTTGTGGGATCACCCATTGAAGTTGTCCTGTTGGATGAAACACCAGTGGGAGTGCTCCTATTGCGAGTAGGAAGACTGCCTCCAGATGTTGAACCCACACACCTGTGCACAGCCTCTACCCAGGCATCGTCCCCCTGCTGTCTCAGTGGTGGCCATTCTTCTTAGTTTGCTGCTTTTGTCATCCCACCTCCGTTTTTGCTTCAAAGTCTGTGCCCTCTTTATAGCATTGACTGTGTCCTTCTGTCAGCAAAACTGGTTTGTCGTCTTGTACTCCATTCAGCTCAGTGGAGGCAGCTCAACCTGGGCCCCTATGTTTCCTGTTATCTGCTTTCTGGCAGGGGGTGAAATCTCGATTGCTGGGCAATTAGGGCCTGGCTGACACTTATCCTGGAGTTCCCTGAACAAGCCTGTGTCTGTCTCGCAGCCAACCCTGCCAGGCACTATGGTGCCCCATTAAGTACTGTACCAGAATATCATAACCAAAATATTGTCTGACAGGAATATTGTGTCCAAAATATTGTTTATAAAAATATTGCCCCATTGGAGTTAATATTAGAAAGTCTACATCCGATAAAATGTTTTTGTAGGTCTTCTGTAGGACACATTATTTCAGGCAATATTTTTGCTAATGATATTCTGACATTAAACCACCCACTTCTGGCATGCTTATTGCAAATTCTTCAAGTTAGCTGCAGGGACTATATCTATCTATCTATCTGTCTGTCTTGCAACTTTCAAGGTTTATGTTCTTTGAATTGCTTCCCTTTGCTATGTTGGGAATCCTTGATACGAAGTGCTATGCAAAATCTAAAACTCAATGCAATTTAGGGTTATAGCACAGCAGCTTCAGTAGTATTCTAGTTCTTTAGCTGGTCATTGAGATATAAAAGTTTCTGTCCCGGAAGGGCATCTTCAGTGATCTTATGTGATTGATCCCTCTTTTCTTTGCTGTTTGAATTAAATATTGCAGCAAGACCTCACTGATATGATGAAACTTGCTTCCCGCAGCATATGGATAATATCTGTAAGTTTAGGTTGCTTTACAGATCAAATAGTCTTCCACGAGGCTAAACGTAGTCTGTGATTGAGTGTTCATGTTCCTCCATTGCTTCGACTTTGCTGTAGTACACAGGCCGTCTAATTTGCTTCAGTTGTTTGCTCTATTTACTTTTGAGTTGAACTGCATCACTAAATAATCGAATGCAACCCACAGCCAAAACAGGTGAAAGCCACATTTTCATCCCTGTAATCCAGACTGTCTTCAACCATATTGCAACATTCACCATGTCTTTTATGTTGTATTGTTATGGAAAGAGAAACAAATACAGTGTTGGCATGCAATATACTATGAACATTAGTACTGCTTGGAGGTGGCATGCTTGTCCCTCACAGCCATACGAAGTCTGTTTTTCATACCATTATCCCATGTTTTTTCCCAGCTCGGTTGCGTGGTCTCCATGATGGCCTATTCACAGGGCAAATAGACGCTGTAGATACCTTAAATTCCACTTATAGAGTAACGTTCGACAGGTCGGGACTTGGAACTCACACAGTGCCTGATTACGAAGTGCTTGTAAGTATTACAGTAAACATTGCTGTGTCAAATGTCATGTGTGGTGTATGCATTGTTAGTTTACATTAAATAAGCTTTTTTAAACAACACATTTTTTTACAGTATTCAGGTGAGATGTAACTTATAGCTAAATAGATGGGAGAATTAATCTGTATCCCTCTGGGAGCAGTTAGAAGAGGATTTCTGTCTGACTAGTAGTAGCTTGATTCCCTTAAGTATGGTTAATTCGTGAAATCCCTTTTGCCCTCTTTATAGCAACTTTACTTTCTGCCAAATTGGTATTTGAAATGTACTTGATCTGCAAGCAATATTGCTCCACACGTCAATTGTTCAATGGTAGTATTACAAAAATCTCAAGTATTAATTGGCAAATCGATGATGAACAAATGCATGAAGTCCCATTTTATACTTTAGTTAATACTATGCAAATCATATTGTACCTACACAAGTTGTTCATATACAGAAGACAAATATTTTGTGCTAACTCTTGAGCAAAAACTATACAATACATTGACATACATAAGTTATAACATACCATTCTATTGACCTCTTGCTTATCTTGAGATTTCACGAGAAAGGTGTTAAAACTAATCGTTTTTGTTACAATCAAAACACTGAATGTGAAGTGAGACCAATTATGGTGGGGAAAGAGACGTTGTTTCAACTAATAAGCTTGCCTCTGCTTCTATTGGTAACTCACTGACTTACTGAGTGGGCCTGTATGCTAGACTCCCAGTGTGTTGTCCCTTTCCTTGTGACTGGGTTAGGATATGCAGCTAGTGTTAAGGCTCACAGAAACTTGGTTCTCAGAATGGAGGATCAAAATATGCACATCACAGCTGTTTTACGAAGCATTTATTTGTAGTTGCAAAGGACTCTGGCACTACACAATCCTACCTTTGGTCTCAGATCAATGCCACATGTGTTCACTAATTGCAAATCTTACAGGTAAGGGATTGACATGTATCCATACTTAGCCAGTGAGACTCCATGTCTGTGCTAATCTGAAATAGCTATCCAAACTTGTCACAAGCTTTTCTGAAATTGGCTTTACAGTAAACGTGACAAAATCCAACCTGTGGCTGCATTTTTCTTCTTGAAAGTGAAGATTGATGCCATAGTCAGAAGGATAGCACTGGCAGACCACAGGGTTCAGGGATTTACTGCCATGGCCAGAGAACTAGTGTTAACATTAGCAGTTACTTACGGGAAGGTGTGGCCACTGGGCTTAATGTCCTGCATACCAATGATCCCATTCTGCACGCTGAGTGTGAGCGACGTAGGGAGAAATGTATTTTGAGTTTGTGCACAGGGCAAGAGGCTGGGAGGACCAGGTTGTTGAAGCTGGTCTCATGAGAGAAACACAAGTGATATATCAATCCGCAGAACTCGACAGGCTATACATTACTGTCTTAATGTTCTTCCACAGACAACATGGACTTAAAGGGACTGCAGACATGTGCTGCAAACATCACAGCAATGTATGATTATGAGCAGTTTACTTGAGCAGAACTTTAAAAGGTTTGCTAATGGTAGCTGGATCAGGAAAACAGTTGCTTTCTTGTTTCATCATTGGGAAACTGCATTCTCGGATTGGTTGTAAATAGTGACAATGAGAAATCCCGTATCCAGAATCCTTTAGGACTGTTCAGAGTTGAAGACATTTTCAATCACCAGGAACAGTCCTCTACATGGTAATAGACGTGCACCCCTGCCCTGAGTGTCCAATTGTGCTGATGTCTGGATCCATAATGTTGATTTTTGTTGCCATAGGCGAACACTGATCATGCGTGTGCACCATGACATAGACCTGTCTCCAGTGCTTAATTTGTAAAAAAACACAAAAAAAAGTGACAGTGCCCTCGTCAGGAGGCCACTGCAGCTTCTCCCCTTTTAAATTCTTCCCTAATAATTCCATAATTTTTCTTAAATCTGTCTTTCTGTTCCCTACATTCTTTCCATTACGCATTTTCTTTCATTCACGCCCCGGTGACACGCTTTTGCATTTTGCGCTTATACATTTCTCGCCCAGCTCCTCCCCCTGTTTTTTTTCTGTAAAGCGGTCATTTACCGCATACTAAAATGGTCATTTTCCTGCAATTCATTCGCTCTCGTTACAATGTAAACAAATAGCGGTTTGCAGCAATTAAGGAAGACCGCGTAAAATATAGGCTGGGGCTGCCAGGCCACCAACTTTCTGAATGCCTCACTGTGATGAGAACAGAGGGCTGTGACTTTTACTTGGGCACAAAAAGGCCTCGCGCGTTTGCTTGGGAAACTGTTAATTGGACGGGCTTGGCCTTTTGCTGCCGCCTCCCTTTCAGCGGTATTTTATAGCTTCTAAACTGCCGAGGCTTCCCTTGACTTTCAATGTACAAGTTTGGGCACTTTTTTTTCCCTTCACTTCTTCTACCTCTCTCTCTACCTCTCTCTCTCTACCTCTCTCCCTCTACCTCTCTCTCTCTACCTCTCTCTCTACCTCTCTCTACCTCTCTCTACCTACCGCTCTCTCTCTACCGCTCTCTCTCTACCGCTCTCTCTCTACCGCTCTCTCTCTACCGCTCTCTCTCTACCGCTCTCTCTACCTCTCTCTCTACCTCTCTCTCTACCTCTCTCTCTACCTCGCTCTCTACCGCTCTCTCTACCTCTCTCTCTACCTCTCTCTCTCCCCCTCTCTCTACCTCTCTCTACCTCTCTACCTCTCTCTACCTCTCTCTACCTCTCTCTCTACCTCTCTCTCTACCTCTCTCTCTACCTCTCTCTACCGCTCTACCTCTCTCTCTACCTCTCTCTCTACCTCTCTACCTCTCTCTCTCTACCGCTCTACCTCTCACTCTACCTCTCTCTACCGCTCTACCTCTCTCACTCTACCTCTCTCTACCGCTCTACCTCTCTCTCTCTACCGCTCTCTCTCTACCTCTCTCTACCGCTCTACCTCTCTCTCTACCTCTCTCTCTACCTCTCTACCTCTCTCTCTACCTCTCTCTACACCTCTCGCTCTACCTCTCTCTACACCTCTCGCTCTACCTCTCTCTCTACCTCTCTCTACACCTCTCGCTCTACCTCTCGCTCTACCTCTCTCTACCCCTCTCGCTCTACCTCTCTCTCTACCTCTCTCTCTACCTCTCTCTACCTCTCTCTACCTCTCTCTCTACCTCTCTCTCTACCTCTCT
Organism: Calotriton arnoldi; assembly: GCA_963921515.1. Taxonomy (NCBI): domain Eukaryota; kingdom Metazoa; phylum Chordata; class Amphibia; order Caudata; family Salamandridae; genus Calotriton; species Calotriton arnoldi. Next base: position 2,845,015 of record CAWUFW010001145.1, read on the forward strand.
CTCTACCTCTCTCTCTACCTCTCTCTACCTCTCTCTACCTCTCTATACACACCTCTCTATACACACCTCTCTATACACACCTCTCTATACACACCTCTCTATACACACCTCTCTATACACACCTCTCTATACACACCTCTCTATACACACCTCTCTCTATACACACCTCTCTACACACCTCTCTACACACCTCTCTACACACCTTTCTACACACCTTTCTACACACCTCTCTCTACACACCTCTCTACACACCTCTCTACACACCTCTCTACACACCTCTCTCTACACACCTCTCTCTACACACCTCTCTCTACACACCTCTCTCTACACACCTCTCTACACACCTCTCTACACACCTCTCTACACACCTCTCTACACACCTCTCTACACACCTCTCTACACACCTCTCTACACACCTCTCTACACACCTCTCTACACCTCTCTACACCTCTCTACACCTCTCTACACCTCTCTACACCTCTCTACACACCTCTCTACACACCTCTCTACACACCTCTCTACACACCTCTCTACACCTCTCTACACACACCTCTCTACACACACCTCTCTACACACACCTCTCTACACACACCTCTCTACACACACCTCTCTACACACACCTCTCTACACACACCTCTCTACACACACCTCTACACACACCTCTCTACACATCTCTCTACACACCTCTCTCTACACCTCTCTCTACACCTCTCTCTACACACCTCTCTACACACCTCTCTACACACCTCTCTACACACCTCTCTACACACCTCTCTACACACCTCTCTACACACCTCTCTACACACCTCTCTACACACCTCTCTACACACCTCTCTACACACCTCTCTACACACCTCTCTACACACCTCTCTACACACACCTCTCTCTACACACCTCTCTACACACCTCTCTACACACCTCTCTACACACCTCTCTACACACCTCTCTACACACCTCTCTACACACCTCTCTACACACCTCTCTACACACCTCTCTACACACCTCTCTACACACCTCTCTACACACCTCTCTACACACACCTCTCTACACACCTCTCTACACACACCTCTCTACACACACCTCTCTACACACACCTCTCTCTACACACCTCTCTACACACCTCTCTCTACACACCTCTCTCTACACACCTCTCTCTACACACCTCTCTACACACCTCTCTCTACACACCTCTCTCTACACACCTCTCTACACACCTCTCTCTACACACCTCTCTCTACACACCTCTCTACACACCTTTCTCTACACACCTTTCTCTACACACCTTTCTCTACACACCTTTCTCTACACACCTTTCTCTACACACCTTTCTCTACACACCTCTCTACACACCTCTCTACACACCTCTCTACACACCTCTCTACACACCTCTCTACACACCTCTCTACACACCTCTCTACACACCTCTCTACACACCTCTCTACACACACCTCTCTACACACACCTCTCTACACACCTCTCTACACACCTCTCTACACACCTCTCTACACACACCTCTCTACACACACCTCTCTACACACACCTCTCTACACACACCTCTCTACACACACCTCTCTACACACACCTCTCTACACACACCTCTCTACACACACCTCTCTACACACACCTCTCTACACACACCTCTCTACACACACCTCTCTACACACACCTCTCTACACACACCTCTCTACACACCTCTCTACACACCTCTCTCTACACACCTCTCTACACACCTCTCTCTACACACCTCTCTCTACACACCTCTCTACACACCTCTCTACACACCTCTCTCTACACACCTCTCTACACACCTCTCTACACACCTCTCTACACACCTCTCTACACACCTCTTTACACACCTCTCTACACACCTCTCTACACACACCTCTCTACACACCACTCTACACACACCTCTCTACACACACCTCTCTACACACACCTCTCTACACACACCTCTCTACACACACCTCTCTACACACACCTCTCTACACACACCTCTCTACACACACCTCTCTACACACACCTCTCTACACACACCTCTCTACACACACCTCTCTACACACACCTCTCTACACACACCTCTCTACACACACCTCTCTACACACACCTCTCTACACACACCTCTCTACACACACCTCTCTACACACACCTCTCTACACACACCTCTCTACACACCTCTCTACACACCTCTCTACACACCTCTCTACACACCTCTCTACACACCTCTCTACACACCTCTCTACACACCTCTCTACACCTCTCTCTACACACCTCTCTACACACCTCTCTACACACCTCTCTCTACACACCTCTCTCTACACACCTCTCTCTACACACCTCTCTCTACACACCTCTCTCTACACACCTCTCTCTACACACCTCTCTCTACACACCTCTCTCTACACACCTCTCTCTACACACCTCTCTCTACACACCTCTCTCTACACACCTCTCTCTCGCTCTCTACACACCTCTCTCTCGCTCTCTCTCTCTACACACCTCGCTCTCTCTCTCTCTACACACCTCTCTCGCTCTCTCTCTCTCTACACACCTCTCTCGCTCTCTACACCTCTCTACACACCTCTCTCTCTCTCTCTCTCTCTCTACACACCTCTCTCGCTCTCTCTCTCTCTCTACACACCTCTCTCGCTCTCTCCCTCTCTCTCTACACACCTCTCTCTCTCTCTCCCTCTCTCTCTCTACACACCTCTCTCGCTCTCTCCCTCTCTCTCTACACACCTCTCTCTCTCTCTCCCTCTCTCTCTACACACCTCTCTCTCTCTCTCTACACACCTCTCTCTCGCTCTCTCCCTCTCTCTCTACACACCTCTCTCTCGCTCTCTCCCTCTCTCTCTCTCTCTCCCTCTCCCTCTCTCTCTCTCTCTCCCTCTCCCTCTCTCTCTCTCCCTCTCCCTCTCCCTCTCTCTCTCTCTACACACCTCTCTCTCTCTCTCTACACACCTCTCTCTCTCTCTCTCTACACCTCTAAGTGGCAGCCGGAGCCTGATAGCACTGCTTGTCCTTTAAAAAAAAAAAAAAAAGCATTGGCATAGCCAATAGGTCTCGCCTTTGGGACCTTATAAGTGTTTAGTTATCCAGTACAATATCCTTGGTGCAACAACATCAAGTGTTGCATGGCTAAACACTTATAAGGTCCCAAAGGCGAGACCTATTGGCTATGCCAATGCTTGTTACCCTTTGTCGCTGGAGTGAGGCCTACAAGCTCAATGATTTTTAATGGTCCGCTGCTGTGTGCTAACCTCACCAGTAGCCTTCATCGGTTTGGTGTGAAGTGCTGCACAGCGCAGAAGTGGTGTATCTGCGCGTTGGAGGGATACAATACAGGGATACTTCAGTACTGAGCAGTGTGCGCATGGTAAATGCATGTGCTGGATGTATGTGTGGCTATGAGTGGTACAGTACCCGAAGGATGTAGTGCTGTGCAGTACGTGCAGGATAAATTCATGGGCTGGGTGAATTTGTACCTGTGAGTGGCACAATATATGTAGGGTGCAGTATGTGCATGTTAAATTCATGTGCTGGATGCAGTGGCGTAACGAAAGTTGAGGGGGCCCCCCTGCCACGCACATGGAGGGCCCACTGCTCCAGATTGAATCCGGAGCTATTGGGCCTGAGTACTGTGCTGAGGGGGCCCCCTGCAGCTCAGGGGCCCCCCCGCACCGCTGGGGCTGCGGGGGCTTGTGTTACGCCCCTGGCTGGATGTGTGTATGCCTAAGTGATACAGTACATAAAAGGTACAGTATGGGGCAGTGCATGCATGTTAAATGCATATGCTGGATGTATGTGTGGCTATGAGTGGTACAGTCCTAGGGAATACAGTACTGTGCAATGCGTGTATGCTGTATACATGCTCTGGGACTATTGTGTACCTGTGGACGGTACAATACATGGAGGGCCCTGGGTCACATTTTGGGAGACCCAGGCCTGCGTGTTGAAACATCGACAGGAGGGAGAGGAATCTTCCCCCAGACAGATTTGTGTATTGCTGCAATCCTGTAAGCTGTATGGGACATACACTGGGGAGGGGAGAGCCAGGCTTCCTCTGTACACTTCAAAGTGTGCTCTTCGGTGAGAGGTCACAAGGAAGGGGACTGGGCAAATCGCAGGAAGGAGATTAGGCTGATAAGACAATCCTAAAGAATAGTGCTTTTGGTGTGATTTTCAATGTGGCAGAAATCCAGGTGTGAACTCTAGTCACTCCCATGGCCTGTGTTGTGGGGCTATCCGCTTAGAAGACACTCCTGCTGTGGCAGACTGCTTTTCAGGAGGAATTGCGAGCAGAGGAGTGGACACTACAAATGAAACAGAATCTCAACATAAAACGTAAAATACTCTGAATTACATTTGATGTCTGGATATGGACTATAGGAAGGGTAGTTTGAGACCCAAAAATTACAATCTGCCAAGCAGCCAGACAGGCTTTGTGAGGAGGCGAAATTCTGCAAGACTCTGCCTGTGACGAGGACTGGGGAGGGGCAAGACCTGCTAGTCTCCCTGCTGGGTGAAGGAACATGACCCAGGGAATCCAAGACCACCTGCCTTGGAGCACCAGCGCCTGCCTGCTTGCCTAGACCAGTGTGCCCTGTGAGAAAGAGGAGAGTGTTGGAGGCAGGAAGGTCCAGTGGCGAGCCCTGTCAAGTGGACTTCCTGCACGAGGAAACCCCTGCTGCACTGATTGGGTCGTTGCTTGTGTGCAGGACAAAGTAAGCGTCCACTGTAACTTGAGTCGTATGTCGTGCGTCGTGCTACGCCGATTGGGTCAGAGACTTTGCTTATTGCCGAGCTGGCGAACCCCGTATGCCAGGAGGGGGGGCCACTTGCAGCTAGTAGCACTGCAGCGGTGGAACTCTGTTGACTTTAACTTAATGTCAAAGGGGACTCTTGAGACTTGAACGTATAGTGAGGCATACCCTAGATTATATGTTAACCATAGTGAATGGGGAATAACCACTATTGCTAATGCGAGAAGAGAGTGGGTCAGGGAATCACCACAGAAACACTAGAGCCATGACATCCGGGGGAATTGTGTGATTGTTAATGTCATATTTTTCCTATGTGTGATAGGTGGTAAAAATAAACGACTTCTCTTTTTTCATAAAAATGTGTATTTGGCTGGACAATGATTAATTGCTGTTGCTGCACACACTTTTAATTGTGAGCCCATTTTCACTATCCTGTAGGCTTCCCACCCCCTCCTGGGGGAACCTTTGACTGCTCGGACCACACAACTATGAGTTCAGAAGGGATACTTGGCCCATTTACTCCCTAATCATAGTAAGTCGGGCCCAGGGACATCGGGAGTAAAATACCTCAGCCCCCACGGTTGGGCCCAGTAACTCCTACTTGCCCCATGGCCCCCTGAAATGGGTTCTGAAACAAACCAAACCAGAGAAGTTTTCTCAAGTTTTAAAAAAACAGCACTTAGCTCACCAGCTAGGCCATATTGCACCATGCTGATTGGAGTATAGTACACTCTATGGATCTATTTCCACTGTATTATTCTGAACTTGCCATTGGTTGAGGCATCTTTTATTTGCTGACATTTGCTCTCTGTACATCTGTTATTTCATGACCCAACTCCTTTTCCCATTTCTCCTTAGTGTGCAGATTTGCTGCAGTCATACCCGTCACAACAGTTATGCATCAGTGCGATTAGCATGGTGGGGTATGAGTTAAAGATAATCAGAGTGAGCAGATTGCATTCAGGCGGTTCATCAGGCATACTGTGGATCAACTCCCCCATCTAGCGACAAAGTCACTGATATGTCAGAACATCTCTAGACGTACCCAATGTCTCACTCAAATATGCGCTTAGGGTTTTGATTTATTTTGTTACCAGTGATCACCCATCATTCACAGTTGCCTGTTGTGTAGTTGTGTAATAACTTAAACTGTAAAAATAGTTTTACTGATTTTTTTTTTTTTTTAAATAAAAGCTTAGCCTTCTCTTGATCGGGTATTTATATTGGTTGTATTCCTACAGAGCAATGAACCTCATGAAACAATGCCTATCTCTGCTTTTGGGCAAAAACAACGGCCTGCCCGCTTTTTCATGACTCCTCCTCGGTTAAATTATACTCCAACAGCTGAGTCGCCAATTACGGTAAGTGATGTTTGCCAAGACTAGCAGCAGAAAGAATAAATGTCTCGTCAGAAATTTTCATATTTAAAGAGACCAGGAATGTTCAGTAGTCTTCATTAGTCTGTGATAAGACTAGTGGGAATGCTCAGAAGTAACAGAGAAAAAATCTGATAAACTGAAGTGGAGGAATTTTTTTAATTTAATAAAGTTTTTTGCATAAACTTTTGTTTGTACTGGGTAAGAGAGTGTGAATGTCAAAACACCATAGGATTTGTTCTAAACATTATCAGGTAAGAAGGCAGATGGGCGTGGTGGTTCTTGTACACAGTCAAATTGTAATTTTACATCAAAGTAGGTCACTGATGTTTGGAGTTAATGTTATTCAGATTAAATATGTTAATTTACTTATAGTGCAGTCTGTTTGAGCAAGAGTAAAGTGAACTACTTGCATGTCCAGTTAAGTACAGCTCATAGTTACTATTTGTTTGTCTCAAGTCCAAGATTTCAAAATGATTTTTATTTTGTGCAAGTCTTGTTTTGAACACGCTATACCAACTGTTTTTCTCAGTTTCTAAGATGTGGCTTCAAGTACCTGAAAGATTCAGTGGATATAGGTGTTAATGCCATTTGATGGGCATACTAAGTTGCTGATAAATAATGTTTTATAATTGTGGTGCATGTAACTTATATTTTCTTTGCCCTACTCTGTTCAAACTTGCTTAATGAGAAGCATTTTCATAGATTTCTTAACGTAAACTTGCCTATTTTCAATTCCATTCAACCTTTATTGGGTTACCCTGCAGTTTATTGTAACATGGTGAATGCACTGCTCGGATGTACCATGTCTATTGGTTCAGATATTACATTTCTCATTGCTACCTTAATCAGCATAGCTTTATTCCTTTTGTCATATGCTATTCAAGTGAACATTGATGACTTCTGGCTCAACAAACCAAATAAATGAAGGAAATTGTATCTTTTGTTCAGTTATTGTTAAATTAGTGGCCAATAATTCTCTACCTTTTCGACATTCATTGAGGTGCTTTTAAAAAAGGAATTGTGTTACAGCAAACAAATGATGGACGGAATGCTGATAATGCAAACAGTCTCCCCCAGTCAAAAGATCTGGGTTTAATCCATCGTTCTTTTGCCCACTACGCCACCCCAGTTTGGACCCAGCCATATGCAAATCAGTCTTGACCCTGTGCCCCACGGGAAAAGTCCAGACCGAACTGCCAGGCCAGGTCCTCCCTGGACCGGAAACAAGCATCCTGGGACCGGTTTCAGGGTATGTCACCCTTCTTCAGCCAGGCTAGCTTGAATCCAGTGGCGCAGTGAGCAAGGGACCCACGTCTGGGCATACCCATCCCACTTAGGGCGAAAAGTTTAAAAAAGGAATAGCACTAACTTTTCTCCATCGTGGGATCTTCATTAATATTCATAAGCCATAAGATTGCTCTGTGGATATCTTATATCCCAAAACACTCCCTAATGGAGAGAATCCTGAAATAAAAATGCTTGTGTAAAGGCAAAATAAGTTGGACCAAGTCGAGATTTTGACAGATGTACCCATAAAGGTACTGTCATGAATGTGGGAAGGAAATACATTCCTGCTACTTTCTAGTTTACAAGTTGGGCCATCAGAAGACTAATGCTGTCCTTGATTTAAGACATCTGACCACATTTCTCTAAGAAAAAGTAAAAATGGCCACATTTTAAACAATACTTTAAAACAAGTACGTTTCATAGTTATTGAAGACCGTGAGGAGACTCCTTTTGTTTCCCACTTTTGGAAATTTCCCCCCTTGTTTTTCATTCTTTGTACTGGGGATTAATTCTTTCCAGTATAAAGTAGAGCTGATACGTTGAAATATATACCTAGAACTATCACTTAATGTCTGACAATGCGCCGCCAAGTAGAAAGTCTCGAAGTCCGGAGGGTCAAGCCCCCCTCTTCTGTCGGGCATTACATTATAGATAATGCCTCTCTTTGCTGCCCGTCCCCCAAATAAAGCCTGTGGATAGCGAGTTGAGGTCTTGGAAAAAGCTCAGTGGGATCCACACCGGTAGGACCACAAAGAAATACAGCAATCTGGGCAGGGCTATCATTTCAAAGCCAACCCTCCCTGCCACAGATAGGGGAAGTGTGAACCAGAACTCCGATCTTGATCTAACTCCATGGACAGCCTTCCCCACATTACCCTCTAGGAGATCTGCAGGGTCATTATAAATCTTAACCTCTAGGTACGGCAGACACCGGGATTCCCAAGTCTCACCCCTCAATCGCACCGGACTATCCCTGTTGGCTCACGTTAGTAACAAACAGGACTTTTGCCAATTAACTTGTAAGCCCACGATCATCCCGAAACGTGTGCGTAGCTCTTTCGCTTCTCTGAAGTTACCCCTCACATCCCGGAGGAAGAGCAAGAGATCATCCATATAAAGCACAATATGGTGGGTCTCTCCTAATACTCCTATGCCCTGATGCGCAGTTCCGACCCTGGCATGACAAGCTAATGGTTCCACAGCCAGGGCAAATAGTAAGGGAGACAGCAGGCACCTCTGCCTGGTGCCACTCCCTACTTGGTAGCTCTCCGATATCCTACTATCTGTCCGCACCCTGTCTCAAGAGTCGGTATATAACAGGCGGGGTCCATGCAACAAATCTCAGGCTCAGGCCAAATCGTCCTATTATACTATAAAGATAGGGCCATTCTAGACTATCAAACACCTTCTCTGTCGACCGCAAAAATCACGGCCGCCTCTTTGTCGTACGTGTCTACTTCCAACACCCTAAGCAATCTCCTGATGTTAAGGGCTGTATTACCGGTGTATGAGTGTGGGCATGTGAGGCAAAAGGCTGGTGGCCAGAACTCTACTTAGGATCTTATAGTCTAGGTTTAGCATTGACAACGACTTGTAGGCCGTCTTATCGTAAGCATGTTTTCCGGGCTTCAGTAGGGGCACAGTCGGGTCTTCCTGTGTGGTCACAGGGAGTATTCCCGCGTCTCCCGCTGCTTTTTGCAATTCCACTAATTGGGGACCGAGCTCCTCCACATAAGTGGAGTAAAATTCCACCAGCAGCTCATTAGTGCTAGGGGTCTTATTCTAGCCATGGATTTTATGGCAACTCTAATCTCTGGGAGTGTGATATCTCCTCCCAGAGCATCCGCTTCCTCCAGGGTCACAACCGGCAAGGCTATCAGCTCCAAAAAGGCTTCAGTGTCATCTGCAGAGCAGGCCACCTTGCTGATATATAAATTAGTGTAGTAGCTATGGAATGCAAGGTTAATATCGGTTTGGCCTAACAAGGTGTCACAATATTCTCCCTGAAGCTCTAGTATTACCGACCCCCACTAAGCTGGATCGGCAAGCCATGCTAGTAGCGCGCCCGGGCGGTCTCACTCTGCTTGTGCTCACAACATATAATTCCTATAGTCAAAGCACCTCAACCGCTCGACCTGTTCTGATGTTTTTTCTTTTGCTTCCAGCAATACCACCTGCTCCTCTGGATGTCGGGTCTGTGCAATGTCATTTCCCACCATTGTTTTGCCTCCATTCTTCTCCCTCCATTCTTCTCGCTTTCTCCGGTACTTTAACTAACGGGGCTGGTGTTTTTATTCGCAGCGTTAGAAGAGTTCTCCATTCATGTCACCCCAGTCTTTTCACTGAAAGTGCATTCAGCAGCCAGCTTCCATTTTGCCAGCCTTCCATTTTTAGGGATTGTTTTCATAGTGCCTCTAGTGCTCGTTAAATTTATTTCAAAATCACTTATGTTAGGATCGCCTCTTTAGTTCATATCCATTGTACAAAAATCATCATCTTTTATTGATGTTTGCACTTGATTTCTGTGATCATGCAAGTTCAATTGATTGCACATCTTTCCGGCAGTTCATGTATTGCTCTGCTCCTTTCTCTTTCAAATCTTCACCCCTCCAGGTTGCGGACTTCCGTGCTCTCTATCGCAATCGGCACATATGCATTCCTTAAAACATTCAGTTGGCGAGTTGAGCTTGGGACTACACCATAAAGTACTTTCACTTCTCAGCCACCCCCGGGGATCTACAGGCTTATTCATTGCTTATGATTAATACTGAAGATTCTTCTGGAGGAGAACCTACCTGCAACATTTAAGTACAGATACATGACCAGTGAGCATCTTTTTACATATAGTAACAATGACTTTGTCATCAATCACCCAGGTGAGGGACAAAATATTTATCTGCCTTACTATAGCTTAACATTGTAATATGCGAACTTCGATATTCCGTATGCCCAGTGATGCTGCAGGGTCCCCCACATGATATGGTGCTCAATTAGGTCATGTGTCAGTTTAACTTCTAATTTTGCCCTTCGTGAGAAATGCCATTCATATTTTTTAAGAAACTGGTTGCTTGCTAGGGATCAGTGAAGAGATGTGATTTTCCTTGCAGGACAATTCTTAGGCTGGCTAGGTATTAACATGGAGTGCTGAATATTGTATTTTTTAGTGTTTTCTTGACAAGGGCAAAATCTCACAGAGCCTCCTGAACAGCCATTTTGACATTCAAGAACATGGATATTGTCGAACCTTGGCATGCAGGCTGTGAACGTATTTCTTATGTCGGCGGCCTTGTCCGAGAGGGAGAGTGAGTTGTGCATAGTCGGCATAGGAGAGTATGTTGATATTGTGTGCACAGATGACGTTGGCTGGAGGGATCATGTATACATTGAAAAGGGTGGGACTGAGCGATGAACCCTGAGGCACTCCAGAGATGAGTTTGCGGGCTTCTGTGGAGTAAAGTGTCCGGTTGACAGCTTGAGTTCTATCTGTCAAGAAAGAACAGATCCAGTGGAGAGCAGGTCCTTGGTTGCCAGTCTTATGACGACGCCTTATGGTGATTGCGTGTGAGACAATTTCAAATTCGGCAGAGAGGTCCAGTAGAATGGGGACTGCAGTGTCTTTGCTGTCAAGGATCATGCACATTTCATCTATGGTGGCAGTGAGTGGTTTTTCTGTACTTTGGTTGAGCCTGAGTCCAGACTGCGTGAGGTTGAGGAGCTGATCCTTTACTGAGGTGGTTGGTGAGGCGTCTGATTCTTTAAGACCTGGCTGGGTACGGTAGGAGGGAGATTTCGTCTGTGGTTGGAGGGCTTGGCTGATTTCTTGACCAGGGCGTAACAGTGGCGTATTTCCAGGTGTCTGGGAATGTGGCTGAGTCGATGGATGAGAATTCTGACTCTTAATGCAGCTGTATAGCCATCTTGGAGCACAGCTATCTGATGTCCTCTCACACACAGTTAAATTTAACACAAGAATGTATGGCCATTCTGAAAGGTCATCCTATGTCTTAAAATAGAAGACATTCTGTTTATGGCGTTAACATGATCACCATCTGCTCCCTGCAATAAAATGTGATTTTTGCCTGTCTTTATCTAGTGCAGTCACATTTATAATTTGCTCTAATAAAGGTACATTTGTCGATGATTAAGCAGTACAGAAAACTCCTTCTTGAGGATCATCCTTGATGTACAGTCATAAGACTTTCTAGAGGGTTTAAGAAAGAGATCCTTGTAGATAGCATGCTTCTCCTTCATTGGAGCTTGGTCCGGTACTGTCAGAATTGATGACTCTTCCTTCTAAGCCTATATATAAGGCATAGGTACAACAATGAGACCTAGAACTTAACTTTTCTAGTAGCCATTGCCTCTTTATCAGTCGATGTGCTTCAAGCTTTCCTTGCAGTGGAACCTTAAATGTTTTTTCATAAAGGCACACCCTTCCTTCTGAAAGTTGTCTGATTTTCATATTAATTACACTATATCATTACCAATTGCCTTTAATAATCCTTCCACTCTAGAAACAATAACCCTTCATGCCTTAGATGTAAAAAAAGTCTTACATTTTTACTTGGACAGAACTAAAAAGAAATCTTTTTTTTTATTTTTTTAAACTTTTGTTTATTGAGATTTTCTTGGAATACAAAGTTACAATTTTATCATCCAGCGCGATATCAAGTCTCTAACATATCAGAGATTGTTAAACAAAGCAAAAAATGAACCAAACAACAAAGACGATACAGAGCCCTTCTTCAAGATCAGAAATGGATATAGCAACTGTTCACAGAATTATATTTCTTGTCTATAGCCATCAATACGGAATAATCGCATATCCTGTATATAGTCCCCTAGTACGGCCATAAGTCCTTAGTGAAATCAATGAGGGCTGCACACTGTTCCATCACAGTCCCGTCCCCCCCTTCCAAGGTCACTTTGCTTGATCATAAACATGCTTCAACCTATGCGCTCATATGTCCCCTCCTCCCGGTGGGTGTTCTGCATCTACAATACCAGCGGGTTTCATTCAATACGCACCTCACCCCCGATCCCCCGGCACATCCCGAGAGATGAATGCCTACCCATACATTTTAGTCAACCACTAGAATATACGCCAGTAGATGGGCCCTCAGTGGTTGCCATATATCTTTCGGTCACTCGGCAGGTGGTTGCTGTGTGGCATATATGTCACTGGTAGTATTACAATATCAAGTCACGAATCCAGGCCTTCACTGTCGGGACCCGAGAACCTCCCCAGTTGAATGAGACCTGCCTTTTTGCAATGAGCAAGGCGATGGCAGTGAACCGCCTCGCTCCCTTCTGTAATGGTTTGACGTTACCTAGCAAGGCCATTAGTGGTGCAGGCTGTATTGTATGTTCTATCATCAAGGACAGAAGCCGAAAGACCTCCACACAGTATGTCAATATGGGTGCATAGTTCCAGGCCAAGTGTGAGAAGCCCGCTTGATCCATAGCTCATCTGGCACGTGTGTGGCATGCTGGGATCCATTTTGGCCAGTAGATATGGTGTGATGTATGCTCGGTGTAAGTATTTAAAGTGTAGTAATTTATGGCGATGGTTATTTGACACATATCGTGTTTGTTTGCAGCAACATAACCATATCTGGTCTGTCAGAGGAAATCCTAAGTCCTTTTCCCAGGCCTTCTGCGCTTTTGATCCGGCCACTGGACGAAGACCTAAAGATGTGTGGTAAAGTCGTGACACTAAATGCGCCCCATCTGGTGCTGTGATAGTCAATGTAAGCGGTGGGAAATCCGCCGGCTTCGCCGCCGCAGTTGGGAGTCCCCCATTCAGGGAGCAGCGCACCCTGTGCAGGAGAAATTTGGCCATGTATGATACATACCTATTTAAGGTTATTTCTTCCACAGTGCGTAGCTGCAAGTTCGTAAAAAGGTCGCCCACAGTTCGCAAGTCATAGCGAGCCAAAGTGTGTTTAGTGAGTGTTTCAGTTATAGGGGACAGCCAAGGGTTATCGGCTAGCAGTATATGCGGAGAGTACAGGAACTCTGCGTGTAATTATCTCTGTAACTTGGACCATGCCCAGCACATGGTAGGCAAAGTGTGGATTTCGGCTGGGTTTCTAGGTAACTCCTGTGGCAGTATGACTGAGTGCGAGTTCGGGTCGATCTGGGAGCATTCTGGTTTCAGTCGGGCATCCATATGATACCAATAGTATGTAAAATGTATTTGGGCTATCAAATAGAATAAATAAAAATCTGGGACCCCAAACCCCCCACGTTGATACGGCATTACTTGTGTGTTCCACCCAATGCGTGGCTGCTTGCCTGCCCATATAAGTCGGGTGAGCAGTGCACGTAATGTATCAAAAAACTTTGTAGTGAGGGTGATGGGGATATTTAAAAAGAGTTATAAAAAACGTGGAAGCACCACCATTTTGATGATGGCGATTCTGCTAGCGATAGAGTGGGAGTTTGATCCATCGCATCACATAGTCCGCATAAAACGAGGCCACGAGTGGCCCCCGGTGGAATTTCAACCTGCATTGGATGGGGCTCTCCTGGATATGTCGCGCCAGGGTGTCCATAGCAAGTATGAACAGCAGGGGCGAGAGTGGGGAGCCCTGCCTGGTGCCCAGCGTGAAACTGAATTGGGTAGATATGCCATTTATTTTAAGGCGAGCTACTGGATTAGCGTATAGGAGCCGAATTAGACTGGGAAAACCAACTGGGATTCCTAGCTTGTGCAAGACCGCATATAAAAAGGACCATTCTAGAGAGTCGAACGCCTTTTTTGGCATCTAATAAAATTGCTGCAGCTGTGAGGGTGGGATCCAGTTGGTTGATGACCACAAAGATTGTGCGCAAGTTAACCATGGTGGACCGGTTAGGGACGAATCCCGCTTAAAAGGGGTATATGATCCTATTGATTAATAAAGAGAGGCGGGTGGCCAAAATTTTGATTAAGATTTTGTAATCTTGGTTGAGTAACGATAGTGGCCTATACGATGTGCAGCTTTGGGCCGCTTTTCCTGGTTTAAGCAGGAGCGTGATTATAGCTTCTCGCATAGTGGGGGGGGAGAGAGCCCTCCCGCAAGGCCTCTGCATATTCCTCTCAAAGTCGAGGGGCCAATAGAGTCTTGTATGTTTTTTAAAATTTGCCCGTTAGGCCGTCCGAGCCAGGGGCTCGGCTACCGGCAAGGCCATCAATCGCTTGCTTAATTTCGTCCATCTATGGGGGCGTCCAGGAATTGGCCGTGCCCATCGTCTATCCAGACCATGGCCACCTCTTCCAGGTAATCCGTAAGGACCTCTCCAAGCGGGGGGTCGCGTGTAGTGTAAAGTTTGGTATAACGGGATAAGAACGCCATAGTGATCACATCCCCCTTCAGCAGCGTTGTCCCGTCCTCCAAATCTAGCTGTTGGTCATATGTCGATTGGTGCTGGGGGCGAAGTAATCTGGCGAGCGTCCTACCAGGCCGTTCGCCTTCGCCGTATGCCTGTGCTCTAGCATACTTGGCCAGGTAGTGCACCTCACGCGTCGCTAATTCATTGAACTCCATCAGGAGTGTCGCTCAGTCATATAGCGAGGGGGGGGTCAATAGCCTGCGCAGCGTCAATAGTCCGCGCTGCAGTATCTATGTTCCGGAGCTTCCCCTCCACTGTCTTGAGCTTCCTGCGTAAGGTCCACAATACTCCCGCCTGTTTGGCTATACACACCCCTCTAATATAGGCCTTAAATGCTTCCCACAGGGTGGACTGCTGTTCCACTGTACATAAGTTTAATTGGAAGTATTCCCGAATAGCCTCCCCAACCTCGCTATAAAAAACCAAATCCAACAATGCCTCAGCCGGGAATCTCCAAGACGAATGGGGACGTGCTACACTGGGCATCTCCAGCGTTAGGAGGACAGGTGAGTGATCTTATAGTGTGCGCAGCAAATATTCGATGGCAAGGACTGCTAGCAGGAGTCGGGGCGTGAGATACCAATAATCTATTCTCGACCATGAGCCATGTGTGGCCGAATAAAATGAGTAATCTCGCCCTGTGGGGTGCTGAACTCTCCAAGAGTCTTTAAGGAGGGAGGAATGTAACAGTGAGGTGAGCGTTTGTCCAGCATGTGGTTTGGTGATGTCCTGAACCAGTTGTATCTATTGCAGGTTCTAAGGTTAGGTTAAAGTCCTCCCCCATTAGTATATTATCGATGTCGAAGCGTGCAATGTGTGCGGCGACTTTGGGGAAAAAACTCCGTAGAGTCCACATTTGTTGCATATATATTCATCAGTAGAAGCAGGTCATTTCCCAGTATACCTGCGACTAGGAGATATCTACCTTCCTCATCCGCCACCACTTCCTGCACGCGGTAGTGTTTTATGAACTAGTATGCATATGCCCCGTGAATATGTGCTATCGTTGGCGAAGAAGCGATTGGCACCCCAAGCCGTTGCAAATTGGTGTGAGGGGAGCAGTGCATAGTGTGTCTCTTGCAAGAAAGCCACCTGGATGGCATGTCTGGTCATATATGCCAAGACTTGGCGTCCTTTTCGGGGGTTCGAGAGCCCTCTAACGTTCCAGGATAAGCATTTCAGTCGCAATCCCTCGTGTTTCGCGCTTAGCGGGGACATATAAGCGGCATGTTATACCATGCAGTGTTATGCGAACGTGTGATATGCGTATAATCATTCAGCCATGAAATCATTGCTCTGTATCTTAACTCGTGTAGACCAACAGTCTCTAAAGAAACCATCCCCCCACGTACTTTTGGTGCGCCTCTTGCACCATCGGTGTAAAGTCTGGGAATAGCGCCAGCTCAGTGCCTTGGTATGCGATTGATCCCCGTTCTCGGGCAAGTCGAAGCGCCGCGTCCCGGTACTGGTAGTTGAAGAGTATCGCTATTATTAATCTTGGAGGTGCGCCGGGCGTGGTCCCAGTGTTGTGCGCTCTCTCTACTGTAAACGTGTCGGAAAAAGCCTCTCTGCCGAAGATGTCCGTCAGGACCGTCTCGACAAATTAGGCCATGGGGCCAGTGTTCGTGGACTCGGCCATACCAGCAATACGAATGTTATTGCGGCGCGAGCGTGCCTCCAAATCTTCGACTTTGGAGGCCATTGTTTTAAGCAAGCGCTCAGCTCTTTCAAGTCTCTTGCTGGTAGAAGGTTGCGAGTCCTCCAGGTTCGATACCCTCTGATCCACGTCTCCAATGCGGGTTCCGTGTTGCTCAAGACGCCCACGTATATCAGCTAGACGGGTAGTGAGTGCATCCATGGCTTTGAATCCAGCGCGCAGCTCCATGATGGCGGCTGTGCCGTCCGGTGCGGGGGCTTCGGCACCCGGAGGCCCCTCTGTGTCGTCTCACCTGGGGGTCTTTGTGGCATCAAAGGATAGTTGGCGCTGCTTGCGGTCCGTACGCCCCATCATGAAATTCGGCCACTGGCAGCAGTGGTGGCGCAGGAATATACACCTCTCTGTAGGCCCCGGAGTCTGAGCCAATGATGAAGATGCAGCATCTTCAGACTCGAGGAGGGGGGGGGGGGGCAGCACAGCACATGTGGGCACTGAGGGCCGTATAGGTGTATCTGTGTGGGCCTGTTTTACGCTGCAAATTTGGCAGCCATAGGGGGGAAGTGCATCATATTCCACAGATGGCAGCCGGGGGACGGGCTCTGCAGTTTACCCATAGTACATCCAGTTGTGCGTGCTGATATTTAATTACTGCAGACGCCGAACCCTTCTGGCATGGGGAGGACTTGGTGCAAACCGCGGCATGGTATTGTGGCCTGGTAGCAGCGTTGTGTGCTGGTCCGTCTCCCAGTGCTCTCTGTCTCAGGTGCCTCCCCCGCCCCATGTACTCACTTTTTAGTTCATCGCTGCGGCCCATTGCAGAGTGCATCGGGAAAGAGCGCGGCAGCACCAGCTGCTCCGCTCCAGCAGCAGGTGACCTACACAGGCACTCACTAGAGCCGGGGGCTGCATTTGCCGCAGTTCCGCGCACCCAAGGCCCTGCCCTCAGGCTTACCCGGACCCCTGTTGTCCCGGGGCCTCTGAGGGCCGTGTCAGGCCCAGGGGATCGCAGGCCACAGTGTCGTCATTTCTGGGCCGATCAGGTCCGTTAGTGGCTCAATTCGCTGCCACACTCCTGCGCTACCTCTTCAATGCTCAGTGCTCCTTTAAAGAGGCAGCGAAGCGGCGGGTGGTCGATCGCGTGGCAGGTGTCTACGTAGTAAAGCGGCCATCTTGGTCGCCGGCTCGGCCACGCCCTAACTAAAAATAAATCTAATCAACTGTTTCGACAGTAGGGGATGATTTCCTGTATTTCCCTATAATGTCAGCTGGCAAACCTAACACACATTCCACATGAGGAAAAGCAACTTCTGCCGCTTGGCTATAAGAAATCCTGTATTGAATATATGTAGGGCAGTTATGTGACAATCTGTCCATTTTCTCACTAAACATCAAGAACAAGATTCTAGAGCAGATGTTGTAGTAGTAGTTGAACATTCTCTAAGAAATATTCATATGAAGTTTGGTTTGTTACTGATCAGCTTTCTCATTTGTATTGCCTTCAAAATGAGACCGCAGGTTTTTTCAGAATTAGCTTGCCATTCTCTTTTAACTTTGACTACCATTGAAGATCCTACAATAGAGAAAGAAATCTTTCTTACTTATAATTCTATTTCTGCATCATAGGTATCTTCACTGAAGTCAGATGCAGACCCTCTCTCTTCACTAATCTCATTTTAAATGCTGAATACATTTTCTAATACTGTCAGCAAATTCAGCATGTCTCCTCGAAAGGAACTGAGGCCGAGACTCAACTGCCATTACAAAGCACTTTGTGTTTCCTTTTGTAGTCATTTAGCTCATCAAGCTGCCTTTTTTTCCTTCATATACTTTCATTAGCTGATGTTAGTGTAGTCTGCATGTTTGATTTCATGGTATAGTGTTGTAATGCTGGCTTATGTATTTTTGGCTTGAAAAGTAAGAATTCAGCAATAAATTAGCCTGTAAAGGCCAAGGAGGTGATGCCTGCATTTGAGAAATGACCGCTTAATACCTCTCACACATATAAATGTATGCTCGTATATATGAAGATTTTTGAAGTTCAGTTTTCTGGGATTCCTCAGGGAACGCAGAAATATTCTATATTTATGAATTCAGTAAAGATACCTATGTTGCAGAGTTATGATTGCAAGTAACGTTTCCTTCTACACCATAGAATTCCCTCTGATGATCATCAAAGGTAGAGTATATCTGTATATGCTGAGGTGCTGGAACACACATTTTCAAGTTTTATTTTAAAGTTTTCCAGTTTTTCGAATGAACAGAAAACATGCTAAAATAGGCAACAATCTTTTTTTTTTTTTTTTGCCACTTTTCTTCATATACTATTTTAGACTGAAACGCCGCTCTGTAAAAGAGTGAACTAATTAACTAAAAGCATAAATGATGTCCCCTAGTAAAAAGAATACACATGGTGAAAAACAGGCCCGCTTCTTTAGCAATGTTGGATGCTGTACTATCCCATCTTGCCCAACAAAGTGAGTCTATCTGTCTTATGATCTGTAAGGAATGCCCTGGACAAAATTCTACGTTCTGCAAAGACCTTTTTGGCTGAAGAAAACAAATGTTTTTTTGGTTTTTCTGTTTTCATTTTACCTCTTTGGCCGTGTTTTAAAAAAAAAAATTCTGAAAAAAGGTGTCTTCTATTTATGAAATAATTTAGACAGAGCCTCAGCGCGAACAATGATTGGAGCTGAAGAGGATCAGTCTTGCAAATCGTTTCTCTGTGTGTCCAGTGAAGAGGAGGTTGGAGAAAAAATGAAATGTGATTCAGATCCAAAGTTTCTACGATAGATGGTACTGGCTGATTCTCTGTTGGTAGTTGCAGCAAAAAAGGAATACAGCACTGCGGCTGTTACCAGCAGCAAAAAAAAGAGCAAAAGATGTGGTGTCTCAGGATATGACTTACCTTGCCACTGCTGACATCTGACATCCTATCTGCATAAGGCATTTACCTTGGCTCAGATGTACCTGCTTGACAGCACATGCACAGCAAAAGATGCTAGAGCTCCCTTTCTAAGACTCATTTTAGTTTGGTACACAGACAGACGAGGAGTATCAGCAAATGAATATGGAGGCAGAGGCTTTCAGCTCAGAGGGTCTGTTAAAAAAAAAAAAAAAAAGTTACTTCGTCATGTGCATTTTAAAGGCATTTCAATGGGAAAATAATGTGCACACACCTGTCTGGAATTAAAGATTCAGAAATAAACTCATCAATAGCATCCTTTTCAGTTGCAAAAGACAACTCGTGGAAGAGAATCAAGTAAGGAGCCTTCCGCAGCCGCAGGAATGTCTTTAGAAAAGCAGTCTCTCAAGGCATACTCCTGCTGATAAGCAACCCCATTCAAAGGAAGTATTCCCAGGTATCTCTTTGCGTAGCAGGACATTGCAAAGAAAGGTGGCTGCTAGATAATGCACGGAATGGGTAACTTCCCATATTCCACCGGAGGGCATGAACCCTGCTTTTGTGGTATGACTGGTTCAGGAAACTCAATTGCTGCGTGTAGGAGAGTAGGATCTGCCTCTTATGTTGCCCCCACTTTTTTTCTGATGTTTACACTGGTTTCTGGCTATAGTCTGGCTGGGACCCTGCCAATCAGGGCCCCAGCCTCTCTGTTCTCTCTAAACGACTTGGAGTGCACTCTAGGTGCACTAGTGATTGGATACTGTGGTACCTTATGAGTCCCTAGTATATAGTACCTTGGGTACCAAGGGCATAGGTACTTCACAGGCCTACCAGGGGCTGAAGCATGTATTATGCCACCCCTGGGAAGCAGACTAAATCTGACACCACAGGTCTGCTACTGCAGCCTGGGTAAGGTGGTGCAGGCACCCCTTACTGTGATATAGGCTACCTATATCACTACATAGATACACACATATAAACCTATAAGTCACTCCTATGGCAGGCCTTATCAATCCTGAAGGCAGAGTGCTTGGTTCCTATGTGAGAGGGTGCCCCTGCATGATCAGAGCCCCTCTGCAGCATTCGGAGACCCTTCTCTGAGGCTGTTTGTAGTGCAGTCTGACCATATACTCTTAAGCGCATTATAACCTCGCGTTAAATGCTAACTTTGGGATGGCTGCACGGAAACATGTCGTGTTTGGTGTCAAACATCTTGGAATACTACTCCCCCCGCCAGTTCTGGCGGCGGGGGTAGCATTCCACCCTTCTAGAGGGATAGACATGTACCTACTGTGGAAACGCGGTAGAATCCTGAAGAGCCCTGGCATCACAAAATGGATGCCACCTGTCACAGACGCTGGGCTGCCCTCCTGCTGATGACCCACACTCGCAGTGGAGGAGGCCCAACAATAGGTATCCTGTCCCAAGGGGGTGTGACCACCTCCCAGACAGGGTTTAGTGTATTGGGGCTGGGTGGGTGCACTCCTAGAGTGCTTTGAAGTCCTGCACTGGGGGAGCAGAAGGCTCCTCTGTGCATATGCCAGTTCAAACCAGCTCAGGGGCTACCTGCCCCTGCTCTGGCGCAAAACTGGACAAAGGGAAGTGGGTGTAGCCACCCCCTCCCCTGACCCTCCCATAGGTGGGGTCATAGAGCTAGTCCCTCCCTTCTTTTTAGTATAAGAGGGGAACCTGTGCATTGCAACCCAGATCTCCCTGGACGACGCTCTTAAGAAGAATCCTGGACCTTCGACGTTCCACTACCTCTGGAAGACTGAAGAATCTCCCTTGGAGTCAAGGAGTGACTCCCTGCTTGGCAGGCACCAAAAACTACAACGACGGTCGCAAACTACGCCGCTCCCGCCGGAGCCCGAAGTCCCTGCAGCCCAGGAAGAGGATTTCCTGACTTCTCCAAGGCCATTGTGAGTCCCCAGCGAAGCGGAGGCAAGTGGACCCCACGAGTGACGAGGAACCGCAGTCCCTGGGTACCGTGCACTATTGTCGAGTGCAACCCCTTCACAACGTTCTACGAACCTGTGCTTTGGACCACGTGTGGTCCCAGCCTCTAGCAGGAATCCCTCCGAAGATCAGAGGCCTACCCCGTCCCGAGTGACCGTGGGCCCCTGTTGAAGGAATCCTCCCGAGGCGTCTTTGCGATCCCTTGCCAGCTGGCTTGTGGGTCCTCTGAAGACTTTTCTACAGAACCAAAGTGCTCCCCTGGTCGCTCCAGGCCTGCCCTGACTTACCCTCGCTGGGTGAGTTCCCCAGACTTTGCTGGTCTGCACCATTGACTTTTTACGCTTTCCACAAGACTTGCTGCTACCAAGGCTTGTTGGCTCCAATCGAGTCGCCGACACCTCAGTAAGCTGCAGATGTCGTGGGACACACCGAATCCAGCTCCTGGTCATCATCGACGCCGCCTGGACCACGTGGTCGAAGAGTCAAGACACCCGTGAACGACTTGAATCTGTCGACGACGGTGGGCATTCATCTTCCTTGCCCCGGGTCACTGCCAAGTGACTTTGAACACTGTTCCCTCTGCTTTCTGGTCTTCCTTCTTCCGAATCCAGGCTTGGATTCCACCGGACACTTCTCCTGTCGCCGCAAGCAGCAAGTCTTCAGTGGCTCCCATTGAAAACGACGCAGCGACCCGACACCAAAGGACACCTATGCACCCGGCTTCTCTGGGTGAGGTAACTCCAGCACTACGGTGCTCCTGTGGGTGTTGGCCCTAGAACTACTTACCCTGTAAGTAACTTGCTTGTAGCTACTCCCGAAGTGCCCTGAAACTCTTTATTTCCAACCGCGACTTGCCCCATTGAAGTCAACGGCGACCCGCGCCTGTGTTCACTCACTGCACGCGTCCCCCGTGGGTCCTTTACTTACCTACCTTGGGTGGTTTCGTGAGGCCCCAGCACTTCTGAAGGCCTTAGGCCTTGTCCCTTTGCAAGTCGTTGTTCTTAAGTCTCTTTTTTAGTATATGGTCTGGTACGCCCCTAGGGCCCAAGCCATATTTGTGCTTAATCTATTGTGAAACGTTGATTTGTACATATGTTCCTGACTTCTAATCTCACAAGAGATTAGTAGAGAGTTGTTTAGTAATAAATACATATATATTTGATATATATACCTGTGTGGTGTCTTTTCATTTGGTGATTCAAGAGATGGTGTGGTAAAACAAGCTGCTTTACATTCCTCCAAGACTTAGCCTGAAGGCTGCTCTCCACAGCTACCACTAGGATAGCTTTCTATAAAGGTTGTCTTAAACCTACCTACCATAAGAGTCGAATTGAACTGGTGCAAGGTGTCCACTTTAACTAGTGAACAGCATATACCAGGCCAACTTCTCACACTGCTATAAAAGAATGCAATAGAACCTGGTACCAAACATCAACAGAGCAGAGTTGTCTATTTTCTCTTCTTTCTGATTTAGGATCTCAAGCAGTAATTTTGTCCTATTATAAACCTGAAAAGAAGGAACCTGCGCCTGAAGAGGGAAACATTCAGGATGTTGTCTTTCCATTAAATCTTCCCTCCTCTACAGCAAGGAAGTTGGGTTTGTGCTTTCTCTTCGAGATGCCTACTTTTTTGTTCCCATTTGTGCCAAACAAAGAAGTTTCCTATGTTATAAGTAGGCTATCCTTTAGGTTTAAAACTATAATAACTGATAAAACCCCATCGAAAAGAAAATAGCCCTCACCAGTGTAAACATATAAACACTGAAAAAACACCTTCGCAACCACAAACTAAATGGCATTCAAAAAAAGGAAAACGTGAGTGAAAGCCATTTTTATTTCTTCCTGAAGGGGCCAAAACAATATAACTTTGTTATACAAGGCAGCAGCAAGAAAGACTGGGCTAACATTTTGCTTGAGTTTTGTTGTTTAGGGATGTCACTAAAATATTGTTTCTTCTTCCTTCTGCTTTTTTAAATTTTGTGGTCTTTGGTCTAAAGATGCAGGGTTTAGAAGCATGTTTTAGCTCTAATTTAATTATCTTAGAAACTGTAGAGAATCAGGAAATATCAAAATCATATTTTCTATTTTGGCTACGTTTGATTCTTTCACTGATGGGCAAAATGGCTGGTTTCATAAGAATCTTTCCCAATATGTACCATCACATTTACCCACAGGCAGAGAATGGGTAAAACCCTTTGATACATCAGCCCCCTTTTCTAGCGAGTCAGTATTGATAGGTGAATTGCCAAACAACCCAGGCTTTAAACATTCAATGCAAGGTGTAGTGACGGGTATATGTGAAAAGAGTGCTGTCACCAAGCATCTGGGATAGTAGTGAAAACATGACATCAGACGTTTTGAAAACATGGAACGCAGTGTCACCTGGAATGGTGCTGAAAAGTTTTCTTACCAATTTCAACAAAGATTGGAGTGACATTGTTTGTATTTGCAGTAATTCAACTACGTATATGACAAAGCTGTGTGAAGACCTGTCAAAATCGATACCTGAGCTGAAGTGCTTCCCTGTAAGAGAACCTTGCCACTTACTAGATGGCATGCTGAAAGCGTCTTTGCAATCTTCAAAGTTAATGAAAAATGCTTTTGACTTTGTAGTCCATTCTGGTGCACTGTTTCGTTATGCGCAGGAACTAAAATGCAAATATTTCTCATATTGTGCTTTGTGTGGCTTCAAAGAAAGAGTCATCCCAACTGTCATTTAGCCAGTGGTTCTTAGTCCTAGAGGCCATGAATGCTATATTATCCATGTGGTAACCGTTTACAGAATATTTGCTTAGTGATGATACCAAAGGCAAGAAATGTGAGGATCTTTGGTCTCATATTGATAGTGATGTGAAAAAAGTACACTCTACTGCATACTTAGATTTTTACAGGAAAACATGACTGCTGCAGTGGACATAATCAAAAAACTAGAGTCTCCATCTGGCAAGAGGGTAGAGCGCGGCTGCCCTTCCATGTTTTGCGGAGACCAAGGTCGGAGGGGGGAGCGGCACTGCCGGACATTGGGCTTTACTACAAAGCAGCACAACTGAGAGTGGTGACGGAATGGTCCATGAGGAAGTCGGACAAACACTGGCTCCACATGGACCGCGCCCTTGTGGGTAGGACAATTTAGGATGTGCTTTGGAAACCCAAAAAAGACAGAACCCCCCCACCCCCCCCAACGCCTACTTAAGCACCCCCACCCGGACTACTCTCAAGATTAGGGATGAGGTGAACAGGAGCCTAGGATGGACCTCATTTCCTTCCCCATACACACCTATACACTTCAATCCAGACTTTCCTCCTGCGCTGAAGGCGGGGCCGTTTGATGCATGGAGGACGGGGGAATGCCTGGTTCTTTCAGACCTATTCCATAACTACGACATCCTTACCTTTGAAAATTATCAGCGAGACTTTCAGATTCCACCCACTGAACACTTTCATTATCTTCAACTTAAGCATTGGGCACTCCACCCACCCGTGAGGGAGGCGGCAACTAGAGAATTGACACCAATAGAAACTTTCGATAGGAGGGCAAGCACCTTGAGGGGCATGATCTCTTTTTTTATATAATCTCCTGGTTTCCACAACAAAGGCACCACAGCCGCGATACATGCATACCTGGGAGCAGACCTTGGGAAGGGAGGTGACGGAGGGGGAATGGAAACACCTTTGGTCCGATATCGTCAAGCATAACCACTCACTTGATCTGAGGGAGGCTCACTATAAAACATTATTCGATTGGTATCTATTGCCTTCCAAACTCAAAAAGATCTTTCCCCTAACCTCAGACCTCTGCTGGAGAGGATGCGGCCTACTGGGGTATTTCCGCCATATCTGGTGGGACTGCCCAACTATCAAGCCATTTTGGGAGGAGGTTCTGGCCCAACTGAAAGACATTTTGGGGTATCCCGTGCCGAGTGCTATAGACGCAAATCTCCTGGGACTAAGGGACACCTCTCTAGAGCATCAAACCAAGGCGGACAAAGCAATTATGTGGGCGTGTACAGGGGCAGCTAAGAAGGCCATAGCGGCCAATTGGAAGAAGAAAGAGGCTCCAGTGTTGGCACAATGGCATTCACGCCTGTGGAGAATACTCACGATGGAGTGGATGTCTGATATATTCAGGGATGAATATAAGAACTTTGAGTATAAATAGGGCCCTCTGGTGTTGTATCTTACAAAGGGGCTCCCGCTGACGGTGTGCCCACCCACGTTGAGAGGACTACACTTATTTCAGTTTTAGGACCCATAAAAGGGTGAGCATAGACGGCACTCAGCAACAGAAAGAATGGTACAATCTAGAGGCCACATGAGAAAAATCCACTCCACATGCCGGGGTAGAGCAGCAAGCAGGGACTAGACGGGTAATGCTTCTCCACCACAGGGGGAGGGGAGGGAGTTTTTGATAGTTGTAAAAAGGTCATTTTAATGAGTCATTGGCTTGTTTTATGCAACAGATGGCGATTATTCCAGCACTGTAAGACACTGTGAACGATTTAGCTGGGGGAGGCATGCGGGAATGACTATGTGGCAACTTGCCTTGACTGTATGGAAAAGATACAAAAAAGTTCTACCAATAAACAGAAGTTTGCAAAAAAGAAAAAACTAGAGTTTGAAAACACCCTTGTCTACCAAGAGTTCATTGTAATTGGTGTAGATGTGAAGCATCTCCTTTAGAGTAGGCTGGGCTGCACTTTTAATGACTTTGGCACTGCAACATGTTACATGTTAGAATTCTTGCCACTTGGTAAGCAAAGAAATGTTGAGGAGCAATTCAGGAAATTTTATTTTACAGTGCATGAGAAATGGCTTGCAATGATGCATAGGAATGTCCCTTCACCAACCATGGCATTTGAAGTCAATTAAGCCTCACTGAGGTACACTGCACAAGTTCTAGATCCCTTTTGTAAAGGGGAATTTTCTCAGGACTTTGACAGTATTTCTTCATTTTTGACCGCTTCAATAACTGAGGGCATATGCGCCCAGTTCAAAGCATATGTTGCAGAACCTGTCCCAGAGAATCGCAATCTTCAGGTGCACCTGTATTGGCATGGAAAGCTATGTCAATGGCCAGAGTAAGTAAATTGTGTACTGTCTGTTTTGGCGTTGCCCATCTCAAATGCCAATGTTGAGAGGGCTTTTTCACAGATTAACTTTACATGGGAAGGAAAGAGCGAGCGCACATAACGAAAGACTCACTAAAGAAGTATTGTATGGTGTACTATAAGTTTGATTTGTAAAAATGTATTTGGATCTCATATACCCTGTACGTACACTGTCTATACACATGCACTATCAGTGCAGAAAGCAAACAAGAATAAAAGCAAAACGTTCCATAAACACCGGAAAAACACTCAATGTGTAACCACTGACTTTTTTTTAAGCTATTCAAAACGCTGAAAAAACCCACCAGAATTGACAAAAATAGAAACTGAAAACAGGAAAGCCTACTTATAAGGGTGGAATGATACATCTGAAAGAAACACGTTAGTTATAGATTCCTTACCTTCGAATTACCCCCAGGCGTCAGACTGGATCCGGAAAGTTTTTTCATCAGCAGTACCTCTGTGCGTCGGAAGGTGGCGTCGGTCGTCTCCGCGTCTGTCGTTGGTCGCCGAGATGACGTCGCAGCAGCTACTTAGACGCCGCCCTCGCGCGCTGACGTCAGTTCTTTCTTTTTCCGCGCCAGCCAGCGCAGATCCGGAGAGAGTGGTACCTCCAGTCACTTTTTGACTGACTTTTTTGAGCGACTTTTGTCGACGTCTTTTTTGAGTCTACGACTCCCGGTGCACAAGGGATGCCCGGCTTCAAGGCCTGCAGTTCCTGTAACCGGCTGATGTCTGTTACGGATCCGCATTGCATGTGCCTCTTTTGCCTGGAGCGCGACCACGACCCCAAGTTGTGCTCCGACTGCCGGTCGATGGCGCCGAAGGCTTTGCGGGAGCGGTCCCGAAAGCTGCTTGAGCGCCGGCAGTCGGCTCTGCGCCGTTCGAGGTCCCGGTTGCGAGGGAGGTCGAGGGACCGGTCGCGGAGCCATCACCACTCGTCCAAGTCATCGAAGTCTTCGTACTAGGGGTCGGGTAAGTCGAAACACAAAAAAGTCGAAGAAGCATCATCGCTCTTCAACTTCTCCCCGTCGGTCGGCTGACGCGACGAGGGATGCGGGCGGTGCCCCTCCCGCTGCTCCGCGCGCGGAGCCAGAGGAGTCGACTCAGTTCCCCCCCCCTCTTCCCGGGACCCAAAGCGACTCCTGCCCAACTTTGTAAATTTTACGAGGCGATGCATGTCATCTTAGGGCGACCCGAACCCGCCGACGCGCCTTCGGGCCCTGCGGACTCGGTTGAGGGGCCTAGGCCTTCTCCGCCGTCGGCTCCGGCCATGGCGCCGCAGCCCCCAGTGGATCCAGGCCTGGATCCGGATCGGCGCCGGTTGACACCTCCACCGGCGCCGGTTGACACCTCCACCGGCGCCGCTTCCTCCGGCACCGCAACTGACGCCGGTCGTGTCCCCGGCTGGCGTCGACCCCGGCCTCCATCCTGAGGTGGACCCGTAGCCGGACCAGCGTCGCCCGATGCTGGATCCGGCGCCGAGTGGGGTTTTTGTGCCCCTGTTCACTCCTGGGGTCCCTTCTCGGCCAGATTGGCAACCTGAGGATGAGGAGGAGAACTGGGAGGGGTCAGGTGACCCTTTAACTGATCAGCTAAGATCTGAGCAGGACTGGAGAGAGGAACTGGGGGATGCCAGTGGTCTTGATACTTCCCCTGACCTTGGCATGTTGTCTCCTCCTACCGTGGCTACGGAGGAGGGAGCGTCATACGCAGTGGTGTTGCGTAGGGCGGCCGAGGCCCTCAACCTCGAGCTTCCTACGGTGGTGGTCAGGACTAACCTCCTGACAGAGGTGCTTCAACCGGCTGCGAGCTCTTCGGAGCCCCTGCTGCCGTTTAATGAGGCCCTTACCGACGTCCTTTTGGGCACGTGGTCCAGGCCCAACACGGGGGCTCCCGTGGATAGGATGATTGCCCGACGCCGGCTCCGGGCGACCCCACTTTCCTCTCCCAACACCCCACCCCGGAGAGCTTGGTGGTCCAAGCCTCCACTTACAAGAGCGCATTCCCTACCGCTCCCCCGGAAAGGGAATCCAAGAAGCTGGACCACCTTGGGAAGAAGATTTTCTCTTCTGCCAGCTTAGGACTGCGGTCGGTTAACACTGCATGTCTCTTGGGCCGTTATTCCCACTTTGTGTGGGACTCGGTTGCGGAAGTGCTGCCTCAGTGTCGGGAGGAGGCCCGGACATTGCTCTCCCAGGCTATTGCCGCCGGGAGGGATGCAGCGAAGTTTACCATCCGTTGTGGGCTGGATACCGCCGACTCTCTGGGCAGGACAATTTTAACGTCGGTAGCCCTTCGTTGCTACGCCTGGACGATATCGATTGGCTTTTCGGGGGATGTCCAGAACGATTGTATGATTAAACCACTACCTCCTTAATCACGAGTGCCTAAACCACGAATTCTAAACAACGACCCAATCTAAACCACTAAGTAAAGAACCACGACATACTGAACCACGAATTCCCCAACCCCCTAAAAACTAACTCGATCCTCTCACCCCTAAAAACGAACATGATCCCCTCCCACCCCTAAAACCTAACTCGATTCTCCCCAAACCCCCTAAAAACCTAACACGATCCCCTCCCACCCCCTAAAAACTAACACAATCCCTCCAAGCGCCTAAAAACTAACCTGAACCCCCCCACCCCCTAAATACTATCTCGATCCCCTCCCACTCCCTAAAAACGTACACGAGCCCTCCAAGCCCCTAAAAACTAACCCGAACCCCCCCACCCCCTAAAAACTTACTCGATCCCCTCCCACCCCCTTAAAACTTACACGACGCCTCCAAGCCCCTATAAACTAACACGTACCCCCCCACCTCCTTAAAACTAACTCGATTCTCCCCAACTCCCTAAAAACCTAACACGATCCCCTCCCACCCCCTAAAAACTAACACAATCCCTCCAAGCGCCGAAAAACTAACCTGAACCCCCTACCCCCTAAATACTATCTCGATCCCCTCCCACCCCTAAAACGTACACGATCCCTCCAAGCCCCTAAAACTAACCCGAACCCCCCACCCCTAAAAACTTACTCGATCCCCTCCCACCCCCTTAAAACTTACACGATCCCTCCAAGCCCCTAAAAACCAAACCCGAATCCCCCCACCCCCTTTAAAACTAACCCACACCCCTTAAAACTAACCCCAAAACCTCTTACCTGTTCCTGTCCGACGCTCCTCTGAACTCCGCCCTGCACGAACACTAGACCGTCTTAGCCTGAACCACGCACATGCGTGGTTCAGGCTAAGTCGTTGTTCATGCAAGTCGTTGTTCGGCTTGCGTGACTCCGGAACTCGTTGTTCCGGAGTCGTTCTTCAGGATGTTTCCCGTCCAGAACACCTTGATGGACGACATGCCTTTTGATGGGCGTCGCCTTTTTGGCGACAAAGCGGACAACGCTCTAGAGCGTTTCAAGGACTCGCGGGCTACGGCCAAGTCCTTGGGCCTCTCCAGCCGCCAAGCGCAGTCTGCTTTTCGCCCCTTTCGTGGCTTCGTAAGGGGTGCCCCACTACGTCCTGCCCAGAGCCACAGGCCGCAGCAAGTTACCCAACCTTTGCGCGGCCGGGGACGTGGGAACCAACGCCGTGGTTCAGGGGGCCAGCGGGCGGACCAGTCCACCAACCCCCCCTCTGCAGCAGCCTCCAAACCTTCCTAGTCCGACTTTTCAGACCCATCTAACGCCAGTGGGCGGCAGGATACGCTATCACCTCCCCCACTGGCGCACCATCACATCGGACAGGTGGGTTTTGCAAATAGTCCGAAGGGGCTACTCCCTCCCCTTCGAGACTACCCCTCCAGCCATGCCACCTCAATACCACCGCATGTCAGAGGATCACCTGGCACTTCTCCAACAGGAAGTATTGGCACTCTTGGCCAAGGGGGCCATCGAGCGCGTTCCTGTCCCAGAAGTAGGTCGTGGTTGCTATTACCACTACTTTCTGGTACCCAAGAAGGACAAGGGCCTGCGTCCTATCTTGAATCTCAGGGACGTCAACCGCTTCCTCCGGAAGGAGAAGTTCAAAATGTTGACACTCCCTCAGGTCTTGTCTGCCCTCGACCCTGGAGACTGGATGGTAGCGTTGGACTTGCAGGACGCTTACTTTCACATCCCCGTCCTGCCGGCCCACCGGCGTTACCTGTGGTTCACGGTAGGCCACGAGCATTTTCAGTTTACCGTGCTCCCCTTTGGCCTTACCAGTGCCCCTCGGGTGTTCACGAAAGTGATGGCGGTGGTCGCAGCTCATCTGCGCAGATCAGGGGTTCCAGTCTTCCCCTATCTTGACGACTGGCTGTTGAAGGCGGGCTCGTCCCAGGCAGTCGTCTCCCACCTCCAGACTACGGCTGACTTCCTGCATTCGCTGGGGTTCTCCATCATTGTGCCGAAGTCACACCTGATTCCCTCTCAGAAGCTCCTCTTCATCGGAGCGGTTCTGGACACGACGCGGTTTCGGGTTTATCCTCCCGAACAGCGAGTCCGGGATATTCGGGCTATGATTCTGATCTTTCAGCCTCTATCCCGGGTTTCGGTCCGGATGACCCAGAGGCTGCTGGGCCTCATGGCATCCTGCTGGTCGATCATGCCAGGTGGCATATGCGGGCTCTGCAGTGGGACCTGAAGTTCCAGTGGGCGCAGCATCAGGGGAATCTGTCCGATTGCGTCCAGATCTCGGAGGGCACTGCTCAACAGTTGCAGTGGTGGCTCACGAACCAGGATTGGGTCAACGGCAGATCCCTCTCCCTTCCTCAACCAGAGCACACGGTGGTGATGGACGCATCCCTTCTGGGATGGGGCGGCCACATGGGAGAGGCGGAGATCAGAGGACTCTGGTCTCCGGCGGAGTCCGGGCTCCACATCAACCTTCTGGAGCTCCCGGCGATTCGTCTTGCACTCAAGGCATTCCTTCCCTCTGTCCAGGGAAGAGTAGTGCAGGTGTTCACGGACAACACCACCGCCATGTGGTACTGCAACAAACAAGGCGGGGTGGGGTCGTGGACCCTGTGTCGGGTGGACATGGCTGGAACATCAGGGCATATCCCTGGTGGTTCAACACCTGGCGGGTTCCCTGAACGCCAGGGCGGACGAACTCAACCGCAGGTGCATGATGGATCACGTATGGCGTCTTCACTCGGAGGTGGTGCAAGGTCTCTTTCGACAGTGGGGAGAGCCTTGGTTAGATCTATTCGCCACCGAAGAGAACGCGCAATGTCAGCAATTCTGCGCGTTGGAATTTCCAAGGCGGCACTCGCTAGGCGACGCTTTTCGTCGCGAGTGGAGTTGCGGTCTGTTGTACGCCTTTCCGCCTATACCACTTCTGCCCAGAGTACTGAAGAAGATCAGGCGCGACCGGGCCCAAGTCATTCTTGTGGCTCCGGACTGGGCACGAAGAGTCTGGTATCCCGAGCTGCTCAACATGACCATCGATCCTCCGACCCGTCTGCCTCTTCGGGAGGATCTTCTGTCGCAGCAACAGGGGACGGTCCTCCACCCGAACCTGTCCAGCCTCCACCTCCTTGCGTGGAGATTGAGCGGCGGCAGCTGACGTCTTTTGACCTGCCTCCCAAAGTTTGTGACGTAATCTTGGCAGCCAGGTGTCCCTCCACTAAGAGGGTATACGCCTGCCGGTGGAACAAATTTGTGGCATGGTGCACAGCAAAGGCTGTGGATCCCCTCTCTGCCCCTCTTTCTGAGGTTCTCTTGTTTCTCCTTTCTTTGGCCCAGCAGTGCTCTGCTCTGGGCACTATCAAGGGCTATCTCTCGGCCATCTCTGCCTTCCTTCGGCTTCCAGATCAGCCTTCTCTTTTCAAGTCCCCGGTTGTTAATCGTTTCTTGAAAGGCATAACTCATCTCTTTCCTCCTATTCCCTTCGCTATGCCTCAGTGGGACTTGAATCTGGTTTTAACCTATTTAATGTGCGCTCCCTTTGAGCCGCTACACAACTGTCCTTTGAGGCTTCTGACGCTTAAAACTGCATTCCTGGTAGCCATCACATCTGCCAGAAGAGTGAGTGAGCTCCAGGCCCTTTCATCCAAGCCTCCTTTCCTGTCTGTCCATCCGGACAAGGTAGTTCTCAGGACTCGTCCATCCTTCCTGCCCAAGGTTGTCACTGCCTTTCACATCGGGCAGACCATCACTTTGCCCACCTTCTTTCCACCTCCGCATCCTTCGAAAGCGGAAGAGAGGCTCCACCGTCTGGACCCAAAACGTGCGCTTTCCATTTATCTGGATCGCACCAAACAGTTCCGGGTGGATGACCAGCTCTTTGTTGGCTACGTGGGCGCCAAGAAAGGTCGAGCTGTACACAAGTGGACTATCTCCCAATGGGTCGTTTTGTGTATCAAAGCCTGTTATTCTCTGGCAAAGAAGGAGCCTCCAGTAGAGCTGCGCGCCCATTCCACCAGGGCGACGGCAGCAACTACTGCTTTGGGACGTGGAGTTCCTCTGAATGACATTTGTCAGGCAGCTACGTGGGCTTCGTTGCACACCTTTACCAAACACTACTGCCTTGACAATCAAGTCCGGAGAGACGGCTTCTTTGGCCGTTCTGTTCTCCAGGACTTTCTGGTGTGATCTTGGTTCGCAGACCCACCTCCGGGTTTGGTATTGCTGGGGTATCTATTCTAAGGGAAGGAATCTATAACTAACGTGTTTCTTTCAGATGAACAAGTTACTTACCTTCGGTAACGATATATCTGTAAGAAACATTAGTTAGTTATAGATTCCTTACCGCCCCACCCATCCTCCCCGTTCTGCGAACTGATTTCTAGGGTTAAGATTATCCTTTCAGGGCCCTAGTTTTGTGCACCAGTGGTCAGTGTCTTGCATGGCTCTGCGTTTCTGGCGCGGAAAGTCGTGTACAGAACTGACATCAGCGCGCGAGGGCGGCATCTAAGTAGCTGCCGCGACGTCATCTCGGCGACCACGACGCCAACGACGGACGCGGAGCCGACCGACGCCACCTTCCGACGCGCAGACCAACTGCTGACAAAAAAACTTTCCGGATCCAGTCTGACGCCTGGGGGTAATTCTAAGGCAATGAATCTATAACTAACTAATGTTTCTTACAGATATATCGTTACCGAAGGTAAGTAACTTGTTCATTAGCAGTACACAGTGTTACCATTTCCGCTAAAGTTAATTTCTGTAGCTTTTTTGAAGGTCATGGCGATGATTCATTCCTGTGAATGACTGGGTTTTACATGTACCCTTAATTAATTAGACAATGGGCTGGTGAAGGCATTTATTTATTTGAAAAGTTTTATAAAGGGCGAACAAGACCCAGATGTGTATCAGAGCGCTGTACAAAAAGAAACTAACGTTGACATGAAGAAACAGTATGAGTACAATACAATAAGGTAACATAAGAGGAACCTGAAACATAAAAAGTAAATGTGGGTGCTAGGGGAAGACGAGGTAGCATATGATCAAACAGGTAATAGCCCTATTGGACAGGGCCGTGCAGTTTTAGCAGCGCACTAAGTCAAAAGAACGACAAAATACATTTCAAAACACAAAGTAAAAATGATTGTCAAGCAAGAGAAGGAAGTGTCTAGCAAATGACATAGAGGCTATTGCTGATGAAGTTCATCCAAAAGTAGCCATTTGACCTGTTTTTTGAATGAAGCAGTCGAGGGGTTGGTTCTGATCTCCGTCGGAAGGGCATTCCAAATTCTTGGAGCCAGCCCTGAGAAGGTGTGATTGTAAGTTCTTTTTTTGTTGAATTTAGGTGGTATCAGTAGTAGGGTATTGGAGCTTCTTAAGTTTCGACTGGAAACGGAGAGCTCGAGTTTTTTTGCCAGGTAAACGGGGCTATTGAAGTGTATAGCTTTATGTGACAGACAGGCTATCTTGAAGCGGATCCTTGCTTCAATGGGCAGCCAGTTAAGTT
This sequence comes from Calotriton arnoldi, assembly GCA_963921515.1. Taxonomy (NCBI): domain Eukaryota; kingdom Metazoa; phylum Chordata; class Amphibia; order Caudata; family Salamandridae; genus Calotriton; species Calotriton arnoldi. The sequence goes on from CAWUFW010001145.1 coordinate 2,879,334, forward strand.
GAATTAAGTCAGGTGTAATATGCTCATGCTTTCTGGAGCCTGTGATTAGTCTGGCAGAGGCGTTCAGAATAGCTCTTAGCGGAGCTAACCTAGATTTAGGAAGCCCAGCTAGGGTCACCAAGCCATATTCCACTCGTGAGATAACTAGGGATTGGACTGCTGACTGGATGTCCTCGGGAGGTAGGAAAGGTTTGATTTTCCTAAGGGTGTTGAGCTGATGATTGGCACTCCTAATGGTGGCACTGATGTGACCTTGCATGTTTAGGAATTTGTCCAGGGTGACAAGGCATCATTTCGTCAAAAGCTTCTTTAAGACATTTTTAATTGATTTTTTTTTATTATTGTGGTAATACAGATGCCAATCAACTGTTTATTTACCAGCATTCTAAAGCTACATGCATGCAAGTAGACAGTTAACAAAACACCCTTTGAGTCAGTGTCCAGGCTGTTCTGCAGCAAGCAATTTGCATGCAGACCGATAAAACAGGGGGTTTCCACATATCAATGAGCAGACATAAGTCTCAAACACATGTCCGTGATGTCGGCTTGAAGTGTTAGAACAATGAGAAGAGAACTAAAGAATGGTGATGTGACGCATAAACTGGTGCGAATAAGGATGTAGTGTGAAGACGAGGCGCATCATGGTGGTAGTCTTCCCTGTCCTTCATTGCGTAGTATAAACCTCGGTTTCAGCGGTCTAGTTCTATCGCTTAACTTGACTGCGTGGCTCTTGAAGTCTTGTAGTATGTCATCTTGAAGTTACGGGATGACTGCATGGCCATGAGTGGCACAATACCCATGCACAAGATCTTCCTATGCGTCCAAATGGAACAGGTCCTGCATTTGATGTACCAGCAGGAAAGTGTACCCAATAATGTTCCAGGAAGAGGCCGTATTGCAACATCTTCTTTATCTGGCTAGCATATAATTTTCTTCTATTACAATCAAGTGGTTTGTCATCACCACTTACCTTTAAGTCCCCTTCTCAAGGATATTCACTATTCTAGTTACTAAGGATTTCCTTGAAGTGTTCCCTCAAACAGTGGTGTTTCCTCCAGTTAGAAGACCTTTCACACCCTGGGAATTGAATATTCCCCTCTGAATTTGTAAAGCCCCACCCATTTCCCCACATTTGGGGCGCCAGATTTTGAACAGACTTGAAAATGTATCTTCCCGAATTCTGTCATCTGCTGGGTATGTTGGGATAATGCAGCTTCCAATATTCATATTGGGGCAGGAACTGTTTTGGTCTATGTGTAGTCTTTTTATTGGGGGCGTCATTCTTGCTTTCTTTTTTCAACTAAGTGTGCAGCGTATAGTAAATTTTCTAAAAAAGACAAAACTCTTGTCTTATTTTCTATTTATTTGGATAATTGGAAAACATTTTTTTAAAACGTAGTTGTGTTCCGGGATCTTGCATATATGTGGCAATTGTCTACCTTTTAGAATTTCAGAGATAATGCTCACGGGAAGAACCTAGTATTAAGTAACTTTTTCGTCCATTGGTCATACAGTACCTGGTCAGGCAGTGGTTACTGTCCATTTTACGAGAGGGAAGCGTATACTACAATTACCTCCCTTGTCCCAGCTGTGACTGACGGATACTATTTTTTTCCCCTGAGGAAATCTTCAACTGTTTGTTGCCTGTGTGGTGCCTCCTCGTGTGAGAAAAGTTTTCAGTGTTAATGGTTTTGCTGTACATGTTCTTTGTGAGTTTATCTGTAATAACTGAAGGTCATGTCCTCTCTTCCGTGTCTCTTACTGAAGTTTAAGAAAACCTTTTCACTATACAAATGTTAAAATGACGGGTATTTACAATGCTTGCTTTTATTGTGGCCTTGTAGCGAATCTAGGATTATTGCTTGAGCTGAACGCTGAACACAGGAAAAAAAGTTGTATAAGTCTTGCTTTCTTCTTGTGTAGGACAGTGACCCTTTATTAGGGCAGTCTCCATGGAAACATCCAACTACTACTTCAGACAGTGAAACGATAGGTGGTTTTCCAGTAGAGTTTCTTATCCAGGTGGTGAGTGTTAATAAGTTACTTAAATAAAGTCATTGTAAAGTGGGTTCTTGCTCTTCCAGTTAATTTGTGTCTTTTTTTGGCTTGTTTTTGGTTTCCAAAATATGCATTGTTTTTTCAGTGTCCCGAAGGCACCATGCAATGTAGACTGTCCAACTGCCCAATGTTTCTCCATGCTGCTGGAAATAAGCTCAAGTGATGTGCTTTATGTTGGAAGAAAGTGTTTTACAGCTTCTTGAGTCTTTTTTTTTTTTGTTTGTTTCTATGAAAAACAGTAGTGTTCACAGATTATTTATGGTTTAGTGGTTCCCAAACATTTGACTTCTGAGGACCCCCATTGAGTCACGACTGGAAGCCGGGGACCCCTAGGAATTTGTATGACTTAAATTTCAAATATTAAAACAGTAATTAAAAAAAAAAAAACACGTGTGCACACAAAACAAATACTCGAATTACTAAGGATTTTAGTATTTTATATTGAAAGAATTTACAAAAAAGGAAACATTTTAATGGGAAGGTTGGTGCTGCATCTTCGTGACTAACTTTTAAATGGTTTATTTTATTTCGCAGTACGAGGCTCCTGCCAGGGCCAGACTGGAAACCCAAAGCAGCCCTGGCAAATGTTTTCAGACCAGTCCCCATACGGTGCACACCAAGTGCAGTAATTGAGCCTGACCACTACAAAGGGGCTTTGGGAGGCTTTCCCCCAAGAAAATTTAGGAAACAATGGTGCATTCTACAACACATTTCTCATTATATATTGAATTGTATCAGCTTTTAAAGATTAGTAAATGATGACCTTACTATGCACCAGGATACAACAATCTTTGTAGGGGTTCCTCAATGATTCCCTTATTATCACCCTCCAACAGTGCCTCTCATCTCTCCATAGCCCCTCTGTCACATGTATTTCATTTGTTTTATGGCATCTCTCATACCATTGTAGGATGTCAGAGCACTTTACATCACACACATTTAGAGACAAAAATATCATGCGTGTAAATCAGTGTATAGAAAATGTTACACAAGGCAAAGGGGACTACAAGGTGTAGGATTTACGTCTTTCATACTGTTAGGCAGTGGTTAGCATTGACTTTAACAATAAAAATGTATTTCCACCCAAATAAACCTTTTTAGCAGCATCAGAATAATGAAAGACTGGGAAAAAACATGTTACTAACGTGTACCTTGCAGTTTGCAAGCAGCTCTTTGATGACAGTTTATAGGTCACTGTGCTAGATTACGATTGTCACTTATGAACTGCACAGTAACAAAAGAATCTCTGTGACAAAAGCAGTAACCCACTGACCTATGCACATATTATACTGTTTTTTAAAATGCATGGTACACGTTCTTTGCAGTAGGCATATTAACCCTCTGTGCTACATTAGATAAGTCAAAGCTGCCTCTGGACAAAACTCTCATCTCTCTCCAGCAGGTACATTAATTACTGGTGTTATCTTGACACTTTTATTGTTGCTCGAAAACTGCTAATTATACTAGAAACTTTGCAGTGCTTTTAAAACTGCTGCCTGAGGACCCCCTAGGAATGTGTCAGGGACCCCTGGGGGTCCGCGGACCACAGTTTGGGAAACACTGACTGATTGAATTTGATTTATGCGATTATAATTTAAATGTGTTATTGTACCTTATAAGCACACACTACTTGTTTTACAATTGTATTGATTGTACCATGATGTATTGACATCCACACCCAGACGAACTAGTCTGCAAACAAGAAGATATTTCTTTAAGATGGCAAAACAAAAAACGAAAATGCCGTTATGTATCTGGCAAAAAACATTGTATTCACTTTTCGGTACTCAATAAAGTTTGTTAATAATTTAAATGTGTTATTCCATATATACATGGTTATTCATGGTTTAGATTATTCAAGGATGACCATAGTTAAATCTTTTCTCGACCACAAGTATAACGAGGGTAATACTTGTCTGCTGTGTTCTGTGTCGAAATAAAGATATTACAGATGGCAGTGAAGTATCAAGTAATCTCAATGAGAGAAACCTTTCAAATCACATGGATATTTGACCAATGTAAAATTGCCTTCTCTTAGATCTGTACAATCTTTGATCTAGACACCAGCAAGTGCAGATGGCAGAGATGAAAGTAGACTTCAACAAACCCACATCTCGATAAATGAAATAGATGGGGATTCACATTAACCAGGCTCCACCATGGATGTGAATAACCAGATACCTCCTTATAAACAACTCAGGCAACCTAAAACAAGACAAGAGTGCCTATCACAGACACAGCATCCCCACAGATGTAAAGAACAAAACTAAAATCAGTGAAAACAGACCCCAAGAGAGAGAAAATAGTTTGCCCTGGTCCTTGTGCTACAAGCAATGCACAACTAATACAGGCCACATCAGGAGAGATTACTTTTACATTACAGTTAAAAGAAAACATTCCTTGAACCTGCAAAGATAGTTTTCGAGTCGTACCTTTAAATAATTACATTATGGAATGCTATATTTTACTATGGAACACAAGCTCAAATTGCCCACCTTTTGAGACAAATATATAAAGAATAACTTACTGGAGAAGACTTCCTTGATAATATTTTCGGGAATCACAGGCCTCAAAAAATCAAAAATGTTATCAAACCTGCAGGTCTAGTGACTTGAATAATCTTCTTGACCTAACTGTAATGCTCTTGACCCTTTAAACTGGTCTCAAATTGTGTGCTTCTGGGCAAATATTTTATTTCCCTGAGCCGCCTTTTTCTTTATTATCACATATGAGAGCACCTTTGAATATGTGAGCTCAGCATGTCTGTTGTACAAAAAACTCCTTTGTTTGATTTAGTAGACTAAACTTTTGCTCCATGTATAATCCATATCTAGCCCACATATAGGGTACACGTGACCCCTGACTTGCCTCTTAGTTCACTAGCAGCATTGTCATCAGGGAGGTGGCAAGAATGTTTCTCAATTCATGTTTAAAAACACTCACTTTTAATGGATATATAACCAAATCATATGGTAGCGCAGTCATTTACTGTCAGCACATTTTCCATTGAAATGACCACAAAGTTTCTCACAAGCATGCATTTTTACTGATTAAACTATGTAGCATACACTATTTTGAATTGGGTTTCTGCAAATATTTATCATTTGCAGATCACCAAGTAAAGTGTTCTGATTTGTTTTGATGCCATTCAAATCTTTGTTTCCATCGCACTTCTGAATTACAAAAAAATTAGATTTTCTAATTGCTGATATATTTGTACTGTTCATTTACAAGCTATTTAAATATTGGGTTAGAAAAACAACTGACATCCTACAGCCTTTCATTTCACAACAGTTGTCAGACAGTTCACTTTACAAAATCCTGTCACTTCGCAGTCAGAGAAGGATGAAAGAATAGAACACTTGTTCTCTTGTAGCTCAGCTCTCATGCCAGAACGGGCCAGTAGGCCCTAAAAAAAGATTCCCTGATAAAAGCTGACTAGCTATAGCAAGTGGACGAGTAGATTTTTAGAGGCCTGGAACATGACGCTATGCTTCAACTTCAGGATCCAAATTGGATGCCTAGAATTGGAGGTACCACATCTTTCTTCTGTTTATATTTTGCTCACAAGTTTGCACAAAGCAAAGGCATTCTCCATTAGCCCACAGACACTCTTCTGCCAGTAGAAGAATTTTCATTGGAAAACGGTAGACCCACATTTCTAAAAAAACAAGATAGTCTACCATACATGTCCACATGGGAGAACCACAGCAGACGCAAATACATGTGGCTTCTGAGGGGCGGCATATAAAATGGCAACTAGAATTCTTCCTACTAAAAGAATGCAATCCTCAGGCGGAGGAGCTAAAATCAGCATTCATGGGTGTCACAAGCATCGTAAAGAAAGATATTTTCTGACTGTAGGGTTTTTAGTGATCTAGGAAGTATGGCGCTCTGCCGAGTGTGCGTACAGTGTTTAGTGGTGTATGGTAAGTACGGTGACTTGGGCTGTACTTTGCGACATGGAATCTTTGTGATCGCTCCGCCGGTGATAATTCCGACCCGGCTGGTCAATGGAGAAAATTATATGTTGTCCATACCCGGAACACAGATCGGTAACGTTGCCACGAGAATACTCAGCGCACCCGCTAGAGATCTACTATCGGAGCGGTTTACTCACCCTCCCTGTAACTTTCGGCACGGTCAGACGTAGGATCACCACAAATTGGGTGTTTCCCCTGTAAACTCATCTTTTAAACATTCACGGATTCAACATATAATTTTCTCCATTGACCAGCCGGGTCGGAATTATCACCGGCGGAGCGATCACAAAGATTCCATGTCGCAAAGTACAGCCCTGAAGAAGTCGCGGGACAATCTCCCATTGTGACGAAACACGTGTTGGCTGGTTGCTTTTTTGTGTAACAAAGATTAAAGACAAAGAACTTACGCATTTGGACCTCAATGACATTTCTTCCAGTACATATGATCGAATGAACTTTCATCTTATAATCACAAAACGTGTGCCCAGGACTTTGGTTCTATCGTAAAGAAAGATGCCAGTCCAATAATAAGTACAACACAACCACTTGGAGGAAAGTACAAGACCAGAGAAGACCAGTTTACACTTTAACTTCAAAACACTCCAATTATAATTAAGAAAGCTGTCTTCCCAAAACACAGTGAAACTGAAAATCTGGGCCATATGCAAATTCACCTAAAAAAAATCAAGGCAGTCATCAGAAAAGAAGACCCACCAAGACACAGAAGAAGGTTACAAGGTCTGAGAAGTCTTCCTTTCAACAATTTCTTAGATTAAAAGAGGCATATACAAAAAAGAGGGTATTCCAGGCAGAGCTCTTCCAGTCACAAGGACTGACAATAGAATTCCATCTTTCTTGCAATCCACCAATACTAGCATTTTGTAACGCTTCTTAGAACGACCTGGAATGTGTTGTCCGCACATATGTGATATCCCAGAGTGACCGCCATACGATGACCTTGGGAGATGGTTGCGACCTACAATCACACTGGTCTCCTGTTTCTGTCCATGACTTGTGCAGTTTCTACTGCTTTGTATGCTTTTCCTCCTGCTTCTGACCCCTTAATGTCCCCATATACCTTTTTCCCCTCTCTACTGTGGTTCAGTTCTATTCTCCTTGCCTCTGTACACTTTTCAGGGGCAGGCTAGATGGCCTTGCTTACAGTTCTTGTCATGACTGTGGTGCCACCCCATTTTACCTCTTGGTTCATCTTTTGCCCTCTGGCTACATTTCCATTTATGTTGGAGGTCCTGGCACACTATATGGTTTCACTGTTGGGAGAGGTTGCAGGGCTGCTGTGTCTGTCCCATCTTGTGGGGATGGTGAGTGTGGGAGAGGCAGCCTTTCTGCCACTGACTGCACTTTCTGTACTTTCTGTTCTGCTTGGCCAGGTGGCCATGATGTGAATGACCAGTTGGCAGAACTGCTGGCAGTCTGGGATCTACAACTTGCTGTCGTCCAGAAGTTGCAAGCCATGTGTTGCCCAGAATTTCATGCCCTTTTAGCTTTGTCTCTTCTTCCTCTTCACCATGCTGCACAGGACCTTATGTTTTTTTCTGTTGATAAAGAGGGGCTGCTCTGCTGGAGCGGCGTTGGTGCTCTTTGCACTTCCTCCTTTGATTTGTCTGGACCTTCTGTACCTGACCAGGTGGCTTTGGGAGTCTCTATTCCTTGTGCCCTTCTTGCTGTGTGTTACTGTGGTTTTGATGACCTGCTGTTCTGATGCTTGTTTGCCTGCCCCTGTCGGATCCCATTCTGCCTACTCTTTTTATAGGGTATCAAGCAGCTGCTTTGCTAGAGATATTGGATCAGAAAATTCAAACGGCATAGGTATTCTTCACACAGGAAACTACTTAAATGAAAGTTAGCGTTAAGTGAGTGAACAGAAATTTAAAACTGAATTGGAAACGGAACCATCCTTGCCTGTGATTTGTATAGAGTCAACCCTCCAACTTTCCTCATGCTAATTCTTCTTACTCGAGTTTCCTTCCCTGGCCTTGTGGCCATCGTTCTCTTCACATCCGCAATTTTTGCATGAGCCATTTGATGTTTTACTTGTACCTTCTCCTTCCCCTGCACCTCCTTCTCAACAAAGTTTCATTGCTGTCTGTATCTCCCTTCCAATCTGTTGTAACCCTGTGTGCTACTTTTTGCTCTAAGTTCTACTAGGCCTTGACCCCTGCTTCCTGTTCCTTCTTTTGCACTGGAGCCCACATACGTTTGCTCCCTCTTTCCCTGGCTGTGTCTAGCTTGTATTCCTCTTGTTGTCCCTTGCTTTTTTACCTGTTGCTTTTACCCTTTCTTCCCCTGCCCATATTGATCCGTGATCCCTGTTTCCCTTGCCGTCAAGCCTGTTCTTCCTTCCTTGCCCTACTTCTTACTGCTACCCGTACTTGGACCGCTGTGGTCTATGTTTACCCTACCCATTTTTAAAATAGTCTCCCCACATCCTCTCTCCAGGCCATGCTTTGGAGCCTGCTCGATCTACCCCCACGAGTTCTGAGCCATATAGAAGCATGCTATATGTGAATGTGGGTTAGCTGCGCTGTCTAAAGAGTGCATTGAGAGTTCTCAATCACCTGAATGGATAACTATTGAGGCTGATCCTGTAAATTTGATAAAGCTAGACATATATATTTTTGCAGTCTGTTCTGTTTCACTTGACTGCCAGCTCTGCTCTGCGAGGGCCAAATGTGTAAGTTATATGTAATCTGAGATACAGTTCTGTAGTTTCACAGCTGACTCCTATAGGTTCTGGGAACCAACTAGGATACTTGTGCTTTTAAAATCTAGTGCCTACAAGATATGCACAACCAAGTTTAACTCTGCTGTGAAAGATTGGAGTTGAATATTACCTTGCCACCTGAGCAGTAGGTATTTTGTACAGTACCCCGAGTTGCAAGCTTAACTCCTGAGGGGTAGGTCTGCTATCTAAAGGCAAAGTCTGCTGATCTGTGTAAACTTAATGATAGCTCTGCTGTCCAGTGTTTCCAAGTACCTTTCATGTATAACCGAAGGTATAAGTCTTCTGTCAGAAGCCGAAGACTGTGACCTAGCAATGCTTTCTGATGTTTGATCTTGAATGTTCTGTATTACCTGAAGGATAGAAACACTATCTGAGGGCTCTGTCTGTAAATGTTGTGTAGCTCGATAGATGGCTTTGTTGTTTTGCCAAAGTAACTCTGTTTTGTCTAATTATAAAGGAAACTTGGAGAGCCTGGATGTAGGGGTACAAAAGTGTTTCATGATTGTGTTTTTTCTAGTCCTAAGGATTTTTTTGTTGTCCAACATCCTACTACCTTGCCCCTTTGCATTGGGCCAAAACATCACTCTGATAGGCTTCTTTTAAAATGTGCACTTCTTTTAAAAAGTGGGCACTGATAAGTGTGTGAACCTGCAGGGACGAAGGAGAATGTCAACATGCAACCATAACGCCTCTTGGTACTGGCTGTGCAATGCTCTACAACAAATTGCGTTGAGAATCAGTTTGTGATCCAGCTGCTAGGTAAAAGGGAACCTACAGTTCTGGAATATGAGCGATCCTATGGACTAGAAGAGAGTGCCTATAAAAACAACTGCATACTAATTGGCTGATCAATATAAAAAGGTCAGTGCTCTTCTTTTCTGGTCTTGGTTTTAAGTTCAGAAATTGTTAAGAGAACGTCTGTAGCCTTGTTTCTTGTAAACCAACATTACCCTCTGACCTACAATGGACTTTTTTATTGCCATATAGCGGTTTTCAGATTCATTCTGATCCTAGTAAAGTGGGAATATGTGGAAGAAAAGAACATCGGGTAAATATGTTAAGGTTACTGTGGAGCAGATTAATTAATAACCTGCTGGTGCAGGGATCACCACTTCGCCACGGGTTTTTATCAAATTGAGGAGGACTCGACACTGGAGCGAAGGCAAACCATGGATAGTTTATTCAATCATTCATGAATGGGTCTCCATCTGACAAGTACCATCAAGATACCCAAGGATAAAAGCACACTGAACGATGGTTACATGGGTGTATATAGGGAAAATCACAGACTAGGAACGCACAGAGGTAAATGGAACTTTAGGAAGAACACACAAATGAGACAATCGGTAAGAATCAACCTTGGTGCCTTGTGTAACTGTCGCGTTTTGAGGCTGCACAACAAGATAGGCTTATCTGAACAAACTTTATCTAAGGCTTTACCATTGTTTAAAACACACACGAAACCCACAGTGCAGACATCAGCTGTTCTTTTGTGCTGACTTTGCATGTTTACGCAGCCTACAATGTGTCAACTTTAGATTCGTGAACTAATGTTTATGCAGATGTGGTGTCAAGGACAGAGTCAGGCTGAAAACAGGTCAAAGGTGAGCATGGATGAAGCACAGCTGAATGAGAAAACGAGAGATTCAGATTTTAAGGTTTCACAGTCCTTCCTTTTCAGCTGTGCTGAATCTATTCTAAGGGATATATGTATTAATCATGTACATTAATATTCATTAGGTCATGGATTTCAGTGTGCATAATCATTTCTCTATTCAATTCATGAACATTGACTGGGGAAGGTTTAATACTACTACAGATATTTATACAAGTGGTGCATATCATAGGGGCACATTGAATGCAGCAGCAACAAGTGAGAAAGATGGCTCCTATGATTACTATTCCCGTTAACAATTTCCAACCCCAAGTGGAGATAAGTCCCTGTAACCAGTCAGACCAGGACCATGTTCCCTGGTCTTGATGTATTTCTGCAGCTATTTTATGTAATTTTGAAATGGCGTTATAGACAGAAGGGGCGTGGTCAGGTATGAACACACAACAGCTACTACCGATGATGCGGCATGCTCCACCACGATCAGGGAGCACTACATCACGCACCATCCTATTTTGAAGAGTTACAATTCTTGTAATTTGGAGCTCTTCTGTAATATTTCCTAGAGCCATTGCTGTCCGATTAGTTACTGCTTCTACTACTCGGGTTAGGCGTCTGATTTTTCTACTATTTAGGGCTGCACCAACAAAGAAGAAGAGTCCCAAATTAAAATCTACATATTGCTGCAAGGCTGTATCAGTCTGATCTACTTCATCACTATTTATGGTCCGTTTGAATCTATTTAAAGAGATGTCATTAAATAATTTCAGGTCTTTGTGATAAGGGGCAGGTGCTAAAAACACAGGAGGAAGTAAGAAAGACGCATAACAGATGCCAGACCAACTGACTGGTAGATGATAGTAACCCTTGCTACCACAGATAAAGTAAGTATTGTGTGAGGACAAGAAGCTACTGTTATTTGTTCCAGTAATGTTTAGTACTGTTGTACAGTCACTTTTTCCCACAGGAATACTGCCAATACTGCTCACACAAAGTTCTGCTCGGGCTCTGGTTACAGCGATAATAGGAGGCCCATTACCCTTAGCTGTTCGGGTGTTGGGGAAGACATATCTGGTGGAGGAATTCCCTCTGCGATACTCCTCCATTTCCCATACAGTTCCTTTGGCTTGGAGATCTCCTTCCTCATCGGGATAACACACTCTGTTGAGCTGGGCTCTACAGGAGCCATTATGTGAGAATGGCAAGGGGATAAAAGGCGTTCCTCCCTTCTTCTGGTGAGCTGGCATCATTCCACACACCCAGCAGTTGGTAGTGTTCGTAGCATTGTGGGTATGATGTAGCATTTGTATAAAAGTGTTATTGAGGTAGGACATCCGGTGCTTTTTCTCATGGTAGGGAAGAGTGTAATAAAAGTGTTCTGTGGGGACAGGAGTAGTAGCGGGCAATAGGTATTCGAGCCGGAATCACTTTCTCCATTGTCCAAAAAACTGCTGCCAAGATTATCAAGAGTATGATCAGAGTCACCATACACAGAGGCTTGTCTTTGTTTTGCAACTGCATCTTAGATCCCAGTCTCTGCATGTCTCCTTCTCGGTATCGATACACCACAGGTCGGAGAGAGATCCAGGCAACACTGAACACGTATCACAATCCCCTCTGAACCTAGTTCAGCCGATTCTGTGATCCCACTGTGTCGCAGCCGAACCGTTCCACTAATTGAAATCGGTCCTCCGGTATCTCTATCTGCCTCTTCCCTTCCTTGGTCGCAAATCGTACCTTGTTACTGAAGGCGTAGTTTGATCAGGAAACAAAGTATCTTCATTCAGAGGAGCAACACTTTTCTGAGTCTGTAAGATATCCTTCAGATCGTTTCTGCCTTCTGGCTGGAGAACAGTTGCTGGGATTCGTTTGCAGTGCCCTGCATGGATCCAGTGGCGTCTGTTGGTGACGCGGACAGCAGTTCGGGTTGCCAGCAGCACTTGCTCAATGTTTTTCCAGCGAGGTTCCAGATTCTTAGCACACTGGAAGTTCTTGAGCACAAAATCACCGGGTTGGAGACCATGGGCCGGACCCTCTGATTTGTCTGGAATAGCTTCACGCACCTGCTGATGAATCAGAAACAATTTTTCAGTCAAGTTTCTAAGATAGTCACTCAAAACAGGGTACTGTATTTCTTTAATCATATTTGGTCTTGGGGGTCCCCATACATTCATAGGCCTACCAAAGACTATCTCGTAGGGAGAAAGTCCAATCTTACTGTGTGGAATGGAACGAACAGATAGCAAAGCGAGTGGCAAAGCATCTGGCCATTTAAGGCCCGTTGTTGCTTGAATTTTTGCCAATTTGAGTTTCAGGGTGGCATTGTATCTTTCTACAAAACCCTATGCCTGGGGATAATTAGCAGCATGAAACTTCTGCTTTACCCCTAAACCTTTCATTAGGTACTCTGTTATCTGGCCAGTGAAGTGAGGGCCATTATCGCTCCATAAAACTCTACAAACCCCAAAACGGGGGAAAAATTCTTTCAACAGAACTTTAGCTGTTGTCAAGGCTGTGTTATCTTTGGTGGGATAGGCTTCCACCCACTTACTAAAGGAACAAACCACAACTAGTACGTATTTTAGGTTGTTACAGCGCTCCAATTGGATGTAGTCCATCTGGAGTGCTTCAAAGGGCACTTGAGGCGGAGAAAATCCACCAGTAGGGGTTGATATTCCCTTCCCAGGATTGTGCTGTAAGCAAATCATACAATTTTTAACTACATGCTCAGCCGTTTTCCGAACGAGCGGACTATCCCAGACTGGATTCAATTGGGAAATGATGTTTTTGGCACTAACGTGAGCAGGTCCATGAGCCATAGTCGCAAAAGGTAATACATAAGCATAGGGCAATTTCCATTTCAACATGTTTTTTGATCTCCAACATCCCTCATCATCTAATTCTCCTTCCTTTTGCCATTCTGCCCTTTCCTGTTCAGTGGCTGACTGCTGTATGTCCTTAACTTCTGCATACAAGTTTTCCCATCTTTAAGCTTGGGATCGTAACACATACATTTTACTTGCGAGTGCACTTGCAGTCTCTCGTGCAACTTCATCAACAAAAGCATTTCCTTGTCCCACCTTGTCTGTAACTTTCTTGTGGGCACTACATTTGATAATGGCTACACTCTTTGGCAATGTCAAAGCAGTAAGAAGATTATTTACCAATTTACCATGTTGTATTTTAGAGCCATGGGAGGTTAGGAATCCCCGTTCCTTCCAGAGCTTGCCAAAGTCGTGTGCCACACCAAATGCATACTGACTATCTGTATAAATATTCACTCTTAATCCTTCACTAAGTTCACAAGCCCTCAAAAGCGCAATGTGTTCAGCTGCTTGGGCAGATTTTTGTGGGATGCGGGCTGTTTCTACCACAGTCTGCAGGGTGGTAATGGCATAAGATGCAGAGGTGGTGCCATCAGGCAGTCTTAAACAAGACCCATCCACCCATAGTTCTCCCTCCAGGTCTAATAAAGGTGTATCCTTTAGATCTATTCTTCCCTTAGTCTGTTCTTCTGTTAGGAAAATGCAATCATGCAAATCATGCACTTGTTCAGCTGGCAAAGGTAGCAATGTAGCTGGGTTCAATGTCAAACATCTCTTGAGTGTGATATGAGGTGCCAAAAGTGTAAGTTCATATCCTGTGAGTCTAGCGCTAGTCAAGTGTTGTCTCTTAGTCTGATTCAGAAGTGCATCCACGGAATGTGGTACCATGACCATAAGCTTATTACTCAACACTATTCCCTCAGATTGGCGTATAGAAATTGCTGTGGCGGCAACCGCTCTTAGACAACCTGGGAGTCCTCTGGCTACTGTGTCTAATACAGCTGAGAAATAAACACATGGACGATGCTTATTACCATATGGTTGTGTCAAAACTGACAATGCACATCCTTCTCTCTCGTGTACATATAGTATGAAAGGCTTTGTATAGTCCGGAGTGCCTAACACTGGAGCAGAGCAAAGGGATGCACGGAGCTGCTGATATGCTTCCTGACATTCGAATGTCCATGGTAGAGGAGAGGGAGTGTCTTTAGTAACAAGGGACAAAAAGAGGTTTGATAATTAGTGAGAAGTTGGGGATCCACTGTCTACAGTAGGAAGTAATACCAATAAGTGCCCTGACTTCTTTTTGAGTACTTGGAATAGGAATTTTTAGGATAGTTTGAATCCTGTCTTTGGTCAGAGTGCGGCCTTCCTTAGACAAGAGGTGACCTAGATAAGTGACCTCAGACTGACAATATTGTAGCTTATTCTTAGAGACCTTATGTCCCTTAACAGCAAGATGATGCAATAGAGAGAGTGGCTTCTTTACAATGCTCAACTGTGTCTGCGGCTAGCAGAATGTCATCGACATATTGCACAAGTGTAACTCCTGGTGGCAAAAGAAGTTCATCCAACTGTCGTTTAAGGGCCTGACTATAAATGCTAGGACTTTCTGTATAGCCTTGTGGAGCTCTACAAAATCTGAATGAGCGGCCCGTAATGAGAAACCAAAAAGATATCGGCTCTCATGTATAGGAATAGAGAAGAAGGCATTCTTAAGGTCAATGCCAGAAAATACAGTAGCTGTAGATGAAATTGTCAACAAAGTCGTAATATCTGAGACGACAGGATATTGAGGGATAACTATTTTATTGACTTCTCTCAAGTCAATCACAAATCTGTAAATCTTATCCCCTGTTCCATCACCCCGTTTTAGAATGGGGAGAATGTGACTATTGCATACATTAGAGGAAACTTCCTCAACAACTCCTGTACGTATCATGTCATCAATGATAGAAATCAATGCATCTTCACCTTCTTTTGATATTTTATATTGCGGAACCCTTGGTAAGGAAGCTCTCTCCCGAACCTGTATGTATACTGGGGAAATGTCCATTCTTCCCACATCTGTGTCAGCAGTAGCCCAAACACATGCAGGGACAGGATCAAGATCCGAACATAAAGAAAAATTATATTGTTTAGGCAATGTCTTTTTCCCAAAAATGACACGTACTCCAGATGGGGAACAATGTATAGTAGCATGGAAATATTTCAAAAGATCAAGTCCCATCAGATTATCTGGAGCATGTGGGAGAAGTAAAAAGGGGGCTGTAGTGATAAAATTCTCAACCTGCAAAGGTAGTTTTTGGGACACAGGGCTAGGAGTTGGTGTTCCATCAAACCCTATCGATGTGATCACTTGACCAGACAAGAGTGTCCCAGGGACCAGTTTCTGAGATATCGCACTACGTGTTGCCCCTGTATCCACTAAAAACTTTTGTTCCTGCCCAAGTATGGTTGCTGTTACATAGGGCCCTGACTGATCTACAGGTATCTCAACTGGTCCTCCTTGTCCTACGCTGTCCTAGGCAAAATGTGTTCCCACAGTTTCTTCTGATTCCCAATCTTCCATAGAATATTGATTATTTCTTTGATCAAAATAATTTCCTGACCTATTCCTCTCTGGAGCTTGAACCTGCTGTGGCTGTTGTCGGGGAGCTAAAGTCCCTTGATTACTGTTCACCTGTCCCCTTCCTCTTCCACCAGCAGCTAAAATAGGACATTCAGAACGCCAATGTCCCTTCTCCTTGCAATAAGCACATTGATCTAGCCCTAGTGGAGTTTGTCTACGCGGTGGCCCTCCTGAAGGTGGTTGTCTATAATTCTGACCATAATTTTGAGCACGGCCCCTACCTTGAGGTCCATAGGCCTGAACCATCATTACCTTAGTTTTCAATTTTTTTAATTTTCCTTCTTTTCGTTCTTGCTCAGCGGTCACCTTATTCTGATAATACGGAGCCATATCTAATATAGCTTTTGGGGTTACTGAAGCACATGTGCTCTCTGAATTCTTTAAGCGAACAGATATTTCTGGGAGTAAATTCCCTACGAATCGGTCTACAAATAAATGTGCACCCGTAGGTGTAGATGTACCTTGTCCACTAAAATCATGGAATACTGCCTCAAAGCGAGTAAAGAAATCAGGGACGGCCTCTCCCTGTTTTTGTTTACAAGCAGTAAGGAGTGCCCAGTCTATTTTCCTAGCAGGAACCATCGTTTTTATATAAGTAAGTATGTTACCAGGCAGATCCAATATGAGCTGACTAGGTTTCTGACCAGGTTTCCTATCCCTATCGGCTGCTATTATGGCAGTCCAATCTCCTCCCAAATCAACGGCATGATCCTGTTTCCGGGTAAGTCGCCACATATCTGGGGGCAGGATCATACCAAAAACATATCAATATCTGCTAAGGTCATAATACAAGAATCAATGGCTGCCTGTACATCATCATAAAATCCTCTAGGATTTTTCCGTATATCTGGTAAGGAGGCTTTTAAAGTGAGTACATCCGTCCTTTTCCAGGGCGTATATATCCAATTATACAAAAAATGGGCTCTAGCATCAGCACTATTTGGGTCATCATTGTCTGCATTCCCTCTTCCAGGAATGAACTGTGGCGCAGCTTCCCTCATAGGTCTTATTTGGGGAGAGGAAGAGAGTTCATCACGATATCCAATTATTGTTACTATGGCAGTGTTAATTCTGCTTACAGGGAAGGCTCCTATCTGACACTGTCTATTAATAGCTCTAACATCATCTGGGCCATTTCGTCCTGTAATCATCTCCCATTGAACCATAAGTTGATGAAAAAGCTTATAAGACAAAGAAGCTCGCCCTCAGAGAAATCTTGTATCTGATCTATCATTTCTCCTACCTCCATTTCTAAATCACTCAACCAATTTAATACCATCAATCTTATCGCATCCTGACGTGATTGAGATACAGTAGAGCGAAGAACTCGAGGAATCAGGACAGATGCAGGAAGCACAGAATCAGTAGACATTTCAAATGCAGTGGACTGTGGTGGAGGCGCAGAGGCTTGGGGTGGGGGTGCAGTGGCCTGGGTTGGAGGGGGTAAGGAATGTACCGGTACTGGTTGGAAAATAGGGAGCTGGACAACCGCGGGCAAAGGAGGTGGAACCGGGGGTATGGGGGGGAACAACATTCGGTGGTCCTGGGGCAAGAGGTATTAAAGGTACATATGGGGGTGGGGGTCGTTCTATCAACAACCCATCAATATCTGAATCCACATCTTCTTGGTGGACCTGAACTGCTACAGTTGGTCTAACTATATATTCCTTAGATGTTAATAATCTATGCTCTCTATCTAAACATTCCTTTTTCTCCTGAACTTCCTTATCCTTCAATTCCTTATACTTTTGATACTCTGTCTTCCTTTCCTGTTTCCTTTGTATCTTTTCTGCCTTGAGCTGCCGCTCTTTCACTTCTTTCCTCCACATACGCAAAATGTCAAACATAGCCGGCCTAACTTTCTTTAAAAACAATCGTTTCTCTAGATACTCGAGTTTGTGAGGGTCCATAGTTCCCTCTATTGCCCATTGTAACTGGGGATCCCCTTTTGTATATTTGTTCCATAATGCATTATACATGATGGGACAAATACCATATTTGAAGTACATCTCAAAATTCGGCGTACCTTCTGGTGGCGCCGGCTGACTTGCTTCCAACATGCTCTGCTTATCGCAGCAGCAACAACAAAACTTCCAAAGGTGCTAAACACAGGCATGTTATACAAGATAAAAAAAACTTATAAACAGAGAGAAATAAAAAAATATTCTCACATTACCTGTAAGAAAAAATGTTAGTCAAAACAAATAGCAAGTCTCAAAACAAAGCCTAGGTTTCAAAATTCAAAACGGAGTCTGAACGGATTACCAAATTCCGACCAGATTACCAATCAAATACCAAGTCAAGACAAATACCAAGTCAATGCAAAAATCAAACAGATCCTAATCAAAGGAACAAATGAACCGGTTCAATACAGATTTACCTCATGCGTAGTCTTCGACTCCCACCTGTCGATCGTCCCTGATCCAAAGAAAATCACCGACCGAAGACCCCAGTCAAGGCCAGCAGCCGCCAGGAAGATCAGAGTCGGAGAGCTGAAAAATCACCTTGGACCATGAGCAACACTAGTCTCTTCAGTGAAGTTCATCTTACCGACCCGATCTCCTCTCCTGGTCCAACTGCAAGCCTTTGATGGGGCCCCGCGTTCGGGCGCCAATTTGTGGAGCAGATTAATTGATAACCTGCTGGTGCAGGGATCACCACTTCGCCACGGGTTCTTATCAAATTGAGGAGGACTCGACACTGGAGCGAAGGCAAACCATGGATAGTTTATTCAATCATTCATGAATGGGTCTCCATCCGACAAGTACCATCAAGATACCCAAGGATAAAAGCACACTGAACGATGGTTACATGGGTTTATATAGGGAAAATCACAGACTAGGAACGCCCAGAGGTAAATAGAGCTTTGGGAAGAACACACAAATGAGACAATCGGTAAGAATCAACAACCTTGGTGCCTTGTGTAACTGTCGCGTTTTGAGGCTGCACAACAAGATAGGCTTATCTGAACAAACTTTATCTAAGGCTTTACCATTGTTTAAAACACACACGAAACCCACAGTGCAGACATCAGTTGTTCTTTTGTGCTGACTTTGCATGTTTATGCAGCCTACAATGTCTCAACTTTAGATTCGTGACCAAATGTTTATGCAGATGTGGTGTCAAGGATAGAGTCAGGCTGAAAACAGGTCAAAGGTGAGCATGGATGAAGCACAGCTGAATGAGAAAACGAGAGATTCAGATTTTAAGGTTTCACATTACGTTTTTCAGAGGGCTGTGACAACAGAACAGTTCTAGTGCTTAAAGTGGCTCTATGATGGGTACTTTTAACAGCAGATTCATCACCTAGTGAATATTCCCCAGGCGTCCAACTTGATCCGGAAACTTTAAAGCAGTACTACTTTGTGCTGGTAGATGGCATCATGCTGCTACCCTCTAACGTTGTTTTTCTCCGGAAGTGACGTGCAGAGTCACATATATTTGCCACCCATGTGCGCTGACGTCCGTTCTTTTATTTACGCATCTTCAGACGTTGATATAGAGCTACTTTTTACTTCTTAGTCTTTTTTTCAAAAGCTAGTTTTATTTAAATTTTCTTTTTCATTGTATGCATGCCTACTTACAATACATTTGAACATCTCACCTCTGGTGCAAGATTGATTAAACGAAAACCACACCTATGCCGTAGAGCATCTAACGCAACAAGAGAATGCATAAAATGCGCAAATCAGTTCTGAACAGCTTTGAAATTCGAGTAGTGGCAATGGAAGTAATAACAGAAGTCAAAAATTGTAAATGAAAAGAAAGATAACAATTGTTATAAACATAAGCGAGATCAGACAATGAAGTTGTATCGTGCTTTATCCGTATTAGGACATTAAAGTGGTAGGGACGATTGATCTGCCCAGGAATCCACACAGGAGTGCTGCAGTTGCGTTGGTGTTAATTGCAATTGCTCACTTTTGGTCGCCTATGCGGTGCACGATTCAATAAAGGGTTTGCTTTTACACCTTAGTCTTTTCAAAAAAAATTCTTAACAGAAAAATCTCGATTTTTCCAGTATGCAAGTGAAGGGGGTCACCTTACAAGACAACAGGGTTCAAACCACACAGGGCTTGTTGCATACAGGTGCCTGTGGCAGACTCTCAAGAGGTATGCCTATGGCACCTGGGGTCAGAGTACAATTCAAGGGCCTGCAACGATTGCCACCAGATGCACCAGAAAGCCATACATTGGAAGACTCCACACCAGAACCGGTCAAAGTAGAAAAGAAGGTCCCTTTCCCTTGACAGATCTTCGTCGCAGTTGAAGTCTTCGGGTAAGTCCAAAATTAAGCATAAGAAATTTAAGTGGGAATCTGCCCCTTCCCACTACGCTTGAACTCCAGAAAGGGCATCATTGTACCACTTGATCTTGCTCCCACTTTTCATCGAAATCTATTCCGAGCATTGTCTTAATGCACCCTGAATTTCCGGTCTGTCAGTGATGATGCAGCAGGTGGAGACCTTTAGGGAGGCATTGCTGTGCATTTTCAGTACTTTGTCGGTTCCCTCTATCGTGTCTTTGGGCCCCAAGGGCCCACAGAGGCCTCCAGTCGCAATTCAGCCTGTGGGTTCGCCTTTGACGCAGTTTGTTCTCCTTGAACCTGCTTCGGGTTCAGCACTGGCTCTATTGCCAACTTTGGTTCCATGGCCACCCGCTACACTGGTTCCTTTTGCATCGATGCTGGATGCGGGCTCATAACCCATTGTGCTCTCTGACTCCAAGTAGAATTTACTCCAACCTTGAGTGAGGCCACGCGATGATCCAATTGGAGCGCAGCCAGCGGGCAACCCTTTGGATTGTGATAACTTGCCATTCAGCAGAGCTCAGATTTTATACAATGTTTATTACACTGATTTGGCAAATTGCAATTTCGATGAAGGGAATGGTTTTGTCTCCCAGTATTAGACTAGTTGGTTTGAGGAACTACAAGATGCCAGAAGCCTGGATAGTTTCCTAGATACTGGCCTCATTTTCCCTCTGAGCCCCGCTACTGAAGAAAGTGCCTCCTTTGCTGTTGTGTCGCGAGCGGGAGAAGTGCTGATCTTACAACTTCCTTCTACGGAGGTGAAGACTAATGTTCTCACAGAGGTACTCCAACCTGGTCAACACCTACCAAACCTCTATAGCCCTTCCACAAAATCCTCACAGATACCCACTTGGACGAAACCATGTTTTGGACTACCGTCAATAGGAAGGTTGCTCAGCACCATGAACCAGCACCAGATAACCCTTATCTCCTTATTCATCATTCCACACCAGAGAGCTTGGTGGTGCAGGTGTCCACGAATAAGGTTAATCCTAATGCCTTCCTCACCGCTCACCTGATCGTGAATTCTAAACGGATAGAGACCTTTTGCAAGTGCATTTTCTCATGCACGAGCCTTGCTTTGTTTGTAAACGACAGTTGTTTTTTAGGCTGCTACTTTCTTGCCCTATAGGACACTGTGTTCCAAGCTTTTTTGGACAACCTTCTGCCAACCCTGACTCAAGCTATTCCGGATGGCCACAATGCAGTAAAATTTTAAATCCTCTCAGGCCTGCACGCGACCCATTGTTGAGATCGGGCGATTGGTACGACTGTGACCTTTCGGCGCCATGCCTGGATGAGGTCTACAGTCTTCTCCAGGGATTTCCAGGCATCTCTAGAGGACATGCTATTCTATGGCTCTTGCATTTTTGGGGTGAAAGCAGGCACAGCCTGAAAGGTTTGAAGGAAAGCAGGGTCACAGCACGTTCTTTGGGCCTGTCTGGTCCTCCAGACACTTCGATCAAAATTTTTGCCCCCTTCAAAACTACGGTAGTGGTTTCCAGTACCACCAACTTTAGGCACCTCTGTCAGTCCAACAGGCTCCCCAGTCCTTTTGTGTCCAAGGCCACATCTCACAAAGACAATAACACAGTGCAACAAGGACAATGGACAACTCAGTCCTCCACCCCTCTAGCTACCACAGCTCCAAAGCCTCTTTCGTGTATCCTTCACATTACATCGCTGGGGGAGGGCAGGATTTGGCATTTCCTCTAAGGGTGGCAAGCAATGATGTCAGGCAGTTGGGTCCTCCAAATTGTCAATCTGGCTATGCCCTCCCATTTCTTTCTATCCTGCCGCACCTTCCGCCACCATCTGGATGGCTGATGGAGGAGCAAGTGTGTCTTGCCGCAGGCAGTGCATGCCTTTTAGGTCAACAAGACCATAGAGAGGATTCTGGCCTTAAAAGTAGGAACCAGCTACTTCCTTGTACCAAAGTACAGAAGCCTTCATCCAATTTTAGATCTTTGCCCTCTCAACGCCTTCCTATGGAAGGACAAATTCAAGATGCTCATGCTACCCAGGTCCTGTCTGCTCTAAACCCCGTAAACTGATGGTAGTTTCGTACCTGCAGGACGTTCATTTCCTTATCTCCGTCCTGCAAGCCCACAGATGCTACCTGCAGTTCACTGTAGGTCAGGAAAATGTTCAGTTTTCAGTGCTCGCTTTTAGTCTCACGAGTACCCCTCTAGCGTTCACAAAAGTAATGGTGGTGGTTGAAGCACACTTTCGGAGGTTGAGGGTAACAGTCTTCCCCTACCTTGACTACTGGCGTATGAAGTCAGGCTTGCCCAGGCAGTTGTCCACTTCCAGATGATGGTGAACCTCTTAATATCGCTGGGGTTCACTATCAGAAGTCACACCTGACTCCTTCGCTGATGCTTCCATTAATGTTAGCTATTCTGGATGTGGTACAGTTTCATGCCTTTCCCCTGGAGTGTAAAGTCCAGGACATTTTGGCTATGATCCTGATGTTTCTTCCTCTGTCCTGGATCTCAATGCGGTCCACTCTGAAACTGCTGGGATTGCTGGCCTCCTACTTCTCCAGTATTGGGGTATCTTTCATAGATTCACATGCTTGAATCATTCCCCGTCGTCGGAGTGGGAGTCCCACGGTACATAAAAATAGCAATAAATATGCATGAAATAGCCATAACATAGGTAAATTAGAACCAGGAAGTAAAATAGCTAGAAGTTAATAGGAAAAAATCTTCCACTTTCATGACTCGTCCAAGTCATTATATATAGTCCAAACTACAGCCAATCAGGCGACAGCACCCTCCAGAATGTTCTCCCCAGAGGCTCAGGCTCTCAGATTTTCTACCGCACGTCGTGTGAAGGGAGTCTCCCTGAGCTCTGCTCCGTACTTCTCAGGTTTCTTCATTTCATGATGTCTTCTTCTAAGAAATCTCTTTCGACCTTGTGAGTCTTGTGGGAAGCTCCGGCTGTTTTCTGAAGACCCCCACAAGAAGTGCATTTATTGCTTGTAGCCGGACCACCAGGTGAGAGACTGCAAAATCTGCAGAACTTTCCCTCAAAAGACTCTGAGGGACAGAGAGGGACGTCTACTTCTGTGGCTACAGAAGATTAAGGATCAAGACAACCCTTTATCTGATGTTGGAAGTGTTTCCTCTGTCAGGACTGCTGCCTCTAGGAAGAGGACTAGCGACACGGATTTGACTTCTCCTGGGGCTAAGGTGTTGAAAAAACAGCACACCTCTAAGAGTGCTGAGTTGCCTTCCACTTCCAAAAAGGCTCCTCCACCTAGTAAGGGTAAAACTCTACCCTCTACACCCCCGAGAAAGTCTGTGAAATCTCAGGCGTCTAAACCTTCTTCTGACAGAGATTTACCTCATAAACGGGGTCCCTCGTCGACGAGCTCGACGACGACTTCGTCGACGAAGCCTGCCGTCGCCGCGACGACGACGTCTACTGCAACCTTCTCGTCTCCAAAGCCTCAGATGATAGTGTCGTCGGCTTCTTCGCTGTCGACGCTGGTGTCCGTCTCAGTGAGACCAACCACGTCAGTCACTGCCTTCTCGTCGACGAAGAGATTGAAGTCTACCGTCGACGAAGAGTAAGAAGACCTAGTCGACGGCCGCCTCGTCGACGGCCGCCTCGTCGACGATGCCTCGTCAACGGTTGCCTCGTTGACAGTTGCCTCGTCTACGCCTGCCTCGTCGGCGACAACCTCGTCGACGGCTGCTTCATCGACGTTGCTATCTTCCTGCACTGATCTTCAAGTTTGGTCGTCATCTACAGCCACAGCATCCTCAAAGACATCTGCGGTGCTGTCTACACCATTGCCACCGTCGACGACAGCGCCTTCCTTGCTTCAAAGGCGTGGATCTTCCTTGGAGGTTCTCTCTCCAGTTCACACATCACCCAGCAGAGTTCCTCTTGCGTTGCCCGAGCAGTTACTGGATTATGGGGCAGATGAGGATGAATCTGAGGAGGATGACAGATTCCGTACTGCCATGAGCCCTTCAGAGTTCTTCATTAAATATCAAGACGTAAATCAAGAAGAAGACTACTACCCTGATACTGCTCCAGAGCCAAACCCTACGGCACAATTGCCTCTATCACTTCTCAACAATCTGCAGTACATGTTAGATGATTATTACCGCTGATTTCCACCATCTGAATCGGCTTCTTCTGTCCCACCAACACCCGTTCCTCAATCTTCAACAGTGTTGAGGTCGTCCAGACCAGTTTCTCCGGTACCTTCAATGTCGCATCATCAGGAAGCTCACACCACGGATGATGACGGGGAAGAAGGAGAATTGGATGACAGGTCACTCCTTACTGAATGGGATGACTATCAAATACAAACGCCGTCTCCTTCGACTAAGGCTCCTGTTGACTCGCCTCCAGTTGACATCGGAGGTTTTCATGTTCTGATGGAAAGAGCAGCACAACGGTTCCTTCCTCCCATGGAAACAAGGAAGGATGATTGTTTCCTTTACGATTTTAAAGACTAGCCAAGGAAGCAAGTGCGTACTATCCCTATTATTTACTTTATTTGGCAGGAAGGACTGAAAGTCATGCGGACTCCTGCCCCCATTCCGGCGGTCCTGCCTCGCCTTGAAAAGAAATACAAGGCACCGGATAATTCACCAGCTTGTCTGATAGGTCAGCCTAAGCCAGATTCAGTTATTGCCCAAGCAGCGCAGCGCCGAGCACGGAATCCCTCCTCTACATTGTCAGCTCCCCCGGATCGGGATGGGAGACGTCTAGACGCAATTGGAAAAAAGGTTTCAACCATGGCGACCACTACTGTCCGTGCAGCTAACTCACTGGCCATCTTAGGCCGCTATGATAGGCAGATGTGGTCGGACATCTCCCCCCTACATCGACATGTTACCTGAGCCCTCAAAGGCAGAAGCGCTCAAGATCCTCCAGGAGGGAGAACGAATCTCGTCTGAGATTATTGATTCTGCTGTGGATGTTGCGTCCACGGGTTTTCGGCAACTGGCAGGGGCTGCTGTCCTGCGGCGACAGGGCTGGTTGAAGTCCACATCTTTTCGTCAGGAAGTTCAGACGAAGATAATCGATATGCCTTTTGACGGCGAGTCTCTTTTGGCCAGCATATTGACGATGCCCTACAAGCCATTAAAAGGATACCGAGACAGCAAGATCTCTCGGTACTCTTCAGTTTCGAAAACAGCCTTTTCGTGGCGCTAGAGGCCGTGGATCCTTCTCCACCCGAGGAGGCTATAATCAGTCGAGGCAATACCAGTCCTATCAGGGTAATCAACGCTACTCTTCGCAACGACAACAATCCTTCAGGCAGCAACCAACTACGTCTTATGGGCAAAACAGAAATAAGTCATCCTACCGGGGAAGGAACACGTCTAAAAAACAGTGACAACTGCCACCTGCTCTACCGCTCAATCCTACAAAAGTTGGAGGAAGGATCTCCCGTTTTTACTCAACCTGGTCTGCTATAACTACAGACAAATGGGTCTTGGACATTGTGGCCAGAGGCCACGTTCTAGAGTTTACCAAGCTTCCTCCGAATTCTCCTCCCAAAGGTCCGCCTCCAGCTCATCTCACAGAGCTTTTCTCCCAGATAAATTTGATGTTAAAAAAGGGAGCGATCGAAATGGTTCCAAAGTTGCAAAGAGGCACCGGTTTCTACTCCAGATTTTTCTAATAAAAAAGAAATCTGGAGAATGGCGCCCCATCTTGGATCTTCGATCCCTAAACAAATATCTAAAAAAAAACAGTCCTTTCGGATGTTGACTCTACAAGAAGTCCTTCAACTCCTCTCTGCGGGGGATCACATGACCACCCTCGACCTCCAAGATGCTTACTTTCATGTCCCGATTTTACACAGAAAGTCTTGAGGTTCAGAGTAGCTGGCAGGGACTTCCAGTTCAAAGTCCTTCCCTTCGGACTACGTTCCGCGCCCCGTGTCTTAACCAAAGTTTTGGCACCGGTGGCGGCACACCTTCGACTAGAAGGAATTCAAATTTTTCCTTATTTAGACTGCCTTATCAAGGCGAATTCTTACGCAGTCGCAAACATCCATACTCAGAAATGCCTGTCACTTTTCCAGTCTCTGGTTCTCTCCATCAATCTGGACAAGTCTCAACTCATCCCATCACAAACAAGAACGTTCTTAGGAGCCACCATAGACACTCTACGGACACAAGCCTTAGTCTCAAACGAAAGACAACAAAAGCTGTATCAGTGTGGGGTTTTTAGTATTGACAGGAATAATGGCGCTCAAGCTAATTCGCGCTGAGTTTATGTTATACTAGGAGTGTGAACGGTGCAAACCAGGTCAGGGGATATGCCCTAAAACCCCCGTGATGGTATGGATAGAAATCCACACAAATGAAGTAGGTACAGTCCCGGGCACACGTAACGAGGATATAATATCAGGAGAAATGTCTCATACTGCAGAAATGTAGAGGGTCTACACCAGAATGATAATCATAGGTGTTTAATATAGTAACAGAGCATAAGCAACCAGCCAAAACAAAAGCAACCAGCCGACACGTGTTTCGTCACAAAGGGTAGTAACCCGTGACTCTTCAGGGCTGAAAGGCGGTGCCAACAAGGTGGATTCAAGTGACCGTTCAAGAATCCAAAACGGCAATGAGGAGCAGTGCGAACCACGGTAGGTAGACTACTGCCAAATGTAAGGAAAGGAAGACGGATATCGACGGGCGGCGGATAAGCCAATGAGGACTATTGACCTTCAGAAAAGTCGATGCAGTCTGTGGCGACGAGATTAACCAAGTGCTAAGTAGCACAGGGGGGAATATAGAATTAGGCGTGCCAGGTCAGTAGTCCAGGACGACAACGGCAGATGCGCCGGAGTACAGGAAACTGGGAGAAGTGTTGTTCAGGAAGGAAAATGGTTCCGGAAGATGGGCTGTGCAAGCTTGCCCAACTAATACGATCAAAAAGGTGCGTTTCTGTCCGACAGTTCAAGTCACTTCTAGGGATGCTCTCATCCTGCATTCCTTTGGTCCCCAACTGAGTCCTCAAGATGAGACCCTTGCAAGAGGAGCTCAACAAGCAATGGCTGCAGGTCTCAGGGTCCTTCGAAGATCTCATCCGCATCACTCCTCAGATGCGGAAGGCATTACTCTGGTGGACTTGCAAAAGGAACGTGGCAGCAGGTCTCTCATTCCTAGTGGAAGCTCCAAGTTTCGCCATCACCACGGACGCCTCCCTCGAAGGGTGGGGAGCACACTTTCAAGGACTAACAGTCAACGGCAAATGGGATGCTCATCAAAGGACTTGGCATATCAATCTCTTAGAGTTGCTAGCGATCTTCCTAGCCCTAAAATCTTTTCGCACCATCATTCTAGGAGCATCAGTGTTGATCCGGACGGACAACACAACAAGTATGCACTACCTAAACAAACAAGGAGGGACAAGATCCACTCTGCTGTCCCAGCAAGCCCAGCAAATTTGCGATTGGGCGATCCAACATCAAATAACTCTGGCAGCAGTCCATGTTCCGGGAGTATCCAACATCCTAGCGGACTCAATCAGCAGGTCGACCGGGTCCAATCACGAGTGGGAGCTCCATCAACCAACCTTGGATCGTATATTTCAGAAGTGGGGTCGACCCGATCTGGACTTTTTCGCGACCAGTCTGAACCGAAAATGCCCATTCTACGCAAGTTGGCTTCCCCAACAAGACTCGTGCGGGAATGCGTTTTTGATGAATTGTCCGCAGATCTATGCCTACGCTTTTCCGCCGATATCGCTGGTTCCCAGGGTTCTCCGGAAAATGAAGGAGCCTTGTCGTCTTCTCCTCATAGCTCCTAGGTGGCCTCGCCAGTTTTGGTTTACCGAACTCCTCCTTCTATCCGAATGTGATCCCATTCAGTTGCAACCAATACCGAATCTCCTGTCCATCCACAACGGGCAGATCTGCCATCCGGATCCTGCATCTCTGCGTTTAGCAGCCTGGAGCCTGAGCACCTTGAATTTGCTCACTTAGACATTCCTTCGGAGTGTAGGGAGGTCTTAGCTAATGCTAGAGCGCCCTCCACAATAAAAACCTACATGCTCAAATGGAAGCGCTTTTGCCTCTGGTGTCAAGCCGCCAACATTCATCCAATCCGTGCAACACCGGAACAATTATTGCCTTTCTTTCTACATTTGGCAAAGTCAGGACTTTCCCATTCTACTCTTAAAGTATTCTTAGCTGCTATCTCACGATTCCGACAAGATGGTTCACATTCTCTTTATTCCTCTCGGATCATTCAACAATTCTTCAAAGGATTGTTTCGTATGTTTCCTCCCATCCGCCGTCCACCTCCACCCTGGCATCTTAACATTGTTCTGTCACAACTCATGCGACACCCCTTTGAACCTATTCATAGAGCTGACTTAAAGTTTGTATCGTGGAAGATGTCTCTGCTGTTGGCTCTCACATCAGCCAGGCGAGTCAGTGACATTCAAGCCTTCACTATTAAACCGCCTTTCCTCCAATTCACTAAGGACTCGTTAGTGCTCCGCACTAACCCCATTTTTATGCCTAAAGTACCTTCTGATTTCCATCTCAATGAACCAGTGATTTTAAAGACTTTCTTTCCTGATCCTCAATCACCTGCGGAAAGGGCTTTACATACCCTTGATGTCAAACGATGTCTAAAATTTTATTTGCAAAGGACATCCTCAATACGAAAATCTGATCAGCTTTTCATTGCATACGGAAAGATGCGCAAAGGGCACCCAATAACCACACAGACCATAGCTTGTTGGATTTCTGCTGCAATTTCTTTCTGTCATCAGCAAGCGGGTAGACCGCTACAAGCCACTCCGAGAGCTCATTCAACTAGAGCAATCTCTTCTTCTACTGCTCTTTTTGCTGGTGTGCCTCTTCATCAAATCTGTAGAGCTGCAACATGGTCCAGCAGGCACACTTTTACCAAGCACTACTGTCTGGAAGCTGCCAGCAATGCAGTCACGTCTGTGGGACAAGCGGTTCTCCGTAATCTTTTTAAATAAGGTGAGCCTCCGTTTGTCCCTCCTCCTCTATGATGCATTCTTATATACATATCTTTTATAATTATATATATATTTATATGTTACAGATATACATATGCGTATTTTATCTGGTCTTGGTTTATGTTTCTATGTATATTTCTATATGTATATATATATATGTATATATATGTATGTATATATATGTATATATATGTATATATATATATGTATATATATGTATATATATATATATGTATTTCTTTGATGATCTCACAAGCATCATTATGGAATTACTGCTTTCTACTCTGATTCAAGCATGTGAATCTTTGAAAGATACCCCAATACTGGAGAAGAACAAAAGTTACTTACCCTGTAAACTGTGGTTCTCCAGTATTGGTATCTTTCATAGATTCACATGCGACCCACCCACCTCCCCTCAGAGGCTCTTTATGCTCTTTTACTCTTTTATCACACTTGTGCTGGAAAATCTGAGAGCCTGAGCCTCTGGGGAGAACATTCTGGAGGGTGCTGTCGTCTGATTGGCTGTAGTTTGGACTATATATAATGACTTGGACGAGTCATGAAAGTGGAAGATTTTTTCCTATTTACTTCCTGGTTCTAATTTACCTATGTTATGGCTATTTCATGCATATTTATTGCTATTTTTATGTACTGTGGGACTCCCACTCCGACGACGGGGGAATGATTCAAGCATGTGAATCTATGAAAGATACCAATACTGGAGAACCACAGTTTACAGGTAAGTAACTTTTGTTCATCCTGCTTGTGACACATGCCAGATGACACATGTGGGCTCTGCAATGGGACCTGAAGTCCCAGTGGGCACATCACCAGGGGGATCTGAAAGACTGTATCCAGATTTCGGAGGAGACTGCAATAGATCTGCAGTGGTTGCTGCTGTACCACAATTAGATCATTGGCAGAGCCCTCTCCTTACCTCACCGAGGTTTGATAGTGGTGACCGATGCATTCCTTCTAAGTTGGGGAGGCCATCTGGGAGAGGTAGAAATCAGAGACCTCTTTGGTCTGGGGTGAAAGCTCCAATGTACATCAATTAGTTGGAGTTGACGGCGATTCACTTGGCATTGAAGGCCTTCCTGTCCACCATCAGACCAACAGACGAAAGCTGGTGCAGGTGCTCCTGGACATCATCACCGCCATGTGGTACTGCAGCAAACCGGGTGGTGGTGGTGGAGGGGGTCAATGGGGGGGGTTGGTCATGAGCCAGAAGGCTGTACGCCTCTGGAAGTGGCTGCCAGGGGCTTTCTTTTATGGTAAACCACTTGGAGGGATCTCTAAATACCAAGAAAGGCGCACTTAACCACTGATGCCTAGCAGACCACGAATGGCAGTTACACCCAGAGTTAGATGCAGGGCATTTTCTAGCATTGAGGAGAACCCTGGCTCGATCTTTTTGCCACTGCAAAGAATACATAATGTCAGCACTTTTATGTGTTTGAGTTCCCAAGGAGACTGTCTCTGAGAGTTGCATTTCAAATAGTGGACCTTGGGACTCCTGTCTGCCGCAGCCTCTCTTACTCTGCATTCTGAAAAAGATCAGTAATGACTGGGCCCAAGTCTACCTAGTGGCACTGGATTGGGCCAAGAGAGTGTAGTACGTTGATGTTATCTTGGTGGTGAGGCATCCCTCTACAATATCGGTGTATGGCAGTCATTTGCACCAGTTTTGGTTTGGTGTGGCACTCACCAGATTGACCCACTGCAGGCCAAGTTGTGTGAGATTTTGTTGTTTTTGTCTCTGTCCCAGCAAGGACTTACTTTGGACACTGTTAATCAATCAATCAATCACAGAATTTGTAGAGCGCACTACTTACCCGCGAGGGTCTCAAGGCGCTGGGGAGAAAAGGGGGGGGGGGGTGCTGCTACTGGTCGAACAACCAGGTCTTGAGTAGCCTCCTGAAGGTCAGCAGGTCTTGGGTCTGTCGTAGGCTTAGTGGAAGGGTGTTCCAGGTCTTGGCGGCGAGGTGGGAGAAGGATCTGCCGCCGGTGGTAGTTCTTCGAATGCGAGGGAGAGGTCGGCGGAGCGGAGCTGGCGGTTGGGGACGTAGAAGAGGAGTCTTCTGTTGAGGTAGGCTGGGCCAGTCTTGTGGAGTGCCTTGTGTGCATGGATGAGGAGTTTGAAGGAGATTCTCCTGTTGACAGGGAGCCAGTGCAGGTTCCTCAGGTGGGGGGTGATGTGGCTGTGGCGTGGTACATCGAGGATCAGGCGTGCGGAGGCGTTTTGTATGCGTTGCAGTCGCTTGATGAGCTTGGCCGGGGCTCCCGCGTAGAGGGCGTTCCCATAGTCAAGTCTGCTACTGACGAGGGCCTGGGTGACTGTTCTTCTTGTATCTGTCGGGATCCACCTGTAGATCTTGCGAAGCATGCGGAGGGTGTTGAAGCAGGAGGAGGAGACTGTGTTGACTTGCTTGGCCATGGAGAGCGTTGAGTCGAGGATGACTCCCAGGTTGCGTGCGTGGTCGGTGGGTGTCGGGGCTGCTCCTAGTGTCGTTGGCCACCAGCAGTCGTCCCAGGCTGAGGGGTTGGAGCCGAGGATGAGGACCTCTGTCTTGTCCGTGTTCAGTTTTAGTCGGCTGATCTTCATCCAATCGGCGACGGCCTTCATTCCTTCATGGAGGTTGGATTTGCGGCGAGGGGGTCCTTGGTGAGGGAGAGGATCAGTTGAGTGTCGTCGGCGTAGGAGATTATGTTGAGGTCGTGCTGTCTGGCGATGCGTGCGAGCGGGGCCATGTAGATGTTGAACAGTGTTGGGCTGAGGGATGATCCCTGGGGTACGCCGCAGATGATCTCGGAGGCTTCGGATCGGAATGGTGGGAGGCGGACTCTCTGGGTTCTGCCGGCGAGGAAGGAGGTGGCCCATTCCAGGGCCTTGTCTCGGATCCCTGCGTTGTGGATGCGTGCGCGTAGAGTGCGGTGGCAGACAGTGTCGAAGGCGGCGGAGAGGTCCAGCAGGATGAGGGCTGCGGTCTCACCGTTGTCCAGCAGGATCCTGATGTCGTCAGTGGCGGCGATGAGGGCAGTCTCAGTGCTGTGGTTGCTGCGGAACCCCGATTGGGATGGGTCCAGGATGCTGTTTTCTTCGAGGTATCGGGTTAGCTGTTTGTTGACGATCTTCTCGATGACCTTGGCTGGGAACGGAAGCAGGGAGATGGGCCGGAAGTTCTTGAGGTCTCTCGGGTCCGCCTTGGGTTTTTTGAGTAGGGCGTTGATCTCTGCGTGTTTCCAGCTCTCTGGGAAGGTCGCGGTCTCGAAAGAGAGATTGATGACGTTGCACAGGTGGGGTGCGATGGAGCTGCTGGCTTTGTTGAAGATGTGGTGCGGGAAAGGGTCTGACGGGGAGCCGGAGTGTATTGTGCTCATGGTCTTGATGGTGTCATCGATGTTCACGCTGGCCCAGGCTGGCAGGGGGTCATGGTCGATGGTGTGCGGTGGGTCTGGTGCATCGATCTTAGTTGGGGCTGTCTGGGTGTTGAAGCTGTCGTGGATGTCGGCGATCTTGCGGTGGAAGAAGGTGGCGAGGGAATCGCACAGGGCTTGCGACGGCGGGATGTCGTTGGTGTTGGAGCTGGGGTTGGAGAGTTCCTTCACGATGTTGAAGAGCTCCTTGCTGTTGTGTGCGTTGTTGTCGAGGCGGTCTTTGAAGGAGATTCTCTTGGCGGACTTGATGAGGTGGTGGTGGTTACGGATGGCGTCTTTGTGGGCTGCGTGGCTGTCCGGTGTCTTATCACTGTGCCATTTCTTCTCTAGTTTCCAGCAGGTACGCTTGGAAGCTAGGAGTTCCGAGGTGAACCAGCTGGCTCTTTTGGTGGTGTCACTGTAGGTGAGTTTTTTCAGCGGGGCGAGGGTGTTGGCACAGTCGTCCATCCATCGTCTGAGGTTGCAGGCAGCGTCGTCGGTGTTGGATGGGTCGGAGGGAGGGCTGAGAGCGAGGTTTGCCCGTAGTTGGTCTTCGGTGACTTTGCTCCAGCAGCGGCGTGGGATCTGTTGGGTGCGGTGGTGTGTGGTGGGTTTCTGGAAGGTGAAATGGATGCAGCGGTGGTCGGTCCAGAGGAGTTCCGTGGTGTGGCTGAAGGAGACGTGGGAGCTTGAGGAGAAGATGGGGTCAAGCGTGTGGCCAGCGGAATGGGTCGGTGTTGTGACGAGCTGGCTCAGACCGAGGTTGGCGAGGTTGTCGATCAGGGTGGTGGAGTTGCTGTCATTGTTGTTCTCCAGGTGAAAGTTCAGGTCTCCGAGGAGGATGTAGTCGGTAGAGGTCAGGGTGTGCGTGCTGATGAAGTCGGCGATGGAGTCGCTGAACTGGGGTCGGGGCCCAGGGGGTCTGTAGACAAGGGTGCCTCTAAGGGTGGTGTTGGGGTCCGTGTGGATCTGGAAGTGCATGTGTTCGGCGGTGCTGAGAGTTTCGTCGGTGCTGGTCGAGACCCTGATGGTGTTCTTGTGGACGATGGCGATTCCTCCTCCTACTGCGTTGATGCGGTCTCTACGGGTGATCTTATAGCCGTCTGGGATGGCTATGGCGATGTCGGGGGCGGAGGAGTCGTTCATCCAGGTCTCTGTCAGGAAGGCGACGTCTGGAGATGATGTGTCGAGCAGGTCCCAGAGCTCGACGGCGTGTTTGCGTGCGGAGCGGGTGTTCAGTAGGATGCATCGGAGGTGGTTGAGGTACTTCTTGGCGGGCGCCTCGGTGGCTCTGAGGCTGGTGTAGCTGCAGTTCCGGCAGGTGAAGGGACCATGGGTGCGTTTCGGGGAGGCCTTGAAGCAGTTGTGCGTCCGTCCGGGGTTGAGAGCATGGAGTGTGGTGGCATCGTATCGGCGTCGGTCCTCGAGGCTGGAGCGGGGGGCGCACGGCCCAAGGGTTCTGGCGCGGTCCAGGCGCGGACGGGCGCAGACGGGATTGCCTTAGGCGCGGCCGCCATATATGGGGAGGTGGGAGGGAGGAGCAGCTGGGAGGCGGGAGGCAGGGGCAGCGAATGGGCAGTCAGGGGGGCGGGGACGCAGCGGTGGGAGTGGAGAGAGGCAACGAGGGGTACAGAAGGCAAAATGGGTCCAGGGAAATGGGGGCAACGAGGGGAAACGGAAGGCAAGAAGGACACAGAAAATGGTGGCAGCGAGGGGAACAGAAGGCAAAATGGACACAGATAAATGGGGCAACGAGGGGAACAGAAGGCAAAATGGACACAGTGAAATGGGGGCAGCGAGGGGAACAGAATGCAAAATGGACACAGTGAAATGGGGGCAGCGAGGGGAACAGAATGCAAAATGGACGCAGAGAAATGGGGGCAGCGAGGGGAACAGAAGGCAAAATGGACACAGATAAATGGGGGCAACGAGGGGAAACAGAAGGCAAAATGGGCACAGGGAAATGGGGGCAGCGAGGGGAACAGAAGGCAAAAAGGACACAGAGAAATGGGGGCAACGAGGGGAACAGAAGGCAAAAGGACACAGAGAAATGTGGGCAACGAGGGGAAACAGAAGGCAAACCGGGCACCGAGGCCACAAGCAGAGGGGTGAGCTTACCAGCAGCAGCAGCGGGCAGGACACCACAGGCGGAGCTGTGTGGCGGGGGAGCGACCTACCTGGCAAGGTTAAAGGCTATGTGCCCGCCCTCTTCTTTTTTTTTTTTTAAGGTTGTTGGACCTGCCTTTGTTGTTTAAATCAGCCATGGTGGTGAGATTTCTGGTAGATTTGCAGCAATTATTTTGATCAAAGCTCTTTGTGATACCACAGTGGGATTTCAATTTGGTTCTTACTTTTTTAATATGTTCTCACTTTGAGCCGATGCACAGTTGTTTATTGTGTCTTTCGACCCTCAAAACAGTCTTTCTTCTTGCCATAACATCAGCTCAGTATGTGAGTGAACTTCAGGATCTTTCTCTCCAACCTCCCTAAACCACGGTTCTCCCATATGAGCTGGTGCTGAGTACTTGAGGGTCTTTTCTGCCAAAAGTGGTAACACCAATTCATGTCTGATAGGCTATCACACTTCCAGTGTTCTTTTCTTTGACTCCTCCCTCAAAAGAGGGAGAAAGACTACATTGTTTGGACAACAAAAGAAGGCTCAGTTTTTACATTGATTGCACTAAGGAACATTGGGTAGAGTAACGGCAAAGCAATGCAAAAAAGGACCATCTGTTGATGGATTGTTCTCTGCATAAAGACCTGCTGTACACAGGCAAAGAAGCAGCCCCCAGAAGGCCTACAGGTTTGTTCCACCAGAGCCAAAGCTGGTACCTCTGCTTTGGCATGTGGAGTGGTGGTCCTGGATATTTTTCAGGTGGCTACATGGGCGTTGGTACACAGGTTCACAAAGCACTACTACCTTGCAGTCTGGTCAGTCAAGATGGGCATTTGGCCTACTTGGTCCTGCAGGACTTTTTTGCATTAAGCCATTCACAGACCCACCCCCTGGGAGGCTTCTTCTATGATATCTATTCACAAGATGAAGACTTTGCGGTTAGAAGTATCCATCAGAAGAAGTTACATACTTTCAGTAGCACTTTCTGGTGGATACTCAATCTAACCCTCGGATTTCACACTGACCCTCCCATCGCCCAGTTCTGTGAACTGGACTTTTTTTCCATCTAAAAAGGTCCCATCTAGAGATCTGAACACTAGTCATGCCAATTTGCCGATGGGCTCTTCATCTGAGGGCGCGGACAAGGTTTAGCAAGCAAGTGACGTCACTGCGCATGGGTGGCACTTGTGTTCAGCTCTGCTAATCACTTCCTGAGCGGGCAACATTGGCGTGGAGCTGCATGGCGCCACCTACCGGGGCGCAGGAGTACTGCTTTAAAGTTTCCGGATCCAGTCTGATGCCTGGGGAATATTTACACAGTGAGGAATCTGTGGTTAGATATAGTATCCATCAGAAAGAGGGTAACTGAAGGTAACTAACTTGTTTTACAGGACCAAAAAGTCACAAAAGAGCTACTTTCCTAATTGTTCCAGAATGAGAAAAGATTTCAATTTGGTCAGAGCACTAGTGAAACTGGCAGAGGAAGGGCTCTGCCTCCTAGCTACCCCTGTCTATAGCCAGGAATGCTTAGCATGGATTTCTCTTAGTAAGTTAAATCATTATTCTTTCTTAAGAAGTAACTTGATCATACTATAGATTGCCCAGATAGCCATACAAAGAGCCTTAAATAATTTTCTTCCTCTATTGTCTTCACCAGCAATCAGTGAAAAGAACTTGGGTGGTAGATTGAAGATTGTATCTGAAAGAGACACGTTAGTGACAGATTCCTTACCTTAGAATATCCCCAGGCGTCAGGCTGGATCCGGAAAGTTTTTGCGTAGCAGTACCCTTGCGCGTCGGTAGGCGGCGTCGTGCGGCTCCGCGTCCGTCGTCGGCGTCGTGATCGCCGGGATGACGTCGCGGGCAGTACTTAGACGCCGCCCCTGCGCCCTGAGGTCAGTTCTTCTTTTTCCGCGCCAGCAAGCGCAGATCCGGGAAGAGCAGTGCCCTAGTCATTTTTTGACTAACTTTTTGGGTGAATTTTTTCACTGTTTCTTTTCATATCGACTCCAAGGTGTCATTAGGGATGCCCGGCTTTAAGCGTTGCGACGCCTGTGCTCGGATGATGTCCATCACAGACCCGCATCTGGAGTGTCTCTTCTGTCTCGGGCGAGACCACGACACGAAGTCGTGTTCCGACTGCCGGTCGCTAAACCCGAAAGCTTTGCGAGAGCGGTCTCGAAAGCTCCTCGAGGCCCGGCAGTCGGCTCCGTGCCACACCAAGCCCCGGTCGCGTGAGAGGTCGAGGGGTCGGTCGCGGAGTCCTCGCCGGTCGTCGGGATCCAAGTCTTCGTCGTCCGGTAAGTCTAAACACAAGAAGTCCAAAAGCATCATCGCTCTAGGACTTCGCCTCGCCGATCTCGCGACTCGGCTGAGGCCCCTCCCGGCACCGTCCCCGCCCCGCGGCCCCGGACATGCCTGTGGAGTCGCCCCCGCAATACCCGTCCTTCCCGGGTTCGGGGGCGGATCCGGCCCAAATACAGGAATTCCTGTCGGCCATGGCACGCCTCTTCGGGCCTCAAGGTCCCTCCGGCGTGCCTTCGGGCCCCGCGGGCCCTGATGGGGTTGCCCCGGCGTCGCCGACGACTCCGGTCCCGGCGTCGCTCGTGCCTCCAGCCTCGATCCCGGCTCCGGCTTCGGCCCCGGCCTCGATCCCGGCTCCGGTGGTACCGCAACCCCCATCGACGCCGGTCAACCTGACCACGCCTCCGCCGGCGCCGATGTCTCCGGTGCCGTTCCTGACGCCGCCCGGGGCTCCGGGCGGCGTCGTCCCCTGTACTCTCCGGCTCCGGACATGGAGCCGGACCGGCGTCGCTCGGCGCCGGTTCTGGCGCCGATGAGACCTTGGGTCCCAAATGTCCCTCCTCCTCCTTATTTTGAACCGGAGGAGGACCAGGAGGACTGGGAGGGGTCTGAGGACCCTCTGGCACAACAGTGTCAGTATGATGAGGACTGGGCAGAGGAACTAGGGGATGCCAGTGGTCTAGATACTTCCCCTGACACTGGCATGCTGTCTCCTCCCGTGGCTACGGAGGAGGGAGCCAATTTTGCAACGGTGTTGCGTAGGGCAGCTGGAGCCTTACATCTCCGACTCCCTACTGTGGCGGTCAAGACTAATCTCTTGACAGAAGTGCTTCAGCCGGCAGCCTCCTCCTTGGAGACTGTGCTGCCGTTCAACGATGCACTCACTGACGTTCTTTGGGCGCCTGGTCCAAGCCCAACACAGGGGCTCCTGTGGATAGGAGCGTGTCCCGACGCCATCGCCCAGCTCCGGGCGACCCCTTGTTTCTCTCTGTCCACCCCACTCCTGAGAGCTTGGTTGTCCAAGCCTCGGCTTCCCAAACCGCCTTCCCTACCGCCCCTCCGGATAGGGAATCCAAACGCCTGGATCAATTTGGGAAGAAGGGTTTTTCTTCCTCCAGTGCTGGCTTGCGGTCCATCAACACCGCTTGTCTTTTGGGCCGATATACCCACTCCTTGTGGGATTCGGTGGCGACTGTTTTGCCCCAGTGTTCTGAGGAGGTCCAGACACTGCTTACCCGCGCTATTGCGGAAGGTAGGGATGCGGCCAAATACACCATACGTTGTGGCCTTGATACCGCCGACTCGCTGGGCAGATCTATTGCAACGACGGTGGCGCTGCGTCGCCACGCCTGGCTGAGAACCACTGGTTTTTCGGGTGATGTCCAGAATACACTCATGGACATGCCCTTTGATGGAGTCGGTCTTTTTGGTTCCAAAGCAGACCATGCGTTGGAGCGTTTTAAGGACTCACGGGCTACTGCCAAGTCCCTGGGCCTTTCTGCTACACGCCCTCCGCTAACTTCTGCTTTTCGCCCCTATCGTGGCCACGGAAGGGGCGCCCAGTCACGTCAGCAGCCCAGCCACCGGCCCGCGCAGCAGGCGTCTTCGCGTGGCCGAGGACGTGGATACCGCCGTGGCGGTTCGGGCAACCAGCGTGCGGGTCAGGCCACCACCTCCAACCCGTCCGCGGCCTCCAAGCCCTCCTAGTCCCTCCTTTCAGGTGCACAGCACGCCAGTAGGGGGCAGGGTCCGCCATCACCTTCACCACTGGTGTCCCATCACCTCGGACAGGTGGGTCTTGGACATTGTCCGAAGGGGCTACTCCCTCCCTTCGAGACCCCCCCAGCCATGCCACCACAATTCCACCGCATGTCAGGGGATCACTTGGTACTTCTGCAGAAGGAAGTCATGGCCCTCTTGGCCAAGAGGGCCATCGAGCATGTTCCGACCCCAGAAGTAGGACGTGGTTGCTACTCCCACTACTTCCTGGTGCCCAAAAGGACAAGGAGGACATGCGTCCTATCTTGGACCTCCGGAACGTCAATCGCTTCCTCCGGAAGGAGAAGTTCAAGATGCTCACCCTAGCTCAGGTCTTGACTGCCCTCGACCCTGGAGACTGGTTGGTAGCGTTGGACTTGCAGGACGCCTATTTCCACATCCCCGTCCTGCCGGCCCACCGGCGTTACCTTCGGTTCACGGTAGGCCTCGAGCATTTTCAGTTCACCGTGCTCCCTTTGGCCTTACCAGTGCCCCTCGGGTGTTCACGAAAGTGATGGCGGTGGTCGCAGCTCATCTGCGCCGGGCAGGGGTTTCAGTCTTCCCCTACCTCGACGACTGGCTGCTGAAGGCGGGCTCGTCCCAGGCAGTCGTCTCCCACCTCCAGACTACGGCCGAACTCCTGCACTCGCTGGGGTTCTCCATCAATGTGCCGAAGTCGCATCTGATTCCTTCTCCACAGCTCCTTTTCATCGGAGCAGTTCTGGACACGACGCAGTTTCGGGCCTATCCTCCCGAACGGCGAGTCCGGGATATTCAGGCTATGATTCCGATCTTTCAGCCTTTATCCTGGGTTTCGGTACGGATGACCCTGAGGCTACTGGGCCTCATGGCCTCCTGCATCCTGCTGGTCAATCATGCCAGATGGCATATGCGGGCTCTGCAGTGGGACCTGAAGTTCCAGTGGGCGCAGCACCAGGGCAACCTGTCCGATCACGTCCAGATCTCGGAGGGGACTGCAAAACAGTTGCAGTGGTGGCTCTCGAACCGGCAATGGGTCATGGGCAGATCCCTCTCCCTTCCCCAGCCAGAGCACACAGTTGTGACGGACACGTCCCTTCTGGGATGGGGCGGTCACATGGGAGAGGCGGAGATCAGAGGCCTCTGGTCTCCGGCGGAGTCCCGGCTCCATCTCAACCTTCTGGAGGTCCGGGCGATCCGACTTGCACTCAAGGCATTCTTTCCCTCTGTCAAAGGGAAGGTAGTGCAGGTGTTCACAGACAACACCACCGCCATGTGGTACTGCAACAAACAGGGCGGGGTGGGGTCGTGGACCCTCTGTCAGGAGGCTCTGCACCTCTGGACATGGCTGGAACATCAGGGCATGTTCCTGATGGTTCAACACCTGGCAGCTTCCCTGAACGCCAGGGCGGACAAACTCAGCCGCAGGTGCATGATGGATCACGAATGGCGTCTTCACTCGGAAGTGGCGCAAGGACTCTTTCTACAATGGGGAGAGCCTTGGTTAGATCTATTCGCCACCGAAGAGAACGCGCAATGTCATCAGTTCTGCGCGTTGGAATTTCCAAGGCGGCACTCGCTCGGCGACGCTTTTCGACGCGAGTGGAGTTGCGGTCTGTTGTACGCCTTTCCGCCTATACCACTTCTACCCAGAGTGTTGAAGAAGATTCGGCACGACCGGGCCCAAGTCATCCTTGTGGCTCCGGACTGGGCTCGAAGAGTTTGGTATCCCGAGCTACTCAGTATGCGCGTAGATCCCCCGATCCGTCTGCCTCTTCGGGAGGATCTTCTGTCGCAGCAGCAGGGGACGGTCCTCCACCCGAACCTGTCCAGTCTACACCTGCTTGCGTGGAGATTGAGCGGCGGCAGTTGATTCCTTTCGACTTGCCTCCCGAAGTTTGTGATGTGATTCTGGCAGCCAGGCGTCCCTCCACTAAGGTGGTATACGCCTGCAGGTGGAACAAATTTGTGGCATGGTGCACAGCAAAGGCTGTGAATCCCCTTTCTGCCCCTCTTTCTGAGGTCCTTCTGTTCCTTCTTTCTCTGGCCCAACAGGGTTCTGCCCTGGGTACCATCAAGGGTTATCTTTGTGCTATCTCGGCCTTCCTCAGGCTCCCTGATCAGCCCTCCTTTTCAAGTCCCCTGTTGTTAACAGGTTCTTAAAAGGCATTACACACCTCTTCCCTCCTGTTCCGTTTGTGATGCCTCAGTGGGACTTGAACTTGGTTCTTACCTTTTTAATGTGCGCTCCCTTTGAGCCTCTACATAACTGTCCTCTTCGTCTTCTGACTCTGAAGACAGCCTTTCTGGTGGCCATCACCTCCGCTCGGCGGGTGAGTGAGCTCCAGGCTCTATCTTGCAAACCTCCCTTTCTGTCTGTTCATCCAGACAAGGTTGTTCTTAGGACGCGTCCGTCCTTCTTGCCAAAGGTGGTTACTGCCTTCCACATTGGGCAGACCATCACTTTGCCTACCTTCTTTCCGCCTCCGCATCCTTCCAGAGAGGAAGAGAGGCTCCACCGTCTGGACCCAAAACGTGCGCTCTCCTTCTATATCGACCGCACAAAACACTTCCGGGTGGATGACCAGCTCTTTGTTGGCTACGTGGGCGCCAAAAAGGTCGGGCGGTGCACAAACGAACCATCTCCCGCTGGGTTACCTTGTGCATCAAGGCCTGCTATTCTTTGGCTAAGAAGGAGCCTCCTGTTGGGCTGCGTGTCCATTCCACCAGGGCAATGGCTGCTACCACGGCCTTGGGCCGCGGTGTTCCGCTGCCGGTTATCTGTCAGGCAGCTACGTGGGCCTCGCTGCACACGTTTACAAAGCATTACTGCCTTTACAGTCAGGTCCGGAGGGACGGCTTCTTTGGCCGTTCTGTCCTCCAGGACTTCCTTGTCTGATCTTTGTTCGCAGACCCACCACCGGGGTTGGTATTGCTGGGGTATCTATTCTAAGGTAAGGAATCTGTCACTAACGTGTCTCTTTCAGATGCACAAGTTACTAACTTGTGTATCGATATATCTGTAAGAGGCAGTAGTTAGTGACAGATTCCCTACCGCCCCACCCATCCTCCCCGTTCTGCGAACTGATTTCTAGGGTTAAGGACATCCCTTTCAGGGCCCTAGTATTTTTCAGACACCTATGTCAGCTTCTTGCATGGCTCTGCGTTCCTGGCGCGGAAAGTCGTGTACAGAACTGACGTCAGCGCGCAGGGGCGGCGCCTAAGTACTGCCCGCGACGTCATCCCGGCGATCACGACGCCGACGACGGACGCGGAGCCGCACGACGCCGCCTACCGACGCGCAAGGGTACTGCTACGCAAAAACTTTCCGGATCCAGCCTGACGCCTGGGGCTATTCTAAGGTAAGGAATCGGTCACTAACTACTGTCTCTTACAGATATATCGTTACACAAGTTAGTAACTTGTGCATTTGTGATTTTCTACACCACTTGTGCAAAAGCTGTAAGGTTTACTTGACTTCCAGCCACAAAGTACTTAAAACAACCAGGTAAAGTGAACTGGGATGATGCAGCTGAAAGCTTTACTACTGTTAGGTGACCAGAATGGGGGTTCCTGACCGGTCAGCATTCAGTCTGACTATAGTGGGTAATACATGAAGGTAAGAAATTAGTGTGCCTCCTGCCTTTCAAGAAAGGCCGAAGCCAGTCGAGGACAGGACCACCCATTCTAATGTCTTATAGGCAGCAGATCAGTATCTAATCGGTGACAGTATTGAATACACTTGACAAATCTGAAAGTATAAGGATGGAAGCACTAAAGACGTTTGCAGGCATCCTATGGTTATCGAGCACTGAAATAGGCACAAACTCTGTGCCTGGAGAAGGAGAAATAAAATCAAGTTTATTTAGATGGTTCGAATGCTTCACAGTCTCACAAACAGCCTACCTCAATGTTTTCCCTAAATTTGGGTGCACTTGTAAGAGGCACAGTGTGACAGAAATTTGATGGGATCACAGGATTCAGTTGACTGTTTGACCAACACGCTAATAATTGCCATTTAAAAAGTGTAGGACCATGTATTAACGAGTGAGAGAGATTAGAAATGTAGCTCAGTTACTCACTGTAGTAGATCCATTCTCTTACTCCATGGACTGCATCATATAACATACATCATCTTGTCATTTCATGATCAACCACTGTAATTTATCTTTTTCATTCATCTTTAAATATAGTTCAGACCGATGAGGCACACGGCTGTACTGGGTGTTAGCCAAGACTGCATGTGCAGATGGTTAATAGGTGCTTTTTGTGGTCTCCAAATGGTGCTTGTTCCTTTTCCTGTCATCAAAGAGTTTAGAGTTGTCACTTGCAGCTATTCAGTGATTGAGGTAATTCCCAGTATAACATTCAGCCTCTTTTGTGCCAAGAAACAATTGCTTTAACTATTTCAGAGTATTGAGTATTTCTAAATTAATGGAAATGTTTGTTTGCAGACTAGACTGTCAAAAATTCTAATGATCAAAAAGGAGCACATCAAGCAATTAAAAGAAATGAACACTGAAGCAGAGAAACTGGTAAGCATCTTAAGGTTTGCATTTATAAAGTGAATGACTAATAAACACTTGTATCTGGTGAAGAAAAAGGTTATGGTCAAGAGATTTTCTCAGCATTCTACCTCTTTCATATGGAGGACAGTTCCTTTCAATGCAGTTCGTTAGTGATTGTGTGAGGACATGTGTTTGTATGTGTGTGTGCCCATGTTTGATTACATGTGCCCTGAAGTATCTTTCTCTGCTCTGTTTTTCAGCACTCTGTTCGTTAATACTTCATTTTGCACTGACATGTAGCCTACTCTATTTTACTCGGCCATAATTGTTTCTCCCTTTTCCAGACATTTGTGAGTCTGAGGCTGGAGAGACTGCATTTTGCTGTGTGTAAATCTGCTTATAAGCACCAGTAAACTTGTTACTGCAGGC
Organism: Calotriton arnoldi; assembly: GCA_963921515.1. Classification (NCBI taxonomy): domain Eukaryota; kingdom Metazoa; phylum Chordata; class Amphibia; order Caudata; family Salamandridae; genus Calotriton; species Calotriton arnoldi. Next base: position 2,922,995 of record CAWUFW010001145.1, read on the forward strand.
TATTAATAAATAAAGCATGTTCAGCGTATAAGTCCACTAAAATACATTTTACCATTCCTATCCTGAAAGCTTGAAAGTGTGGACTTACGAGTTTCTGAATTGTGAGTACGTGGATATACCTAGAAACTAGCCTGACATAAATTGACCAGTTCCTGGTATTCAGATGACAGAAGGTTTGGCGGATGGGGAAAGATGGTTGTTTAATAGTGAGGCATGCCGTACAGTGATCTAGAGAGTGGAGGAGGGGTGCCATTATTGGTATTTTTCTGTGTTTCATTTGTACTCTAAATATAAAGTTGCCTGTGTTCTACAGGCTAGTTGTTCTTACTAAGTAAACATCTGTTTTACCTCTTCTTTTGTAGTGGGAAATAGTGGTTTCTGTATGATTGCCTGAATTGGGAATAACAGTCTCCTTTGCTGTTCAGACGATAGTTAATCAGTGTAGGAAGGTTGGATCCTTCTAGCGTGGTTACCCCCACTTTTTGCTTGGTATGAATGTTTTTCTGACTAGTCTGACTGGAATCCTGCTTATCTGGACCCCAGTCACTGTGCTTCCTCCCTAAATTGTACATGGCAAGTACTTTGGTACCACCACAATTGACTACTGGTGTACGCCTATAAGTCCCTAGTATATGGTACTGAGGTACCCAGGGCATAGGTACCCCAGGGGTCCCCCATGGGCTGAAGCATGCATTATGCCACCCGTGAGAGACCACTCAAACTGTGACTACAGGCCTGCCATTGCAGCCTGTGTAAGCTGGTGCTAGCACCACTTAAACAGATATAAGTTTACTTATATCTGAGGTCACTACACTTACAACCTATAAGTCACCCCTAAGGAAGGCCTTTCAATCGTGAAAGCAGGGTGCTGGGTTAAAAGTGTGAGGGTGCCCCTGAATGAGCAGGACACCCCTACAAACCACGGAGTCGATTCTACCGGCTTTGTAGGTGTGGTCAGCCATTTTGATGCATATAGTGGCCATCCGTCAATACGCAATGGCTAACTATAAAGTGGCTCTACCGAACCTGGGCATGTTTGGTATCAAACCTGTTGGAATCTTATTTCAACACCATTACCGGTGTTGGAGGTATGATTCCATGCACTAAGGGGCTCCTCCAGGAAGCCCCCAGTACTCCCGGTAACTGCCTTCCAGGTTCTGCCAGCAAGCTAGTGCTGCTGCCGACTCCAGACACGATTCTGCCCTCCTGCTGCTGAGCTCGAGCAGGGGGAAGGTAGAACAATAGGTTTCCTGTCACAGGGAGGTGTGACCACCTCCCAGACAGGATTTAGTGTATTGGACTGGGGTGAGGGTGCTTGCCAGCGCCACCAGACTACTTTGAAGGGCAGGTTTGGTGCCCTCTTTGCATACTCCAGTTGGAACCAGTTCTGGGAGCCCTTGGCTCCCGCTCTGGCGTGAAACTGGACAAAGGACATGAGAGAATACTCACTTCTGTCCAGCCACTCCTCTGGGAGGGACCCCTAAGTCGTCCTAACCCCTTTCTTAGGGTATAAAAGAGCTTACCTGTGGGTGGGTCCTCAGATTCGTCGTGAGACAAGACGCAAGCCTGAAACCATGTCACTCTTTGACCGTCTTGACACTTGAACTTCACCTGGAACCGAGCCTGCATCAAGGAAGACTCCTGCTGCTCCTGGTCTCAACAGACCTGTGGGCATCAAGGACACCCAAAGTAATCTCCCTTGGCGTGAAGGAGTCACTCCCTTGCATCTGTATGCACCGCAACAAAGCTGACCGGTCTGCTGCTCCTGACGTCCCACGGACTTCGAAAGGTTCAGCAACACAGGTGGTGGTTCTGCAACTCCCTCGAGGCCTGACCTGTCCTCTCTGCAATTTTGAGGCCAGTATCCCTTGCTGGAACTGCTGGGACCGAACCCCTGTGCACCACGTCGACTTGCTGATGCCAAGGCTTGTTGGCTCTGCACCCCAGAGATCTTCGGGCTACAAGAAGCCCCAGCCTCCAGCATCTTTTATTGCCAAGATCAGCATCCTCACCGCATCCTCTGCACAGTGGGCCTTCATCCTTGGTGAGCTGCTCAAGGTCCTCTTGCGACTCCTGTGCCTTCAGCCTGTGGGTCCTCCTGAGGGTCTGCTCTTGCTTCTGTGGGCTCCCCGCTTGCTTGGGGCCTACTCTGACTCTCCTGCACGTGTTGAGTCCCTTGGACATTGCTGGTCCCAACGTTGCCTTCTTCGCTTTCCACGCCTGTTGCTGCTGCCACGGCTTGTTGGTGCTCTCGCCGGACACCGACCCACTGGTTCTCGACTTTTGACGTGGGACAGCTCGTGCATGGCACCTGGTCTTCCTCAGTGATGCCTGGTCCTCACAGCTGCAGCGACAAGGTCACCGTCATCACTCCTGCATCAACCAACATCGGTGGGCATTGCTCTTCCGTGCCTGCTGGTCACCTCCGAGTGGCATAGACACTGTCCCCTCTGCTTTCAGGTTCTTCTCTTTAAGAATCCACCCTTGAATTCCACCGGACTCTTGCACAGTCTTCGCCAGCGGCATCTTTACTGAAGTCCTCTATTGTGGTTGACTGCAGTTTCTGACATCACTTCGCACCTATGCACCTGGCTTCCCTGCTGTAGGTATCCTGGTTCCTGGGGTATCCACAGGTGTGGTGACTCTCCAACCTTCTTTCTTTCATGGGGTTTCTTCAGGGTCCACTGGGAAGAGTCTTTCTTCAAAACTGCAACCGCGACTTTCCTGTTGACTTCTATTGAGTACGCGGCTGTGTTTCCACTCTGCACACAGCCTCTGTGGGGTTCCTGGGTACTTACCTTGGGTGGTTCCTTGTGTCTCCAGCTCTTCTGAGTCCCCTGGTCCAAGTCCCGACTTTGGTCGCAGTTCGCATTCCACTTTCTTAGTATATGGTTTGGTCTCCCCTGGAGACCACTGTGTATTGTGCTTACTTACCTCTTGCAATTGAAGTATTCTTGTGTATTTGTGTTCATATCTCCAGGTAGGAGATATACCAATGTGTTGGTGAGTGTTGTGTAATAAATAGACATATTTTTATAACTACATTGTGTAATTATTTTTTGATTAACCTACACTACATGATTAGATCTGGTAAAACAAGCTGCTTAACACACCTTCTGGACTAAGCCTGAAGGCTGCTCTCCACAGCTACCACTTAGAAAGCTTTCTAATGTTGTTTAAGACCACTAAAACCACTATAAGGGTTGTCTGGATTAGTGCAAGGTGCTTCACTTAAATAAGCGTGCACCATAAACTAAGCCAGCCTCCTACAATCAGTGACAAATGAGTCGTGACTTGGGGAGCCTTGCTGCAGCTATTAGCTGGAGCAGAATCAGAATTCCATTCGGCTAAGCATGAGTACCAGACAAATGCACAAGCATGTGGTTGCTCTTGGATTTAGGATAGGTCAGCGGTTTATAGTAGAGACTGAGATGCAGTGATTGTGGTTGGGTTGTCGGCACCGGTTGACCAGGTTTTGATACACCAGTGGAAGGTGAGGGAAAGTGCAGCAGAAGAGATGGAGACTAATTGCAGATGAAGAAGTCTGTGTCTGGAGACATCAATAAGAGATCATGTATTCAGCATTATTAACGTCTTAAGGCAGTCACTGTATCTCAGACTATTTCTTTAACTTCACTCAGACTTGCTTTTCCTCACGGGAACTGAGTCCCTAGTCTTGTTAGTGGATATCGAACACTCAAGCAGTTCATCTCCTTCAGCAAAATGGGCATTTCTACTATGACAACTGTCTTTACTCTTTGCATATAGAGGCTTCCAAAGATAGGCACACAAGGGATACTGTTGTCTGAGTAGTTCGAGGGATGGTGGGAGGAGGGTGATTTTGATGGGGAGCTCGCTTTATAACTCAGTCTCACCAAATGGACCAAGGTTGGTGAGGTAACACCAGAGGAGAAATAGGAAGAATCCTCAGTCTCACCTGCCATGATGCAGAAAAAGCTCATGGCACCCTGGTCAGCACTAATCTGAGACTACTTCTGGTACTGTTATGTGCCCGGGTTACACCCATGTAGCATAGCTGCACATTTTCTTACACTGTCCTATTTTGCACAATCTCATTACTGCTGTGACCTTTTGCACATATTCACATGCGTGACAATGTTGGCTTAGTTTCTCTGAAACTACTTCTGTTTCCACATCTGGCTTTGCATAACATTATCACAATGCCTCGAACACGCCTTTACTCACAATGTACAAATGTTGTTCTATCTTCATCCACGGGGCTACAGGGCTATCTACATATCCATAACATTGCTAATCTATACATACATCACAAGGATGCTTTTTATTATAAATAATAAGCATCTCACAGGATTAGCAGAGGAGACACTTCAGCTGACACGGAGGGTCCCTGCATACTGAGACTTCACCACGCAGCGGTCTGACATCTCCACGAGGGGTGTCCAGTTTGTGACCAGGACGGGGTCCGACATTCTCTCCCGCCAGGTAATGGGGTTGGATCATCCCTTGGGGGGGGGGGGGGGAGAGAGAGAGGGAGAGAGGGGGGTTCTTGTCACTACACCTACACACACTCTAGACACAAACAGAGTAGGGGTTGCATAGTAGGAATATGCCTGACTATACCTTGTTTTATATGCCTGCTTATATACACTGTCTTAGCACCATGGTGGAACTATATCTGCTATTTACTCTTTTGGTGCTTATAATCACTTTCATCTGCTTCTGTCTACTGATTATCGCAGCACATGTATTTTATACAAGAATAACATTAGTTCAATAAATATATTGAAAACGTCCCATTGTGTTTTCCCTGTATATTTCTCTGCGAACAAAAGAGCACGAGTGACTGAGCCGAAGGGTTCTGATCGGTTACCACGATCCCTGAGGGTTCAGGGTTATCATGTTCAGTGGTTGTCAGAAACCATTCGCTCCCTGTTCATGTTAGGGGGGCATATGGTGACACTGAGCTAGCTGGTCTCTAAGCCAACATATCCTACAGGGTTGCTTGGATCTAGGCACCTCACCCAAAGTTTGTTGTCCACAAACACGCAGGTCCTACGGATTAGTGGAAACTACAGGAAATGGTGCTGCCAACGTTGGTTGGGTTCTTATTTAATGGTCTATCTGAGTAGTTCAGTTGTGCTTTCTCAGAGACTCCTATTCACCTCCAAACCAGAGACGTCCGTGGTGGTAGAAAAATACACCTCAGCTGAGTAGGTATACCCTATGTATTGGGTGTAGGTTATTCAAGCTTGTAGGATAAAAATTACCACATTGTGCTAACCATATCTCCATAAATTAATTTTTTCTATTATGTCTGGGGACGAAGCAGATAACGGACTAAATATAGCAGAGAACTGCAGACATACGGTTACTCTAAAGTTATTACAGTATGGTCTCCCTGCAATGGGTGGAGACGTTACCTTCGTGGTTGAGGCACACGAAGCATTCAGAACAGAGGTATTCTATTCCTGGGTTAAATTCCCGGCTGCAAATGCCCATACACAAACGTTTCATGCCTACATTGAAGATGAAACAGCAGAGGAATACACTCCATACGTAGACATAGAAATTACTCTCTCTTGCCAAGAACACATAAATTGGTTTAAAGGCGCCCTCCTCCACACTACAGAAAACATTAGATTCTGTACGCTCAGTAAAGGAGCGACATGGCCGGTCTTAGCTGCATACGTACCGCATCCTAACACTGCTAACTTAACTGCAGTAGAATTGTGTACACTACACAGAGATTTAGTAAAAATTTACAGAAATCTTACACAGTTCATAATGCAAATGCTCACAGTTAATCCTGCACGGACTGCTCAAGCCGCACAACCACAATTGGCTACCAACAGTATCAGCCCACAAACGCTGAATGCTGTTATGGGAAAGATTCCCACCAGTCAGGAGCAAATTCCGTTATGGATAGCACAAAAAACAAGCCAGCTTAAAGCAGTATTTCCCCATAAGGGCCCGCAGGAAAAACACAGAATACTAACCATTTCCTTGCCAATAGGGATGGCTCCCCCGATGGAAGACTGCGCAACTTGGGGTACAGTCTTTGCTGCCGTTTATACCAGGCCACATGGTACCCCTTCACTGGCTGTTACCTGAGGTTCTGAAACAGGTACAGAATGAGTACAGGGCAGAACCTGCCCTGGACTTGGGAATGAAACTGATGGGCAATTTTGCCGCAGTATCAGCCATTATGTTAAGTTCATAAAGGGGGAGGCAGCAGCATTAGCTATACACCAATGCCTGAGGGAGTTTACTCCTGCACAGCAGAAGGAATGGAATTGGCTAAAATTATCGAAGAAATCTATGCTACCCTAGGCAGAGATAATTTGGTAGCCAGAGCCGGGAAACCCCAAGTTAAGAGTAATTCTGAAAAGGATAACTCTAGGCAAGCACCCGATTCTTCTAAAAAGAAATGGGACAATAAAAAAATGAAAACAAAACACAGAACGGGGTGGGTCTCCTTAACAGGAGACCACTGAAAAGAAATATGATTTTAGGAATCGTGATAACATTAGAAAGCCTGACCGGTATCAGGATACTGATGCACGTTCCTCTTGTTCCTTTCAGGAGTCATCTGATACACATTCGGAGAGAGGTGGATGGTCAGAGTTTAGATTAGAAGAGCGTGTGAAACCAAAGATGGAATTGCAATGCTCATCAGACTACATCATTAAAAAAGAAGAAAACCCAAGGACAATAAACCTCAATTCAAAAAGAAGGAAGTAGCCAGGATTAAAATAAGGCATGCTCAGGCTACTGAGGACTCTGCTTCTGAACGAGGAATGGGCAGTGACGATGCTGGACAACACAGCAGAAGTCATGATAGCTCGATGGATTATCTGGCGGCAGGAGCACTGAGTGAGCATATCATGGTGGAAACACCTGATACCAGGGTAAGTGTTCCCCATCATTTATACAAAATTACACTCCAGTTGGAGGGGGCATACCCAGAAACATCAAGGCTCTGTTTTGGGAGTACTTGGTGTTTGGTTACGATATTCTTTGGCTGAAAAAGACTGGCCACCTGAATTCATAATGGAATGCCCAAACGGGGAAACGGTAATTTTACCAGCTTTCTCTGACCTCTTTCCGGATTCCTACACCAAGGAATGGGCGTTAGCGCTAGCTCCTGCACTATACCATAATGATGTTGGGTGGGATGATGAGTCGATTATCATGAAATCCCATTAAAATCAATTCCTCAACCACAGAGACAATGCCCAATAAAACATGAAGCTAAAAAACAAGTTGGGGACATCCTAGAACAACTTGAATACCAAGGTGTAAGAGAAAACTGCACCTCATCAATGAATAATCCTTTATTTCCTGTAATGAAACCAGATAATTCATACCGTCTAGTATTCGACTACAGACATTTAAACACATCTACTCGCACATTTGCAGTACAAAATGCACACAGTGCTGCACTAATAACACTGTGGGGAAAAATACAAAACAACACTAAATATCTCAAATGGATTCTTCTGCCAGAATATAGCGCCTTAAAGCAGATATTTGACAGCATTTTCAGCTCTAGGTTCATAGAGGCAAGGGTATAAGAATAGCCCTGGGCTGTTTTCAGCCAGAGTGGCAGTTACTTCAAAATTTTGATGTGGATGCGTTGTCCTATGTGGATGATATCTATCTGACGGACGATGAATTAATGGAACACTTGGACAGAGTCGACCACATAATTCTAGGGTTTGCTCACCTGGGCTACAAATTTAATTTAAACAAATCAAAATTGCCCATTTCAATGTCATCTTTTTAGGATAAGTGCTGTCAAGTGAAGGCAAAAGTCTGGTGGCACATTTTTTACAAAAAATGTGCGTTGCTCCAACCTCCGACAACTCTGAAAAGACTACAGTTCATTTTGGGATTTTTACATTTTTGGAGAACATACAGTTCGAGGCATGTGAGCTGTAGATCACATGCTTTGCATACTCCTGCCATCTAGTGCTGGGTCCGGATGTTTGCAAGTTGTTTATCTAAGAAGAAGTCTTTCCAGACACGAGGTAGGTGACTACTCCTTTCGGTGATAGTGCGCATGGGCATCGACTCCATTGTTAGATTGTTTTTTTCCGCCATCGGGTTCGGACGTGAATTGCTGCGCTCCGGTTCGACACCGTTTCTCCGGTTTCCCTCGGTGCGCAAGACACTCACCCTCGACGGTATTGTTTTCGATCGCGTAATCCCATCGTATTTACTGAAAAAACCCTCTTTCGATCGGATAGCTCGTGGAAGGCCATCGAGCCTACCTGCGTCGGTCCGCCTCGCAGTAGATGGAACGGACTCCATTTAAAATCTTCCCTCAGTGCCACGCGAAGTTTCCGCGCAACAACTCACACGAAGTGTGCAACCTGTGCTTGTCTCCGGAGCACAGCGAGCAGGACTGCGACGCGTGTAAGGATTTCCGATCGAAAAAAACGCTTTACGACAGTCTGGCTCGACATTGCGACATGCAGAGCCAACACACTGGTTCCATTCTAGACATCTTCGGAGAAGATTCGGAACAAGAGGCCGGAGACGTCATGGGAGCCGAAGAGGAACAAGACCCAATCTCCATCTCCGACTACGGCTCTGAGGGAGACGAAGACATCCCGCAAGGGCAGCGTACCGTGAGTACAGATTCTCCCTTTCCCCAAAGTCCACCTCAGCCCAAGAAGAAGGCTCCGGTCCAACCCCCGCCTCCGGGCCACGGTCGGCACCAAGAACATGTTTCCAACGCTCCGGCTCGGCACCGAAACATACCCAAAAGCCTTCGGCTCCGAACCGAGCCATTCGAAAATGGGCACCGAGCCGAAACCTTCGGGATCGAAGTCCAAGACCGGCTCCGGCCCACCCCCTTCGACGCCGAAAACTTCTTCGGACCCGAAATCTTCGGCATCCAAAGCCCCGGCACCCAAGACACCGGCACCAAAGCCTTCGGCGCCAAAACAAACGGATGTGCCGATTCCATCCAAAGAGCAACATTTCGATGCTCCGCCCTCCAACCTGGATCCAAAACAGCGGGAGCTATATATTCACCCAACAACTGGACATATTACCACAAAGGTAACAATAAAACGCAAACCTGAGTCAGAAGAAGTCTACCACATTCCTTTAAAAAATTAAAATGTCAATACTAATCCTTCTCCTCCTCCTCTTCCACCACCTCCTTCTCCTCAGTTTCAACCATTACTAATTTCACCTGAGCACTCACCATCACATATACCTGAAGATCAGGGGGATCGGGATGGGGACAATGAGCCAATACCCCCAGGCCAGATTACAACACCAATTCCCTCACAGAGAATGATCCTGATCTGTACCCTACCAAGCCTTCTCCACCAGACGACAGTGTAGGATACATAGAACTACTGGGTAGAGCTGCTAACTACCATGGGGTTCAGCTGCATAAGGAATCCCTGGAAGAGGATTTCCTTTTCGAGACTCTTAGTAGTTCACAAGTCCTCGCACACACTCCCCATGCTCAAAGGTATGATCAGACACGTATGCGATATTTTTAATGATCCCGTCAGGGCACGTATCCTCACCCCTAGAGTAGACAAGAAATATAAGCCGGCACCATCAGATCCAGCATACATAAGGGGACAGTGACCATTGGATTCTTTGGTAGTTTCGAATGCACGCAAAAGGGCCAATTCACAAACAGGAGATGCTCCACCGCAGACAAAGAATCTAAGCTGCTAGATGCTTCGGGGAAAAGAGTAGCCTCCCAGGCTGCGAACTTTTGGCGCATCTCCAATACACAAGCACTGTTAGCCAGGTACGACAGGGCGCATTGGGATGAAATGGAGCAGTTGCTCCAATTTCTACCTGATGAGCACAAGTCCAAGGCGCAAGACCTAGTGCGGGAGGGACAGCTTATTTCCAATAATTCTATCAGGTGCGCCCTAGATGCTGCAGACACTGCAGCCAGAGCTGTCAACACCAGCGTCCTTTTAAGAAGGCATGCCTGGTTACGTATTTCAGAGTTCAAACCAGAGGTTCAAACTTCTATCCTGAACCCACCATTTGACGAGGAACATCTCTTTGGCCCTGTGGTAGATTCCTCACTAGAAATAATGAAGAAGGACACAGAAGTGGCCAAATCTATTGGAGCCCTTCAATTAACCCCAGGACGTGGTTCCTTCCGGCACTCCTTCTACTGCGGAGGGTCCAAGAATACCTCCTCAGATACTGCCACCACCACCTATAAAGGCAACAATCAACCCTCTGCCTCTAAGGGTTACTTCAGAGGGGGTTACAGAGGCAACAATGGCAAAGGTAGAGGTAGAGGCTCCAATACACGCGCCTCCCCCTCTAATACCAAACCGTCACTTGCGCCCCCCCGACCATTTCACACCTGTCGGGGGGGGGGGGGGGCATCTTTCACATTCCCTACACGTCTGGCAGTCCATAACTACAGACAAATGGGTACTGGAAATTAACCGTTCTGGTTATTGCCTGGAGTTCACCAACAATCCTCCAAACATTCCTCCACGTTCACACAAACTGTCACCGGATCACTTACACCTCCTCAAACAAGAGGTTCAGTCTCTCCTTTTAAAAGGGGCTATAGAGCCCGTACCACTACAAAACCACGGGTCAGGTGTATACTCTTTTTACTTTCTCATACCCAAAAAGGACGGTTCTCTCAGACCAATCTTGGACCTCAGAGAATTAAATCTTTACATACACTCAGACCATTTTCACATGGTAACACTTCAACAAGTGCTCCCACTTCTGCAACAGGGCGACTTTCTGTCTACTCTAGACTTAAAGGACGCCTATTTTCATATTCCAATACATCCCGCTCATCGCAAATTTCTCAGATTTGTGGTAGCGGGCCAACATTACCAGTTCAAGGTACTCCCGTTCTGAGTCACCACTGCTCCCAGAGTCTTCACAAAGTGTCTGGCAGTAGTCGTTGCTCACCTGAGAAGACAACATATTCATGTCTTCCCCTACTTGGACGACTGGCTTATCAAAGCCAGCACGTATCCAAAGTGTCTCCAACATACTCACAGGACACTACGGTTACTAAACCAACTGGGGTTCATAGTCAATGTGTTGAAATCGCATCTCCAACCTTCCAACACTCGAAACTACCTAGGAGCCACTTTAGATACTCAAAAGGCTCTGGCCTTTCCCAACGCAGCCAGAATTTGCAACATTCAGGCTCTAGTTCTCCAGTTTCAGTCCAATCACTCGCTTCCAGCTCGAGTGTATATGCAACTATTGGGAATGATGGCATCTTGTATCATGATCGTTCCCTATGCCAGGCTTCACATGCGTCCCCTACAAGAATGCTTAGCGAGTCCGTGGAACCAATCGCAGGGTCTGTTAACCGATCTAGTGTTGGTAAGCGGCCGTACTCATAGCTCTCTGCAGTGGTGGAACACACAAAATTTATCAAAAGGACGGCTCTTTAGAAGACCCAGTTCCACAGACCATGCTAACAGCGGACGCGTCCCTCACTGGCTGGGGGGCTCATCTTCAGCACCACACAGTGCAAGGCCTGTGGAGTCAACAGCAACAATCTCTCCACATAAACCATCTAGAGCTGCTAGCAGTCTTTCTAGCGCTCAAAGCATTTCAAACTCACCTGGTCAGCAAACCTGTCCTAGTTCGTACCGAGAACATGACAGCTATGTATTACATACAAAAACAGGGACACACACACACACTCTCCAACTGTCACACTTGGCCCAAGACATTTGGAGGTGGGCCATTCACCACAAAATCTATCTCCTAGCAGAACACCTCCCAGGAGTGAACAATCAGATTGCCGATCTCAGCAGACACAGACCGCAAATACACGAATGGGAACTTCACCCTTAAGTTCTCCTCCCATACTTTCAAAGTTGGGGAGTCCCTCAAATAGATCTTTTCGCCACACGCCAAAACGAAAAATGCCAAAACTTTGCCTCCAGGTACCCACACCCGCTCTCCAAAGGCAATGCACTATGGATGAATTGGTCAGGGATATTTGCCTACGTTTTTCCGCCTCTCCCACTCATTCCATCAGTGGTTCAGAAACTCAGGCAAACGTCCCTCACAAAGATCCTAGTACCTCCCACATGGGCCCGTCAACCGTGGTTCACAACCCTGTTGGAGCGGTCACTAGTTCCACATCAAAAGACGCACCTCGCATCCAGTCTCCTCACACAGAGCCATGGAGAAATCAGACACCCAGATCCCAAACAACTGAACCTCGTGATCTGGCTCCTGAAGTCATATTGTTTGGTTATCTAAATCTCCCACCAGACTGTATGAACATCATCAGAGAGGCCAGAAGGCCTACTACAAGAGCCTGTTATGCAGCCAAATGGAAACGTTTTGTTATCTATTGCAATAACAACATCAATCCTCTTGATGCTTCAATACAAAATATCATTTGTTACCTGTTACACTTGCAGCAGTCAGGATTAGCTTACACTTCTATCCGACTACATCTTGCTGCAATAGCTGCTCATCTACAAAATAGGCAACATTTATCGCTTTTCAGAGTGCCAGTAATCAAAGATTTCATGGAAGGACTTAAGAGTTATACCACCAAGACTTCCACCTGCTCCAGTGTGGAATCTTAACATAGTCCTCACAAGATTAATGGGCCTGCCTTTTGAACCCATGAATAAATGTGAGCCACAGTTTCTCTCCTGGAAAACTGCTTTCCTTATTGCAATCACTTCACTGAGGAGAGTGGATGAACTACAGGCACTAACTATAGAAGAACCCTTTTTCCAACTTCACAGAGATAAAGTGGTTCTTCGTACTAACTCCAAATTTCTACCTAAAGTAGTATCTGCCTTTCACATCAATCAGTCAGTTGAATTACCAGTGTTCTTTCCTCAACCTGATTCTGTGGCAGAACGAGCTCTACACACCTTAGATGTCAGAAGAGCCCTTTTATATTACATTGAAAGAACAAAAACATTTCGTAAAACCAATCAACTTTTTGTTGCTTTTGCACCACCACTCAAAGGCAATCCCATATCCAAGTCCGGTATTGCCAGGTGGATTGTTAAATGCATTCAAACTTGTTATGCAAAAGCAAAAAGAACTTTAGCAATACCCCCTAGAGCGCATTCCACTTGCAAAATAGGGGCTACTATGGCTTTCTTAGGAAACATCCCCATAGTTGACATTTGTAAAGCTGCAACATGGTCTACACCGCACACATTCACCAAGCACTATTGTGTAGATGTGTTAGCGTGACAACAAGCTGGGCCAGGCAGTACTTAGAACACTGTTTCAGACAACTCCAACAGCTACAGGTTAGCCACCGCTTTGGGAGAATACTGCTGTATAATCTATGCAAAGCATGTAATCTACAGCTCACATGCCTCGAACGGATAATGTTACTTACCCAGTAAACATCTGTTCTTGGCATGTACAGCTGTAGATTCACATGCGCCTCCCCGGTTACCTGTAACTGTTGTAGATCTCTATCTTATTCTACATACATACGCATGGACAGCTCTATTCTTCACTTACTAACTCTATTCTCACCCTCTGCTGGAAATCAATCTAACAATTGAGTCGATGCCCATGCGCACTATCACCGAAAGGAGGCGTCACCTACCTCGTGACTGGAAAGATTTCTTCGAAGAAAAACAACTTGCAAACATCCGGACCCAACACTAGATGGCAGGAGTATGCAAAGCACGTGAATCTACAGCTTTACATGCCGAGAACAGATGTTTACTGGGTAAGTAACATTATCCTTTTGGATTACGCAGAACAGGTAAAACCATTCTCCGATTTTTAATTAGACCTGATTTTTCAATCGCACATTGGACACAGGAACATACAAACATTTTGCGTTCCGTACAAGCTGACATGATAGCTTCCAAACATTTACACACATGTGTAAACACGACCAACCTGATGATCCGCGTAGTTGCTGGACCAACTGGGTATACATACATCACGTTCAACGAAGATGATACAGAACCTATGCATACAAATCACATTTGTACACGAATGCTGAAATGCGTTTTGCACCCACTGAGATAATTCCCAAAGGGGTGCAGACTCCTGTAGTGAGAAAGAGCACTAGCTCAGGGTAAACGCATAATTGTGGTTATCCTGGTACCAAACTTAGAGGCTGTTACGAAAGCGAGCGTTCCAAATGCCAAAGCTTTGCATCCACGATGAATACAATCAGCTAACTCTCTCACTGCAACAGATGTAGATTACAGATTTGATTCTACATTACAAACGCAAGCATTTTTGCTGTATGAGCAAGTATATCCTTCGACCGATTAAATAATGTAATCATATTGATCTAGAGGCATTAACTACACTGACTGGTCTGCTCAGCCTGCCGTAGGGAAAAGACACCAATATTCTGCGGCGTGCGCTGTAGTAAAAGGGCCCATGCATGATGGAAAGTTCTGTCCTGAAAAGACAGACATGCAGTCCCTAGGGGACTGTACAGTGCAACTGGCAGAACTCCAAGCCCTGATACTGGCACTACAAAATATGGAACACACTAACCCAAGGGAACTCCTAGGGGAGGGAACTAGAGGCGAGGGGCACTAGGAGCGAGCTGGCCTCCAACCTAATATGGTATCTCCAGGGAGGAAGAGCAGACACTTCTAGGTGCAAACACGAGAGACGCACCTTGATATAAGTTTGACTACAGGGGGGGCGGAGTTTGCCTGGCTTAAAGATGGCCGCTCCGTGATCGAGCTCCGCCAGGCACCAGATCTATCCGGCAGGAATTTGCTGCTTCTATTATCTCGTTACTGGACAGAGGTACTGGGCGGATGTAGCCCTCCGATTGCTGATTCCATCGCTGTGCCCGCGATCCATCTTGCTCCGATACAGCCAGAGATCTGGTCCGCAATGTAAACACTGGTGCGCGGCCTGGTTACGTGCCCGACGTGCGCGACGCTGTGTGCTGCATCGGCTCGCCGCTGGCTGGGGAGCGAAGACTGTGCTGTGGTGGAGCCCTTCTCGGCGTGACTCCCGACTGGGGGCCTGAGAAGCTGTGGACTGCTGTGGGGGGCGCACTGTAGACTCAGCAGCTTTGGGTGAGTCCCGCGACCTGCTAGCTTGTGCAGCGCGGGCCCGCCTGGCGGGGGCTGCGCTGGTGACTGGATCACACTGCTCTGCCCCGGCCCCAGGCGCCTTGTGACTCTAGCCTTGTGTCCCTGGCCTAAAGTTTCTGGGCCTGGAGAACGCTGCTTTGCCTCTGCCGCTGGTGCCTTGGGACTCTGGCCTTGCGCCCCTGGCCCGGTACCCCCGAAGCTGGAGAACTGCCTTGTCGGGGCTGCCTGGGCGAGGTGCTCTTGTCTTGGCCTCCTTTGCACTGCCTGTTTTGCTTGGTGGCCCCTACTGCTTCGAAGGAAAGGAGCGGAATCAGTGCTTGATAAGCGGAGGGTGCCGGTGGTGGCCCCATTTCTACGCAGTCCACTATTGTTGATACTTGCCCTGGTACACTGCGGCCCAGGCCTGACATACTTGGCGGGAGTCGACTACAAATACAAGGCCTGGAAATCCCAGTTGACTGAGTTTGGTGCACGCGTGCCTGGGGTGCCGGCGTGCCTGCGGCGCTGCGATGGGCAAGCCAGACAAGACCCAGCCGAAGATCAATTTTGAGCAGCGGAAGTCCAGGCGCTGCGAAGACGCTGCGGAATCCACGATGTCTGAGCCTGATAACCCAACGGAGGATCCTATTGGCGATATCAAACAATTATAGCGTCCATACAGCAGGGTCTGTCTGCTATTGTTGCTAAAATCGACACTTTGGCCTATAGAATGGACAGAATGGCGGAGAGGGTCGACAAACATTCAGAGCGCTTGGACATGGCGGAACGTTGTATCGCTGAAACGGAGGATGCCCAGACTGACTCCAACAGTGCCCAGAAGCGAGTGGAGAAGGCCCTGCAGGACCGAGCTGAAGACTTGGAAGCAAGATCACGGCGCAGTAATCTTCGCATTACAGGCCTGCCTGAATCTACTGCGACGGACAATATGGAGACCTTTGTTGAGAAACTGCTCACGACGCTGCTGGGTGCTGATACTTTCTCGCCTATGTTTGTTGTGGAGCGGGCGCACCGCTCTTTGGGCCCCAGACACCAACCTGGTGCCCCTCCGCGGCCCATCATCGCCAAACTGCTAAATTACCGTGACAGGGACGCTGCACTATGGCGAGCAAGAGAACTGGGCAGCTTGCAATATGAGGGTCTTCTCTTTCCCTATTCCCTGACTTTACTCTTAAAGTTCAAGAGGCCGGGAGGCAATTCACTCCCCTGAAACGTAAGCTGCGCGATCAGAAAATTGAATACGCTATGCTGTACTCTGCACGACTTAAGGTATTGTTTGATGGGAAGGCCCAGATATTCTCGGACCCACAGTCCCTTCAGAAAGCTCTCAGACTGGGACAAGGCTGGTAAACGAAAGAAGGGACAGGATGGCAGTCCTAGAGCTGAAGATGCGCATGGCAGCCTTGATGATAATGACTGAGAGGCGAGTGTTGGAGATGGGCACGTTCACTACTTTCCTAATTCTTGATTCTGAGTGTTGTTCTTTGGGGTTCAGACATTTTACTGTAACAATTGTGGTTATTTTGAGCTGCACAATAAGTGTATTTCGCCTACAGTTCTTTTGGTTGGGGTTGGCTGGCCCCGGATGCGTGGGGTTGCGATTTGCGGGGCAACCTGATTGGCGCTCTGAATCTGGGGGGTACACCGAGATATATTCAGACCTGTAATCCCTGTGGATGAACCTCGGGGAGTGGGTTAATGCTAGCTCACGTGGGAAGGGTCAGACTGCAACTCCTCGTGCTGAGGACTCGAATGCTAGCGAGGATGACAGTGCCTGAGCAGTAGCTGGGTGGGCTGGTCACACCCGGGGCCCTCCTAGTTCTCTATCCCCATTGCCATTGTAGTATGTTTAGTGCTCAGTTATGTCGCCGAGAGGGTTGTTGTTATTCCGGGCTGGTTAACAAGTGTATTCCAGCCACACGTTATTTATTTGTGAATGTTTTTTCATTTTTGATCTTTGGGGCTACTATGTGTAGGGCGTCCTGATTGGCTCTCTGGTACGGGAGGTTTACTCGATTTGGGAACTATAAGTATCTCCTAAATATAATTGGATGTAACAACGGAAGCTTTACGTTTTAGTGTTTGGTGGCGGGGGGTGGACTAGTGTGACATTGCTGGGTAACATCCGCCCCAATGCGTTGCACGCTGTTTTTCTCTGCATTTCTGGGGGTTTATTGTTGCATATGTGTGTTATATTTGCAATTCTTAAATGTCTTTTTTGAGACAGGGTGGGTTGATATTCGCCTTTGCTTAGTTGGGGTAGGCAAGGCGTGGGTGTGGGGTGGAATTGGGGTTTTTGTTGTATTTTTCTTTTTGCAGATCACGTGTCTTTATTTGCCCGTGTTGTGCAGGGTTGATTTCGTGGTATTGCGGGGTTGCAGCAATACTTGCAATTACTCATTATATGGCAAGCTCGCACAACAAACTGGGTCATATTAAGCGACTGAGCCTCATGACATGGAATGTCAGGGGCCTCAATGATCATAGAAAGGTGCGCAAAATCCTAGCCTACCTAAAGCGGAAGGAGGTCGACATAGCTCTGCTTCAGGAGACGCACCTTCACCCTGGATGTGCGTTACTGACGGGCAGTAGGTTAACCGGTACCTTTCAGGCTGCGTGCTTCACCTCCCACTCTAGGGGTGTGTTGACATGGATTAATCCTAAATCGAGGCTCCAATTAGAACACTACGAGACTGATCCGGCGGGCAGGTTTGTTATATCCCGATGTTATAGCAAAGAGCTGAATTTCCTTATTGTTAATTCCTATGGCCCGAATTATGATGACCCACAGTTTTACCAGTCCATCTTTACGCTTCTTAAAGACCGTTATCCCTTGCCGTTGCTATGGGAGGGTGATTTTAATTGCGTCTTAGATCCAGCCCTTGACTGCTCAAAAGGGCCCTCCTAGACCCCCATCTGCTGCTGCTAAGGCCATTGCTGATATTTCTTTACAGTTGCAACTGGTGGATGTATGGAGAGCTAGATCCAATGATAGGGGCGGATTCACACACTATTCAGCGCACCATGATATTCACACACGTATAGACTACTGGTTCATCTCACAAGTGCTGCTGACCAAGGTCCAGGACTGCTCGGTGCTGGCTCGGTCATTTTCGGACCACTCGCCCATTTTGCTGACCATCACTGTGCCTTCGCGAGGTCCTCCTCCTTTCCTGTGGAGATTTCCACCATATTCGTTACTAGACACAGTCTTTAAATCTGAGCTACACGATGCAATCTGAGTTTTTCGACATTAATGTCGAAAAAAAAAAAAAGAAAAGAAAAAGTTTGACTACAGGGATCTTTCCTCCACTCTACTCCCATGGGGCGTGTAGGATACTACCTGAGGGTTTATTGAGAATCTATTGTGGTAGTGTGACACAGGTCAACCTACCAAGTGGTAATTTCACACCATAATTTTGGTAAGAACGGAGCCCTTTTTCATTTCTTTGTCCTGATGAATGCCGCGGACCCTTTGGGCCAAGAAGGCAGAAACATGTCGACCAAATTAACCACTACGGCGAGGGGGCAATAATATTTCCCCACTCCACCGTCCTTGTATTTTTAACACCATATAGTTACCTTTCTGAATAAATGTAATTCGGTAATTATACTGGTTTTTAAAACCTCACTCACTTTCACTTAGCTTTAAAAGTGCCTCCCTGTCTTCAGGTGAAGGCCCTCTCTCTACCAAACTTAGTTTCTAGAGAGCGAGGACTGCTGATGATGAAGCATGACACCAGGTGGTGTGTGAGGACAGTCCTTCACTTTTTGTGAGATGCCAGCATCTCCACTTAGGATTTAGAGAGTTTTCGGTCAAAATCTCAGGAGCAGCTTCTGTTGTGTATTCACTACAAAATATGGATCATGTATTCCCCACACTTATAGTGTGTGATTCGTATTACTGTGTCCAGTCATATAATGAATACCTTCACTATTGGGGCCAGAGTGGATTTCGAGATTCCAAAGGTTGCACAATCAAGCATAAGATGCTTTGGGAACAAGTGGCAAAGCTGAAAGAATGCTTGCAATGGGCTCATGTTATCCACACATTGAGTCATCAACGTTTTGCCATTCACGTTGCAGGGAATTCCAGGGCTGATGAAGCCGCTTAGGCGACAGTTTGAACTGCTGCCGTTCCTGCAATCACTCGTTCTAGCACGAGATTAGACCGAGACATCATGGTGACTGTCAATGCTGCGTGCGATGACACACACCTGCCGAAAGGCTTTTCACTCAAGTACTCCTACAAATTAGATGCACAAAACATACCGTATGCTTCGATTCCAAGAGTGGGGGACAAAGTCATACC
Organism: Calotriton arnoldi; assembly: GCA_963921515.1. Lineage (NCBI taxonomy): Eukaryota > Metazoa > Chordata > Amphibia > Caudata > Salamandridae > Calotriton > Calotriton arnoldi. The sequence goes on from CAWUFW010001145.1 coordinate 2,942,345, forward strand.
TAACACTGATCGCAGATTGGCGTTAGTACTAGCTGCACATGAGGGTCTGGATTCAGCACATACAGGGATTACTGCTACAGTTTCATTACTGAAGCAGCGCTATTGGTAGCGAGGTCTTACTTAACAGACCAAGGACTTCGTTAATTTTATGTAGAATGCTTTTATGGATATATTGTATATACCGAATAAAGCTTGTTTTGATTTGACTTCGTCCTCAAATGTGACTTCTGCCAGCAGATGAAGCGCTCCACCATAGCATGTCCACCACAGACACCTCTTTTGATCTCGAACAAGCCTTGGGCTTGTGTCTATTTGGATCACTGCTGCCCCTTACAAGTACATCTTGGTGGCAGTAGATTCATGCTCTAGATTCCTGTGGGTATGGCCACAACGGTCGGCTGACGCCCAAACTGTTATCAAGGATTTGCTAGTCTTTATCGGGACATACGCAATTAGTACTCTACATTCCGACCAGGGTCCGGCGTTTAGCTCTCGGGCTTACAAAGAAGCCATGGGAAGTTTGGGTGTGAACTTGCGGTACTCCTCCCTCTATCATCCTGAGGGAATTTCGGTAGCTGAGAGGAAAAAACGGGACTTGAAGCAATCTTTAACAGCAAGAGTACTAGGTTCAGGTTGCAGTTGGGTTCATCACCTACAGGGGGTCCAGAGGGCACTCAATAACATGCCAAGAAAATCCTCCGTTGGTCGTACTCCACATGAAATCATGTTTGGAGTGAGAATGTGGGTCCCAGACCTCGATAATGTCAGCACAGTGACGGCAGACACACCTTTTGACATCAATGAATGTTTGGCTGTTTTACAGGAACAAAATAAATTCCAGGACATACAACGCTACATCCAAGTAAATCGCGCCGCCACTTGAGAAGTGAAGGTTGTACCAGCATGACCTAGCTGGGTCCTGAAGATTGGGGATCTGGTCAGGGAGAAAATTGTGGACAAGAAAGAATTTGGGCCTGTCCTGGCTGTCGAAGGTCCCAGAACTGTACTTCTTCAGCCCTTGCCGGTCAACGAGACAAAAGGTTTGTCTCAATTGACCTGATTAAACCACACAATGTGGCCCATTCTCAACAGTAGGTCACATGGACTCCTGGGTAGCTACTGCACTCCTCTCGCTACCGCTCAGAAAGTTCAGATGGAAGCTTTAATAACTAAAGAAGATTCTCCTCTCCAGCAAAAAACAATAAAAAATGAAGTATTTCTCCTTCCTGTTTAAACTACAACTGTACAGTCAACTAGTACAGAAACACAAATTTAAATTCGAAAAATTGATGACACCTTTGTGAATGTCATCTCCCAGTTCCTCAAAACCTGCTGAGCTGCCAAAAATAGACCGAACAGCATCTGGCTACTTCGTGAACTATAACGACTTCTCATCAGATTCAACTGAACCTGAGGCACCATTGGCACTGCCTCTCCCTTTCAAGCTACAAGTGCGTGCTCTCTATCTTTGGCTGAAAAAGACATACTTTGTTACTCCTTGGTTACACCTCTGAATTACAATAGGATTACTATTTCTGGTCCTCTAGATTGGTTTGGTGGCTGTCTTTTTTTCCTGCTTCTGAATGGACATTGTCTGCCAGAACGCTCTTCAGTACTACTTGTGAACTTGGTATTGAAACCTGCATGCATCATCGCACCGTGAACAAAGGGACCTGTCCCTAGTAAACATTACAGCAGTTCCAGAAGGAATAGTTTGGGACTGTATTGTATGCTATGTATGGTCCTACTGAACTTTTACAAATACCATATTTGTTTAAAATTTCCTTAAATTATATCATCACCTCTAGTACGTTCTCTAATGATTGGGACATTGATACAGTGCATGAAATGCTAGAAGATCTAGAGCAGTCAACTGTGTTTTCTTCAGATGAATTGTACGATGGTACATCTAATTACGGTGATATGTTCTGTTATCAACATTATGGTCACCATTTTCTGCATAAAGCAAGTATCCCACGTGCTGTTTATAATTACACTCAATGGGAACACTGCCCAACACCACCAAAAGGTAGTTCAAAAACGATTGCACAAACGTTTGCCTATTTTTCTGGTTTTGACACATCAGACCCGGCCTCTTATTATAGGCTTGCACCTACACCTGTAACGAAAAAATATGCTAACAAACAACAAGCTGATATACTCTGCTTCCTTTCTTTCCCAGCTGTCTGTACAGGGTTTTGACTTTTGGAAAGACACAATAGATACTAAATCTGTTCTGGGGACAAAAGATTGGCAGGTTCAAGGAACGGAGGCCATGTTTAGAGCATGCCTAATACCACATTAAATCCTTTTCCTGAATAAAACAGTGCAACAGACTTCCTATCTTGGAATAGCCAAGATGAAGGATTTGACACATCTTGTATTCCTGCATTCTAACGTTTTGAGAACTGGCAGCATTTCACACAATACAGTGAGGATACACTAGATGTCATGATATGGAATGGAATGGAATGGAATGGAAAGGCATTTCTAAAGCGCATGGCTACTCGGGAGCATCCCAGCGCTAGTAGCGTTGCGGTTCCCACTACAAGCAGTCCTAAGGAAACCGATACGTTTTAAGTTGCTTTCAGAAAATCGAATGGTTGGGTTGCAGGCGGATAACGGTAGGTAGATTATTCCACAACTTTGCGGCATTAAATGAAAAGCGACGTCCTCCGCTTCGAGTTCTTTTTATTTTTGGGACTACTGCCAGTTGTTTATTGTCTGATCTTAAAGATCTCTTGGGGCGGTAAGGTTGGATAATGCCTCTGATAGTGGGAGGGCCTTTGCCTGAGAATGCTTTATGCATAATACATAAAGCCTTAAACTGGACTCTTTCCTGTATGGGCAGCCAATGGAGTGATGCCAGTGCCGGCTTGGCTGATAGGCGTTTGGGGGTGTTCAGAAGCAAACGTGCAGCGCAGTTTTGGACTATCTGTAATTTTTTTATTGTAGTGAGTGGTGTTCCTAGATAAAGGGCATTAGCATAGTCCAGACGAGATAAAATCAAAGCTTGAACCAGTAGCTTTCTAGCTGAGGAGGGTAGCAGAGGGAGGATCTTTCTTAGCATTCTAAGGGTCCCAAAGCAACAAGCTGCCACCTTACCAGCTTGCTCTTTAAAGTCCAGTTTTTGGTCTAACCATACACCTAGACTCTTGATGAGGGGCTTTGGGGAGGGGGGTGTCCCCAAACAGCTAGGCCAGAAGGAATCTATACTCAACGAGGTGGAATTGCCCAAGAGCAGGAGCTCAGTTTTAGCTCCATTCAGCTTTAAATAAGAGTCGTCCATCCAGCTTGACACCTTTTCAAGGCATAAGGCTAGTTTAGAGCCTGTGTTTTCCTGTTGATTGAGAGCAACAACCAACTGGGTGTCATCTGCGTAGGTGACAATTTGAATGCTGAACGGTGTAACTATGTCTGCTAACGAACTCCTATATATATTAAATAGAGTGGGGCTCAGGGAAGAGCCCTGAGGAACCCCACATCTAAGAGGCATTTGTTTGGAGGTAATTCCTTCTTCGAAAACAACGAAAGATCTATCCTCTAAGAAGGACTGCAGCCATTTTAATGCTGTTCCTGCTACTCCTATCCTCCTCAGTCTTTGAATCAACAGCTGGTGGTTTACCGTGTCGAAAGCTGCGCTGATCCAACAGAATGAGCGCAGCCTCCTCCATCCAAGATTTTCCGTAGTTCTTCCACTGCTATCAATAGTGCAGTTTCTGTACCATGCTGTGGTCTAAATCCATTCTGTGAAGGATGGAGACGAGAGTTGTCTTCAAGGAAGGAAGAAAGAGTGCGATTAACATGCTTCTCAGCCAATTTCCCAATCTCTGGTAATAAAGAGATAGGGCGGTAGTTGGAGAGTACTTCAGGGTCAAGGTTAGTTTTTTTTAAGAGTGCTCTAACCATGGCCTGTTTCCATTGAGAAGGCACTATTACAGTTGCTAAGGAAGCATTTATCACGTTTAGAGCCACCGGGGATACTGTTTTAGTGATCAAGTTTAAGATGTTGGGGGGAGCGACGTCTGACGGTGCTCCAGACTTAAGCTGACTGAGGAGTCCTTGGAAGGAGGGCAGGTCCAAGGGGGGAATGACCTCCAGTAACTGGTCTCCCTCTTGGGCTGTCTCATCAGGTAGCAATGAGATATATGGGGCCGTAACTTGGGGAAAGGAGTTGTAAATGGCTTGTATTTTATTGGTAAAAGATTCTGCCATTTCGTTGCACCGGTTGGGGATGTCTGTGAAGGTAGTGAGAGGCATAGGGGGGGTAAGAAGAGATTTAGCAATTCGGAAAATTCTTACAATTCATCAGACTCCATTTGGAAGGTATGGGTGGTTTGGCCTTTGGACACTAAAGGGTGTCAGTCTGGATTCCTGGGCAATGCCAAAGAGTTTAAGATCAAAAGGCCTGACCAGCGATGTACAATCAGAACACTCTGGGTGGTGACATGATATAGTGTTGGGAAGTTGCGCCTTAATTGGCTAAAAACCTCACCACTGTCAGGTGAAGCAAAACTTTCTAATGACATGGATCTTAGGGATTTCTTGTTAGGTCCCTGGAACCCACGTTAAAAGCGCTTCTTGTTTGCAATATACAACAAACTATGGAACGTTTCTCAACAGGCAGCTGCCGAGACTGCGTGAGATTGATAGGGTTAATTTAGAAAAGGCTTTGGCTGTGGTTGACAATGGTTTGACCACATTATCCTCCAAGATATATTCACTGGGCAACAAAGTATCTTCTGCAATTGATATAATGCAACAGGATAGGTCTATTTTACAGCATGGACAATCACAACTGCGGTCCATTGTGTTATTAAGCAGAACATTACGTTCTGGCCACCTGCCGTGGCGTTGTATCAACAACACTAGTCTGTTTTCTACTGGGAATTACCATTCAGGTTTAGATGCAGGAATGGGGACACGGAAGTCTCTTAGTGGTTCAGACTGTGAGAATGCTTTGTGCGGGTCCTTAGTATGCAGGGACATTGCACTTGATGGGGCTTGTAACGCTTCAGTTGCGAAACTGTCCTGTTATCTGAAGTGTTCTCCGGCTACCTTGATCCATTCGGTTTTCAGGCTGCTCTCTAATGGGAGTTACTTGATGCTGAACGATTAAGGCTGCTGCGGGATGGAACCAAGTATCGCTTATCTGGTGACGGTTAATTCCATAGTTACTTATACTGTTTCCGCTGCCAGCACAATTAGGCAGGCAACGCTATGGCCTTCAATAAATGTTTCCAATATATGCTTGGATTCTCTGAGCAAACTGAAAGCCATGCCTTTTCAAAAGGATGTGTTCTTAACATCAGCCAGAGACTTTTGATCTCCAGGTTGCAAGGTCCTCAACCTAGATACAGACGCTACTTCATGCTAACTTCCCACTGCATTTTGGGGAGATGATCCACCGTATCTTTAACATGTCTGATATGAAGGGAATAGCGCATTTTTTCAAATGTATTGGCTCTGGACTGGTTAGCACCTTTCAGACGATTTTCGGAGTTACACATTCTTTCATACACTCCGTGTTGGGAAGTGTTTTTGGAGGTCTCCTGCTTGTCCTGCTACTTCTGGCGGGAATTCTGATTTTAATTTTCTTGCTCCGCAATGGATGTCCCAGTTCAAACCAGAATGGAGACAGCACCGGCTGTGCTGCAATGCCGTGAGTGCATGATACACTGCTTCGGCACACCTCTGCTTCGAGAACTGAATAAGCACTGGTTCTTGTCATTCAGGCCTGTTCGGCTTCACTGCTTACAACCTGTATTCCGCTGCCTGATTTGCAGCCATGAATACGTATTGGATTTCTGTCTCGAATGACAATTGGTTGCGCCAATGGACATTGAGGTACTGATGGACCCCTTAAAGGTCCATGGTATTGTTGTCCCCAGTGTGTTCCATTGCTGATGAATGCATTCTTCGAGCCACCCTGGGATGCTTTGGCTCCTAGTGAAATGGATACCGGCTTTGCAAAATTCTTACAAGATGTAGTCCCTCCCTCGGCGGCTGCTGTGGGAACTGGATGGAACCACCTCTGCTCCATAAACCTGCTTCGAGGTGCGCCTCTGGGAATGTTATTTGCAGTTGCCAGCTACAGCAATGTTGCGACTACCGATCGGAACACATAAACAATTGCCTTTTCCGTTTGGTGGGAACTATTTGGCCTTTTTTTAAAACAAAACCATATTTTTCAGCTTTTTCTTGGGACCATGGACATTCTGAGTGCTTGATAGTTTTTTAAACAGTATAATGACTTTTTAATGGCTTTTATGAATATTTTAAAGGATAGCTTGCTTTTAGATGATTTTAAGAGTGGTTTTAGACCTTTTTTAGTTTGAATTTCATCATGCCCTGCTGCTTTTTAGATAGCTTTTATATCGACCCTTAGTATGAGGAGTGGGTGTTATGTGCCCGGGTTAGGCCCATGTAACATAGATGCACATTTTCTTACATTGTCCTTTTGCACAATAACATTACTGCTGTGACCTTTTGCACATATTCACGTGCGTGACAATGTTGGATTTGTTTCTCTGAAACTACTTCTGTTTACACATCTAGCTGAGTATAACATTATCAGGTTGCCTCGAACACCAAGTACAAGGCCTCTACGCCGGACTTGCATACCTCAACCACCGCCTCTCCTTCTACACTCCCACCAGACATCTCCGCTCTGCCCAACTGGCCTTGGCCACCATCCCACGGATCTGCAAGACCATGGTAGGAGGAAGATCCTTCTCTTACCTCGCTGTGAAGATCTGGGTAGCCTTGCCTCTGCACCTCAGGCAAGATCTGGCTCTCCGACTGAACCGCAGCCACCACTCCACCTCACTCCCCCACTCAGTGCCTTGAGACCATAATGGGTGAATTAGTCGCACTTTACAAGAAACTTGATTGATTATACACACCTGCAGCCCTGTTGCAGCAAACGGAGCATGAGGCTGGGCATTGTAGGGGTTAGTCACAAGCGTAACGAAACTTGAGGGGTGCCCTGCAAACTACATGACCTGGAATAGCTTTATGGCTTACGATGTACTTTAGTAAACATGTACCACGTATAGTTGATTCTACTTTACTCTGATTCAAGCAATGTAGGCTGTCAACTAATGGCACACGGTCTGGAGAGCCTGGGTGTGAAAGTTGTGAAATGAAAACTTACATTTGTAACTTCACTCTAAAAGTAGCCTGCTATCAAAAACTGTTCAGTGCTTAATGTGACAATGTGTCTTGTTTTCTTGTAGAAATCGTATTCCATACCCATTAGCATTGAATATCAGAGGCGTTATGCAACTATTGTTCTGGATCTTGAACAGCTGAACAAGGACCTCAACAAAGTTCTGCACAAGGTTCAGCAGTACTGTTACGAGGTAATGGAGCCGACATATGCACTCAAATCTGTTTTTAAACCAGGGGTGTAAAGATGGTGGATTGCTGGTTAGAGAGCAGATGTTGCAAGGCGGGCAACTGTGGGCAGAGTGCACTTAGAAAGTAAAGTAAATGCCATATGTGTTCAGCAAACAATGTGTTCATGCCAATGTAACTTTTTTCTGCATACACATGCTCATCTGCCAAAATGCTTGTCTGTCCATAGTACTTTGTCCATATTCAATAGACTATACTTGACTTGAGCAATTTTCCTTTCTGTGAAGTGAGCTTCAGTTCATGTTATGGAAAGGAAATCCTTTCCCTGCTTGCCTACTTTGGATGCAAGTTTTAGTTTTGTCCTAGCTAGGTGCTTCCAGACTTGAACATTGTGAAATTGATTAATCAAGGGCTAAACGCATAAAAGTCCATATTTAGGTGAGATGCTGGAAAGAATCATCCTGAATTTTTTGTTTAAGTTCAACTATAAACCGAAGGCGGAGCAGGTAGACAGATTTGCAAGGGGTGGGTGGGGTTTGCATTACTTCCGAAGTGAAACCTAGCAATGCCCCGACTACTTGCAACAGCAACAAAAGAGTGACTTATATGAAGAGTGGACTTGTTCTGTAGTGTCTCTCCAAAGCCCCAGTACTATCAACCCTGGCTATGTTGTAAGTTGATACCTCAAAACCTCTTTTGTGGCAATGGATTTCCTTTAAAAATGATCCCACCATGTATGCAGCATTGTCCTAATTTCCCCTTTGTATTTCCAGCATGTGCTAATGACCTCCGGGTGTATGAAGTGGAGTTTCTTGGAGGCCAAGTACCATTGAATGAGTGTTTTATAAGTGATTCCCCTGGTTGCTATTGCACCATTTAACGAGTATTTTATAAGTGGTTTCCCTGGTTGTTATTGCTTTAAAATGCTTCAGGATGCCCCCCCACCCCCCATATCACTTTATCGTCTGCTACCATCTGGAGGATGCTCGCTCGGTTTTCCTGGAATTTCCATCTTTATTTGCAAAACTCTTCCCTCAATATTTTTTTCATAGATATTTTTAACATCATGACTGCTGGTCTTTCATTTCTTTTTAGTATGCTTATAAATCCTAAAATAGGTCAACCATTGGGTGTTCCAATATTTCGGTCCAAGATAACTGGATTCATGACGTGTTCAAGTTTCTATTTAAAGTGAAGAGGAAAGAATAGCACTTGTGTGCGGTGCATGGAGTGCACCATGATGTCTAACATGAAGCATAATGTTAACATGTATGGTTGTAGTTGATCTTTTAATTGCAGAGAACATTACTAGAAATCTTAAATGGGCATTAACATAAACTGTTTCAACAAGTGTGAACTTTTGAATGCCGAGTTTGATGCAGTTATGAGTGAATTCCAAGCTTATGCAGACTTTTTTTTTGTTTTTTGCTTTTCGCACACAAGGTGGCCAGTTCTTTTGTCTTTAAAAAAAATATGAGGACTTAGACTTCTAAAGAAATTGAAGCATACTCTTTAGCAAAGTAGGTAGTAATATTTCAGTGAGGACCACATTTATCCTCCAGAAATATACTGAAAGGTATTGTATTAGAAATAACATTTTTTGGTGTACATGAAGGGGAAACTAAGTGGAAATGAAAGCTGATAAAGCACTGAAAGAAGGTTGAGAAGAACGAGTTATTTACCGGTTTCTGGCATAAATTCTATCTAACTGCAGATTCCTCACCATGTGAATATCCCCAGGCACCAGAGTAGAGCCAAAAGATTTGTCTGGATAGCCCCTGCTTGTTGGTAGGTAGTGTTATGTGGCTCCTCTTCTACTTCGCTCCACCCTTGGAGTGACAACTGGAGCCACATATAGACGCCACCCTTGTGTGCTGATATAAATTTTTTTGTAGACATAGTCCACTTTTCCGAGCGTGGATTCCGATAGTATTCAATTGCGCCGGTGTGCAGATCTGTAGTATTGAGACTTTTTTTTAAGATGGAAAACATCCCAGCAGTGGAAGGACAGTGAGGAATCTGCAGATAGAGTATCCACCAGAAAGAGCATTACCAAAGGTTAGTAACTTGTTCTTCTAATGAATACTTGTAACTGCAGCATCCTCACCATGTGAATAGAAACCAAAGCAGTACCTGCCAAGGTGGTGGGTCTGTGAAATGGCTCAAATCAAAAAGTCCTACTGGACTGAATTGTCAGAGTGTCCTTCCCATCGGACCTGGCTGTCAAAGTAGTAGTGCTGGGTGAACTTGTGTACAGATGCAGACGTTGCGACCTGACAGATACCCAAGACTGGCACAGTACAGGCCACTGCGGGGGTAGCAGCCATGGCTCTGGTGGAGTAGTCCCTCAAACCTTTCAGAGGCTGCTTCTCTGCTATTGTGTAGCAGATTATAATACAGAGGACTATCGATCTGAATAAGGTCTATTTCTGCACCACTTTGCCTTTCCTTTCCCCAGAGAACCCCACAAAGAGTTGATTGTCCCCTTGGTGGCCTTTGATGCGATCTATGTAAAAGCTGAGCGCTCTTTCTGGATCTGAACAATGTATCTCTTCTCTCACTGATGAGATGGAGAAAGCAACACCAAAACAACGATGGATTGTCCTACGTGAAGAGATGTTACAACCTTTGGAAGAAAGGCCGCTTTGGTATTTAGCACCAGTTTGCATCGAAAGAAAGTTGTGTAGGGTAGCTGAAGTGAGAGAGCTTGAAGCTCACTCACATGACAAGCGGATGTGATTCCAATCAGGAAAACTGTCTTCAGGATCAACAGATGTAGTGGGCAACTGTGAAGTGGTTCACAGGGAATGCATATCTGGAATGTGAGGACCCACTTGAGGTCCCACTGCGGCATCCCAAAAGGCTTCGGGCAATCATGTGAACCAGTCCCTTAAATCGCATCACAACTGGTGATTTGGATGAAGATGGCTGACCTGGAAAACACGAAAAGGCAGAAAGAGCTGCCAAATAACCTTTTGCAATGCCCGCTGCCAACTGCAGGATGTGAAGAGGGATGAAGGGGTGGTGATTGACGTGGAAAAATGGGGAGAAATTATTGCATGTTTGGCTGTGGGTCATGGGGAACCATGTACACAACAGAGTGACTCCTTAGAAGGTTACATGGAGGATGACGAGAGTGTTTGAAGATGATCTAGGATGGGAGGGTTTTGATAATTGTAAGAATTGCGACAGTGTGGCCAATGAGTGCACTGCACCAAGCACCTAACTTGTTGTGTAAATAGGACTCCTAGCTGCCAAGATGAGATCCACTACTTCGGGAGGGGGATTGAAAGTGGTTAACTCCCTTCTCTCAGTCTCCATGCATGGAGGTGTAGATTGCACAAGGCCGGATGGAAGACCATGGCTTGCTGCTGCGACAGAAGGTCGTTTCATAGTGGCAGCATGATTGGAGGACAGATGATCATGCCCGGAAATGTTTGATATTGCACTTTTCTGACCTAGTCGAGAACCACCAGGATTATTTGGGCCTGGTCGTTCTTAAAATTATTCAGAACTCCAGACAAGAGAGGCAAAGGCTGAAAGTCATACAGGAGTCCTGTGTTTCACTCTAGGCGGAATGCATCTCCGAGATACCCGTCTCAGAAATTACACTGCACAAAAGGGCTCACGTGCGTTCTCTGCAGTGTCGAAGAGATTGAGCCAGGGCACTTCCCACTGATGTAAGACGTCTTGTGCCACCTCAGATGCAGTTGCCATTCGCGATGCACCTTTCTTCACCAGCTAAGTTTGGCCAACTTGGCGTTTAAATATCATGCACAGTGGTGTATGATCTGGAAGATGCATTCACAATTCAGCTAGGTCCAGAGGCACAGAGCCACAGATTCCAGGACCCCACTCCGCCCCGTTTGTTGCTGTGGTGGAATGGTCTGTGAGGTCCTGGACCAACTTCCTTTGAAAGACAGCAGGAAGGCCTTGAATGCCAAAGGAAAAGCCTGCAGTTCCAGCAGGTTGATATGAAGACGGGCCTCTGCCAGAGACCAGAGTCCCCATCTCCAGCTCTCCCAACTGACCTCCCCAACGCAGTAGGGGCGCATTTGTGGCCAGTGTCCGCTTTGGGTGGCTGGGTGTGGTGTCTGCTGCTGTTCCAATTGTGGTTGAGCAATCACCATTGTAGATCTTTTGCAGCCTCCTCCAATACCCGGATGGAATTCCAAAGGTTCCTCTGTTGAGCGCACTAAGAGTTTATTTCCCAATGCAGAACCCACATATGCCATCTGTCGTGGTCAGCAAGCAGGATGCAGGAAGCCAAGAGGCCTCTGAACCATCTGTATAGCGATCCAGGCCTGAGGTTGAAACATGGCTATCATAGCCTGTATGTCCTGAACTCGTTGGTCTGGATAAAAGGCTCGAAAATGCACCATATACAGAATGGCTCTGATGAGATTTCGGTGCTTGGATGGTGAATCCCAAAGATGTTAGAAGGTTCACCGTCTACGACTGACTGAGTTAGACCTGCCTTCAGCATCCAGGCGTTGAGGTAGGAGAAGACTTGTGTGCCCAACCTCCAAAGGTGCTCTGTGCCCACTGCCACCACTTTTGTTAACACCTGAGGGCACTAATGAGGCCAAAGGGGAGCATGGCAAACTGAAAGTGCATGTAGCCCACTTTGGACCAGAGCTAGCGTGTGTGGGCCTGAAAGAATGAATTGGAACTTGTAAAGCACATGGCTACTCCATGGAGTGTCCTGGCGCTAAGCTTTCAGTCATTAGCTATGTGCAGTGAGATCACCTAGTCTTGCTGGAAGAGCCACATCTTCAGCCGTTTCTTGAACAAGGCCATAGCCGCTACAGAGCGTAGCTCCACTGGAAGATTATTCCAAGCAACTGGTCCGAGGTAGGTCCTTCTGCCCATTCTCATGTGATGGATCTTAGGGATCCTTGCTAGATGGCAATGGACTGACCGCATGTTTCTGGAGCGGGCATAGAAACTAATTCTGGCCCTAAGATAGCCTGCACCTGAATGGGGCAGTGCTTTATGGACTAGGACTAACATTTTGAAGGAAATTCTCTTCTTTATCGGAAGCCAGTGAAGAGCACGCAAGTGCTGAGATGCATGTGTTCTTGGGGGCAGGCTAAGTAAAATATGTGCTGCTGTACTTTGGACCACTTGAAGATTGTTAAGCAGATAGTCCAGAAGTCCCATATATAGGGCATTACCGTAGTCCAGCCTTGATGTTATGAGTGCCTGGATGAGCACCTTTCTTGCAGACAAGGAGAGAAAGTGAAAACATTTGTTTAATGTCCGCAGAAGCCCAAAACCTATTCCAGTCACCAACATAATCTGTGGCTGAAAAGATAGAGCATTGTCAAATTTAATGCCAATGTTCTTCAATGTTCCCCCCTTGGGGACCTGGGGGTGGGGTTTCTTTGGGCCACAGAGTCTGCCAATCCGGCGGATTGGGGCCGAAGAATGGTATTTTGGTCTTGCCGGTGTTGCATTTTAATTGCTGTGCGTCATCCAATGAAAGACAGAAGAAAGGCAGGTTTTAATGGACTCTCCCGCAGTCTTCTCTCCCTTCCCACAAGTGAACAGCTACAGGGTATCGTCCGCGTTTGTAATCACCTCAGCCCCGTAGACCTCTGCCAACTGTCCTAAGGGGGTAAGGTACACAAACTGTGTGGGGCTCAGGGCCGCCCCCTGCGGCACTCCCACTTTCAGATTGTATGCTCTGGAAGAGTATGGGATAACCCACAATTCCTGCCCTCTGTCTTTCAAAAAGGAAGCAAGCCAGTTGAGAGCCAATCCAACTACTCCGATGGCTTGGAGATGTGCAAGGAGCTTAGAGTGAGGAACCGTATTGAAGGCTGTCAATGCTGTCTCAGTACTGAAGTATGGCCTGAAGCCAGACTGGCTTGGATGGAGCGGCTCATTAGTTTTGAGATACTGCAAAAGCTGTTAACACATTTTTCCAGTACCTTGGACAATGCTGGCAGTTGACGGATTGGCCTATAGTTTGATTGCTCTGTATTTAGAAGTTAGGCCATAGTGGGAGAGACCGGGAAGGAGCAAACTGTCTCCAACAGACTTTCCTCCAGCTGGATCCCTGACGTTAGGCTGGCTTGAATAACTGTGATCTTATCACAAAATTAGGAGGCCAACTGATCGCACCATTCTACAGTGGTGTGGTGCAGTCTAGTGCAGGCTTCTGGGAACATTAAGTTTTTAACGATTCTGAAGATTTCCCTGGATTTATTACCTGCCTCTTCTATACTCTCCTCAAAGTATGCTTTTTTGGGTGTCTTGACCCTTGCATAATATTTGTTTAGGGCAGCCTTATAGATGACGTTGTCATCGGCTGTGTAGTTTTTTTGCCGTTGCCTCTCTAAACATTTTGCAATGTTTTTTCAGGATCCTGAGATTATCTTTAAACCAGGGGTCGGAAGGTTTATTTCTGCAGGGTGTGCGTGAGGAGATCGGAGCTAACTTATTTGAGGTGTTCCGAATCCTGCTGTCCAGCGTGCTGGCGTCTTCCTCTACTTGACCCGAGAGAGAAGGGGTGCTCGCTTACAGAGAGCAAATAAATTGCAAAGGTAGAATTTTATGAAATGCTGTTGTGACTTATGGAATTTTATTTGTCATAGGTTGGGATTTTACTAGAATAGGCCAACCAAACTTGATAAAATAATGATCTGTCCAGACTAGTGGCGTAGGCAGGACAGGTATATGGAAAGAAGCCTCCTGCAGGTCTCCTGGATCCAGGGCAGATAGAACCTGTGCTAGCGTGATAATCTTCAATTTGTCCTTCCACAAAAAGAAGTTGAGAGGGCAAAGATCTAGAAAATTATGAAGATTTCCACTCTTTTTTGGTACTAGGAAATAGATGGAGTAACAATTGCAATTGCAGTTGCAATTTCCCAGTTGGAACCATCTCTGACTCCTTTGGCAAAGGAGCCTCACTTCCTGCATCAAAATTGGCAAATGGCCCTCCGAAGGCCACTGATGAAGGTGAAATAGGCGGCAGGACTGAAAGGAATGGCAGGGTGTAATCCTTCTGAACTATCGGCAGGTCTACATTAGAAAAAAGGTCATCAACTGATAAAAAAAAAGGAGGAGCATGCTCCGGATCCACATGCAAAGGTGCGGAAGAGAAGATCCGATGGCAGCACCCATGGATGCCGCTTATATACCACTCCAGTCATCACTTCCGAGGTGGAGGAGCTATGCTGAAAATATTCCAGATCCAATCTGGTGCCTGAGGATATTCACACAGTGAGCAACCTGCAGTTAGAAGTATCCATCAGAAAGGTACTCCCTCCTCCACTCCCTACGCTTACAGAGAATGCTAGAGGCTCTGCTCGTATGGCCATAAGCATCAGTACGACTGGCTCTGCAGCTGGCCAACTGCTCAAGCCACCACCAATTATAGCATCTTGCCGTGCCTTACAGCTTAAAAGACTGCCAGGCTTCACACAGCAGTTTTGTGGCCTACCTAGGTCTTTAACGGGGTTTAGGAGTGTCTGCCTCCCTTACCCACTTACCATGCTTATAAGGACTTTCTAAGGCTCTGCTTGTTCTGTTATACATTTGGCCCATTCAGCCCACCAATGACTAGCCAATGGCTCAAGTAGGCTGTTGCCCACTAATCCAGCTATGAGCGGGGCTTTAAAGCGCACAATCCTGCTGGTGCCAAGCACAGTATAGGCTTTGACTTGCCAGAGACAAATCTGTGGATTCCCATAAACGTTTTTACTTTGCTTTTTTTTTGTTGGTCTTTGGTCTTCATTCATTTTGTAAAAAATGGCTTAAGAAGAATGGCCGAACTAGGCAAAAATCTTCCGCAAACCTAAACAGAAACTCTGTTCGAAGTTGAAGCATCAATTTAGTGTATTTCAGTTATGAGATTACCATTAAAATCCCATGCAGTAATTTGAATAACATTCAGACAATAATAAAATATTAAAACAGTCAGTGCGATATTACTCTGGCACATCTAATCTTAGCTGTACATGCTGAGTTAAAAAAATCAATCTACTGCCAGATCTAAATTGAGCATTGGTAATGCAAATATACATCTTGTTTTCTGGACCTGTTGGTTTTATAATTGCTGAGCGATCCCTCAAGGGGCTGGACGTGTGACGGCACAGCGATTTAGGTCCCGGTTGAGGGGAAGGTCCTGGGACCGGTTGCGGAGTCCAAGATCCTCATCACAGTCGAAGTAGTCATGGCCCGTGTTAGAACTGGGGGTCTCTAGTTGGCAATGGTATACACCTTTGACCAAATAGGGACCCTTCCTTCTAGTCAGGGTAAGGGGGATACACTACTAAAATAACCCCTTCTTACCCCCTTGGTAGCTTGGCACGTGCAGATAGGCTTATCTCAGAGACAGTGTGTTAAGCATTTGTGAACACATACAGTAATACAGTGAAAACACTACAGATGGACACCACACAGGTTTTATAAAAATAAGTATACTTTATATAGATTTATCACAAGACCATAAACTACAACAATCCACAATACTATAATCAATAATACTTCAAGATGGTAGAAATGGTTTAAAAATAGGTTCTTCACTTAAAAGCAGTCTTTAGCAACAAATAACCCCAACTGGAGTTATCACGACGTCGAGGTCAAAGAAATCCCAAAGTACGGCGCCGACCGCGAGGTGCGCGGCGTCGGGCCCGGAGTCAAAACAGACCCACAAAGAACAGTACCTTGGAAAAGCGAAAACAAAGACAGCTCACGGCGTCGGGGAGATGCGGCGTCGTTGGCGCGTTGCGGCGTCGGTTCCTTGCTTCGGAGGAGATGATGCGTCGGGACCTGGATGCTTGCGCAGGCAGGGGAGGCGTCGGTTCCGGACCGGAGAGGAGGTGACGTCACGATGGCGCCGAAGCCACGGTTCCGTACGATGTCACGATGTCGATGGATTCTTGACCACCCACGTCGACGATCGGCTCCGCGATGATGTCGGCCTCGGAGTCGATGCGGCACAGCAGCAGGCGTCGGGCCGGCGTCGTAAGTTGGAGCAGCGCTCACGGCTATGGCAGGCTTACGATGTCACTCGCTGGCGTCGATGTGGCACGGCGGTCGGCGTCGGGTCTTCGTTGCAAGTCGGAGCAGCGCTCACGGCTTCGATGCAGGAGACGGCGTCGCTCGCCGACGTCGGTGTTGCAAGTTCCTTCTGTAGCAACAGAACAGCAAGTTCCAGATGCAGGCAAACAGAAGGGGGTTAAGTCTGGTATCCCTGAGACTTCGGTCAGGAGGCAAGCTCAAATCAAGCCCTTGGAGTAATATTCTGCAAGATGATGAAAGTACACACACAGTTCCTTTCTCCTCTCCTTGGCACTGAAGACACCACTGTAGGCCAACCCAGCAACACAGCACACTGGCAGGGGGGCAGTCCAACTCCTACAGCTTCCTTTGGTTCTTCTCCTTGGCAGAGGTTCGTCTTGTTGTTCCAGAAGTGATCTAAAATTCTGGGGTCAGGGCCCCAATATTTATACCCCTAAATCCTTTGTCCTCTGAAGGCAGAGGGGCCTGTGCCAAACCAGTTCTTGTCAGTCCTGGAGCACTTTGTTGACAAGACTCCTTCTTTCCTTTCACAGTGTAGGCCAGGGACATCAGACGCACCACAGGAGGTGGAGCCAGCATTGTGGAGGAAAGGCACACCCCTATTCAGGTCCCAGGTGCAACTCCTCCCACCCATCTACATGCAGATCTCTCTATTCAGCCCGGTGCTGACTCACCCTGTCTCCTGGAATCCCCCAGCCCCTGTCACTCACAAAGCCAGACACACAATACACAGCCTAGCAGAGGCAGGCTTGGATAGTTAGGCAAGAAAATACCCCCTTTCTAAAAGTGGTATTTTCAAACACAGAATGTTAAAACCAACTTCACTAAAAGATGTATTTTATCATTCTGAGTTCAGGCATACTAAATTAGTTTTTCTACCATGTTCCCTGGGTTAGTTAGGATTATAAGATGGAATAATCAAAACTGCCCATTCTGGCCTATGGGGAACAGATAGCCTTGCAATAGTGAAAAACGAAAATGGCTGTGATTCACTATTAGGACATGCCACACACACCAGGGCATGTCCTACCTTATACTTGCAATGCACCCTGCCCTTGGGCCTACCATAGGGGTGTCTGATATGAAGATAAGGGAAGGTTTAGGGACTGGCAACTGGTTGCACTTGCCAAGTCGACATGGCAGTCACAGACTGCACACAGGCTCTGCAATGGCAGGCCTGAGACGCACTTTACAAGCTGCTTCTGTGGGTGGCACAACCAGTGCTGGAAGCCCACCAGCAGCATTTGATTTACCAGCCCTGGGCACACCTGGTGCACTATACTAGGGTCTGACAAGTAAATCAAATGATCCAATCATGGAGTCACTAATCAATACATCAATTTAACATAGGGAGCACTTGCACTGTGGCACTGAATAGCAGTGGCACAGTGCCCAAAGCATCTAAAACCAGCAAACAGATCAAAAACAGAGGAGGCAATCAGAAAAAAGTGGAAGGGAGACTCACGCCAATGGTACCAGGTCTAACAGCCCGTCAGTCATGAAAAAAAGAAAATGGGGTGCAATGACGTGACCACTTCTGGCGACCTCATTATTTTGTAGGCGTGTGCATGCGTGATGGTATGCGCATGCCTACAAAATAACCGTTTTTTTTTTAATCGGTTCCAAAGTTGTCTAGCACAAAACCTTTTTTTGTAAGGCAGACCCTCAAAAATAATTAAAAATAAAAAAGGACCACATGGAACACCTGCTCAAAAGAGGAGCAGGTGTGGAGAAGCAATGGGTAGTGGGCAGGAGCAAGGTAGCAATGGAGGCACTTAAGGTAGTTCTGTGGGAAGTCCAGAAAAAATTATCAAAAAGCCAGGGAGGGTGGAGGAGTGAGCAACTTAACTTGTGGGATCAGGTGGGAGGTTGTTTGTTGGCGGCAAGTATCTCTCGCTCTCACACACACACACACACACACACACAAGAAAGGCAGCTAGAATACACATACACTCTCATGAAGTGCTACAAGAAAGAAAAATGGAGTTCCCAGATGTGGGCAGTGAAAGGATACAAATCATACAATCAAAAGAATGGTACATAGTTAGGCTGAAGGGGAATTACAAACACAAGATGGAGAAGAACACCCATCAAATACAAAGCAAACAAATTAAAGTTACAACTGCTTGAAGGCCAGTCAAGCTGGCGTGGAAGGCACCAGAGGAGATGAGGGATCCGACTCCCTATCCAGCTGGGTCCCCTCAGTGTCTGAAGTAGTATATCAGTTCCTGAGTCTCTGATATAACATGAGCGGTTCCCAAATGTCTTTCAGGCGTGAGCGTGGGGGCATGAGATCCCAATAGTGGGAGAGCTGTTCCTGACAGTACACAGCGTCCCGCAGCCAGTCCTCAACCTTTGTCGCGGGCCTCCTACCCCAGTGTATGGCCACCTGCCAGGAGTAACAGCATCGCTGTTATACTCTGAGCGGCAGGGGGTGTATCTTTGACAAATTCCAAAAGGCCTACCAGCGGGATCTGAGCTAGCAAGTGACATGTGATCTGAGCTAGGGTGTCATAGATGTTTGTTCACTAGCCGGCCACTCGTGGGCACTACCAGGCGAGGGGGAGGAATGTGGCCTGACGAGCGGCCCATCTCAGGCAACGCGCCTCCTCAAGCAGGCCAATGCGATGCAGGTACACAGGTGTGGTAGAGCCTGTTCAGAAACTTGAAGTGAATGAGCCAGAGCTTGTAATTGGGTGAGAGCGACGCAGTCCGACCGCAGCAATAGAGCCACTGTGCATCCGTGATGGGAGGCCAAGGTCCAGCTCCCACGCCGTGCAGACTACGGGGGCATACACCGATGTTCTGTCCTGCAATTCTGGAGGATAAGCGGGTGACTAGTTTCCGGGGAGCTGGGTTCGTTAACAGGTGCTCGAGGGCATGCAGTATGGGAAGAGGCACAGAAGTGTGAAATTGGTGATAGAGGAGTGCATCTAGTGCAGAGGATCGAGGGCCTTCGTCCGATTCAAGAGAAGGGCAGAAAGTGGTCATCTGGATAGAGGTCACAAAATTTAAAGAGATCGTGCTGCTGCGCTAGTCTACTGGCACCCTCGTCTTCTAGTGGTGGGAGCATGGGATTGCGCGCAAGTGGTATAGATGGAGCATATAAATAGGGCAGCTGTGCATTCCTGCGCAGACCATCTCATGCCCAGCGCACGCAGGCCACTGTATCGTTCTCTCCATGCGGTCGCTTGTAGGGGTGATGGAGCGCAGTGGCAAGGGGTTGCCTGGTCTGCCTCAACTGCCATGTGGGGCTGGAAACTAGTGGCACAGAACCAAAAATGTAGATATTGGGCTTGTGCACAGTACACATACAAGCACATTTCAGGCACATCCAGGCCACCCTGCTGGAATAGCAGAGTGAGCTTTTCCCACACAGTGGGCGGATGTTTTCCGGCCCAGGCCAAGGAGATCAGATTTGAACGCATTTGTTTCAGAAATTGAGTGGTGAGCGGGATATTGATGAATAGATATAAGAATTTGGGCAGGACAATCATTTTGGCACTGGCTATACTCCCTGCCATAGCAAAAGACACACAATTGATGGACGGAATGCAGAACAAATCAAAACATTCACCCCCAGTCAAGAGATCTGGGTTAAATCCATCATTCTTTTGCTCACCATGCCACCCCAGTTTAGACCTGGCCATATGCAAATCAGTTTTGACCCTGTGCCTCATGGGAACAGTCCAGCCCGAACTGCCAAGCCAGGTCCTCCCTGGACTGGAAACAAGCATCCTAGGACCGGTTTCGGGGTTTCACCCCTCTTCAGCCAGGATAGCTTGATTCCAGTGGCACAGTGAGCCGAGGACCCACGTCTGGGCATACCTGGCGCACTTAGGGCGAGAAAGCAAAAGACACACAATTGATGGACGGAATGCAGAACGCATTTGTTTCAGAAATTGAGTGGTGAGCGGGATATTGATGAATAGATATAAGAATTTGGGCAGGATAATAATTTTGGCACTGGCTATACTCCCTGCCATAGACAGGTGTGGTCTAATCCAAGCCGAGAACTGTTCCTCAAGCCTGGCCATGGCCTTACCATAATTTGCTCACCAGAGTTCATCCAAGTCTCGGCTGAGCCAGATACCCAAGTAGCGAACTGGGTCCACTGCAGAGGCTAGTCCGTCTCGAACAGGGCTGTGCCGGACATAAGGGGGAACAGGGTCAATTTGGCCCAGTTTATATTACACGACAAATCTCACCACCTCTCATATTATTAGAGACAGATTAGTTTTGGGTTCCCGGACATAAATCGTGACGTTGTCTGCGTACATGGACACTAGTATCCTCCTAGCCAAAACGTTATGGCCCCTGTGAGCAGTATGATGTTGCAGCCTGGCCGCCAGGGGTTCCATCACAAAAGCAGATGAAAGTGGGGACAAGGGACAGCCCTGCCTAGTTCTGTGGGTGACTGCGAACGATTCCGAGGTCATGCCATTTAGGAGAAGGTGCGCTGTTGGGGAGGCGTAGAGGAGGCGAATCAAACGCAGGAACCGGGAGCTAATCCTGAGTCTCTGAAGTAGATTAAAAAAAATACGGCCATTCTAGGGAGTCGGATGCCGTAGTGGCATCGAGCAGGACAGCCACCACTGCCAACCAAGGCTCTATGGCGTGCATGAGGGCGAGCATCGTTCTAACGTTATGGGCAGTGGAGCAGCCTGGCACAAATCTCGATGGATCTAGGCGAACGATATCTGGCAGCAAGGGAAGCAGCCTATCGGCCAAAAGTCTGGCAAACATTTTGTTGCCAACATTAATCATTGACAGTGGGCTGTACGAATTGCAGCAGTTAGAGGGTTTATCAGGCTTCAGTATTGTTACAATGACCACCTCGTGCAAGGACGGCGGGAGCACACCTTACCTTAGAGAGTCGTCGTATACAGCTAGGAGGTGCGGGCTTAGGAGCACCGCATATTCCTCATAGGAGTTAGTCCATCCAGCCCTGGCACTTTCTCCCCAGGAAGGCTTTGGATTACCTGCGTCACCTCCTTCACTGTGGAGGGGGCATCGAGATACATTTGATCAGCTGGGTTGATCTACAGCAACTGTATTGTGTCTAGATAAGCAGCTAGAACCTCTACGTTGGGTATAACCGCAGAGCTATATAGGTGGGAGAAAAACAAAGTCATGGTCTGTAGCAGAGCGTTCTGGTGCCGTGTGACTAATCTGCTGATCAGCCACGAGCTCTACCACCTAAGCGGCAGCCCAGGGCCTCCGAACTATAGCTACCAGTGGCTTCCCATATCAATCACCCTCGCCATAGCTCTGCACTGCCGCTTCCCAATGAAGGAAGCAGACTTCCCTCTGGGCCTCCTTATCGCAGGCTACTAATATCTCCCTAATAGCAGCTAGGGCCTGTGAATTGTGTGGCATAAAAATCTCATAGGCGGGGGTGTCCCTTTCCGGTTAAACTAGTTGTGCTCGTAGTGCTTTGAGTTTTCCGGATTGCTTCGCAATACAGACTCAGCGGATAACAACTTTGAAAGCCTCCCACAGTGTTGCTGGGAAGTCAATGGAGCCTTTGTTTGTGGCGTAATAATCAATAATCGCTGCTCGGACTTCATCGCGGAAGACAGGATCGCGGAGCACTTTGTGTGTTAGATGCCAAGTGAAGACACGTGGGGCAGCTAGTGGGGGTCGAGGGCCAGCTCCAGCAGGAGGGTTTTGATAGGGTACAGTGCAGGTGCTCCACACTTATGGCCCAGGTGAGGACATCTCGGGTGAGTAGCCAGCAGTCTGTCCTGCACCATGTGTCTCGGCAGTTGTGATGCAGATGTCCTTGGTGCTACCAGCATGTTTCAGTTGCCAGACAGGCAGTTATCGCACATAAGCATGTGATGCTGCTCCACGTCATTGGGGTGGGGCCTTTTGGGGACGCTTAAGGGGTCTGCGGTGTGGTCGAGGATAACATTAAAATCTCCCCAAATAATGGCTTCAAGGCCCCTAGTGGTTATCTGACGCTAGACCTCTGCAAAAGCTCTGGGCTGTCCGTGTTCTGTACGTAGACTGATGCCAGTATGACAGGGTGCCCGTGTAAGGTGCCAACCACAATCGCGTAGCGGCCATCTTTGTCACTTATTGTCAGTCGTATGTGCTAGGGTAACCCTTTGCAAATGAGTATGGCTGTTCCCCAGGCGTTGCTGAAATATAGGGACGCATGGGTTTCAGCAATCTACTCAGTGCAGGGGTTGGGAGCAGTGGCGGGGTATAAAGAAGTTTCTGCTAGAAGGAGATGTCTACACGGTGTTTAGTGATGTACGCGTTGATCAATCTAGCTTTCCTCTTGTCATGTAGCCTGGGGATGTTCCAGGTCAGGGTTCGTATAGTGGTCATCTCACAGAGAGGTGGGTATCCACCGTGGTGAGGGCGTCTGGAGCTCTGCATGCATGCCCATGGGGACAGTGTAGTGTCTCAAAGGGTACGGGATGGTGACAACAGTGGGCAAACAGGGTAGAACAATCCAGCACATCAACCCACCTCCCACTTCAACCCCCAAACCGGTTGAAGGACCTTAATCCACCCTTCCACCCAAAACAATCCCAAGCAGTAATAAAAGGTAATGGGAGTCATCCCATGAGGCATCAAAGAGCCAGGCAAAACTGCCCAGTCGAGACTAGACTAGGTGGCCATAAGCTGCGGAAGAACCTCCGGTGGATGTCGGTGCAGGCGCAGCACCCTGTATACCTGAGGCTGTCATAATGTACATTGTTTGTGGCAACAGGGTCTGGGAAAGCAAGTCAAAGGTAAGAGGGCTAGATTAGACGTGGGTGCTGGCGCAGTATCCCAATAGGCCTGTCATTCGTCATTCAGGCAGCCATCGTCGTGTGTGGGCCAGGTCCCGCTCTGGGACCGCCCTTGGAGCCGGAGTTCTGTTGGGAAAATTTGATCGCCCCTTTAGGGTCATTAAAATAGTAAGGCTTGCCATCATGAAGGATCTTTAGTTTAGCTGGGTACAAAAGCGAGTATGTTATCTCTGCTTTCTGAAGCAGTCTTTTGGCCGAAAGAAATTCACGCTGGGCTGCCTGGACTGTGAGAGTGATATCTGGGTAAAATGAGAGGTTGTTTCCTTGATATTGAATAGTACTGTATTGACGTGCGAGTCGCAGAACCGTATCACGGTCCCTATAGTTGAGAAGTCTTGCTATTATGGAACATGCCAGTGTGCCTGGGGGTGAGCGGGGGCCCAGCGAGCGGTGGGCTGGATCCACAATAAAGACCACCGACAGAGCATCCCCAAATAGCGCACCAGCATTCGCTCTACAAAAACCTCCATTTTGTCGATGGTAGTGGATTCAGCCACCCCAATGATACGACGATTGTTGCGCCAGGAGCGCGTTTAGAGGTCCTCGTTCTTTTGCTTGATGACGTCTAGGATTTTGTCCATCCGTAGGAGGTGTTCGCTCAAGGTAGTCTGCCTGTCCTCAATGTCTGATGTGCGGGTCTCTATTTGGTCTAGGCGGTCTTTATGTTTATCCACCTTCGCCTTTATGCAGTCAATGCAGCTGGTTAAGAGGTCTATTTTGGCGTCAGTGGTGCAGAGACTATTTTTGAAGTCTATCCGCATCTCCTTGAAATCCAAGTCCTGCACATGGGCGGTTTGAGACTTCCCTAAGAGGGGTTAGCGCCCCTCATCTGTGTGGCGCGTTTGTTGCTTCCCCTCAAATGCCAGTTGGACTGGCAAGCCTCAATCTTCCCCATGGTGCACAGACAAGGTGGAGGAGAGACGCTTTGTGAGTAGTCGTCCCCTGAACTCCGACCTCAGGGGCCCCAGACACCCAAGCAAGATCAGCAGCCTGAGACCGCATCAGAAAGGCTGGCAAGAGAGGGTGAGGAGTCAGCCAACTTAGTGCCTATATCGGCAACCCTCCCCACCTTTGCAGAACCTAGCATGCAATTGAAATAAATAAATCCCACAACACAATTTTGTTGGGAAAAGTTTGCTGCAGGTTTATTCCATACAAAAGTATGCCAACGTGGTGGGTTAACTTACAGGCGATCCAAGGGCAGGCACCGTGGCCAATCCAATCGGTGCTACCAGTTATGAGGGGATTCCCTTCTTGAATACCGTAAACCACTGGTCCACCACTTTACTCACGCCCTTTTAAGGGCTGAGCATTGCAAGGCAAGCCGCCGGTTGCTCAGGCTTACAACCGCCCGAAGGACTAGCGGCCGCCGACGATTTTCTCCAGGTTCCTGCCGTAAAGACTCCTGGGGTTTGGCACAGACACCCCTATTGTGCTCCTGAGGAGGTACCCTTCCGTACCCTTCCACCTCCGGATCGCCCTGTAACTCCGCCTGCAACACAAATGAAAAACATTAAACAGTCCTACCTAGCCGTGCTCACCAGCTGACACGCTGGGTATGCGGTAGGGCGTGAGACTGCGTGTCCAGAGCCAAAGAGGGCGCCAGATGGGCGGGGCAGGTATAAATACCTCGCCCCTACCCTCTGCGCGCTGGAAGTGACACGGCCGGCGCGCCGGTCCGGGGGACTCCTCCCTGGGGTCCCCTCAACTAGAGGGGTGGCAGTGTGCCTAATGTGGCACTAAGGTGGCTGCCCTTTTGAGGTGGCCCACTGCGTGGGCATTCTCATAGTGCCTATATAGGCAACCCTCCCCACCTTTGCAGAACCTAGCATGCAATTGGAATAAATAAATCACACAACACAATTTTATTGGAAAAAGTTTGCTGCAGGTTTATTCCATACTAAAGTATGTCAACGTGGTGGGTTAACTTACGGGCGATCCAAGGGCAGGCAGCGGTGACTGACCTACGCTGCCCTCCTGAAGAGGCAAATTGCACCGTGGCCAATCCAATCGGTGCTACCAGTTATGAGGGGATTCCCCCCTTGAATACCGTGAACCACTGGTCCACCACTTTACTCACGCCCTTTTAAGGGCGGAGCGTTGCAAGGCAAGTCCCCGGTTGCTCAGGCTTACAACCGCCTGAAGGACTCGCGGGCGCCGACGATTCTTTCTCCAGGGTCCTGCCGTAAAGACTCCTGGAGTTTGGCACAGGCACCCCTATTATGCTCCTGAAGAGGTACCCTTCCGTACCCTTCCACCTCCGGATCGCCCTGTAACTCCGCCAATGCTCTGGATGTGGCCATCGTCACCTCCAGAGCCCCCTCACAAAGGCCGGCAGTTTCCTTCACTTCTAACCTGCTTTTTCCAGCGCCTCACTAATGTCCAATAAGAACAGATCCATGCCCACCTTAGACAGGTGCACCCCGTCCTCTTCAAAATGCCCTTTGGTGTTGGCATGTATTAACCCGTGTCTGATGAAGCCAAAACCCCTTTGGTCCGTGAACTTGCGCTTGGCGCTGTTTACCCTTCTTCGGGAATGTTCGATAGCCTCACCTGACCTGGCACCCTGCCAGACCCTACGCAGGAATATTTCCGACCACCATAGCTAGCATTGCCCAATGTATTTGCTGATTTAACCCATATCAGCCTTCGTTGCCTGTAACAATGCCCCTCTGCCCATAACCGTGAGGTCGTTGCCTCCGGTGTAGATGACCAAAATGTTCGGGGCCCCCCCCCAAACCCCCCCCGCTAGTCTCTGCTGTAGTTTGTTGAGCAGGCTCATGCCAGAGTACCCCAACCAGACTAGCTGTGTCTGGGAGAACCCATGCTTCCAAGTCCGGTGTTCTGCCCATTGTGCCAGCCTGGCGACGCACGAGTGGGCGATCACCCACACCTTGAACCCTGGCGAAAATAAATGAATGCAAATTTTCACACACTATTTAATGTTGATACACATTACACACGTCAAACTCAAGTATAAATTATATAACACTGCAAGCAACACTGCACAATATACCAAACAATGTAATGACACTATTGAAAATACCCTTCTGTTTTGCCTAGCCATCCCCTCTGTGCCCATTGAAACCCCTCACGGGCGGATGTAGCGCTCATAACGCGAGTCCCAATGTCCCACCTTTTTAATGTGCTCTGGTGAGAGGCCAACCCTAAAAGCCGCAGTGGCCGCCCCAATTCGAAATGAATGACTAGAAAACTTCTTGTCTGGGTGAACGTGTCCTGACAACACCAGGCAAGCCATCATGATCCGGTCCACCTGGAATATTGTGAGTGGCACCAGATCTGCATGAATTAAAAAATATCCTGCTGAGCTCGGGCGGATGGCTAAATAATCGCTGACCAGCGCAACTGGACAGTACCTTTTGTCCCCAAAGGCTGTAACCCTACTTCTGTCCCTCGCCCCGCCTGGTCAGTTTTGGATTTCCTGATGTGTATCTTTAGCGAGTTACTTGTCAACTGGACATCCTGGCTACATAAAGCGTCTCCTGACACATCCTTTTTAGGTCTCGCCTGAGCCAGCGCATGCGCTGCTCTGGCGAGAGTTTTAGTAAGCGGGTTTTGGAAGTGCAAACAGCAGTGGCTTTTGCTGGCGACCAGCTTGCGTTCACGCGAGCGTGCACGCGCGATCAGGCGCCATATGGCTTCCCTCGCCATCTGGACGCTCGCAATTACTTTCACTTTCACTGCCGCGCGGCCAATGCTTGTTTTATTGCTGTAATCAGGCTCCTCTGCTTGCACTACCCCCTCCCTTTTCCCCCTCCCTCCTGGTCAGCTTCATTTGTGTCTTCTATCGCTGTGAATGCTCCTCTGCTCGCACTCCCCCCTCCCTTCTCCCCCTCCCTCTTCGTCAGCTTCATTTGTGTCTTCTAAGCTGTGAATGCTCCTCTGCTCGCACTCCCCCCTCCCTTCTCCCCCTCCCTCTTCGTCACCTTCATTTGTGTCTTCTATCCTGTGAATGCTCCTCTGCTCGCACTCCCCCCCCTCCTCCCCCTCCCTCTTAGTCAGTTTCATTTGCCTCTTGTATCCCTGTTATTATTAGCTTAAGCATTTACACACCACATGAATCGCCAGCAGTTAAACACGATGTGCGAAGTAAAGAACAGCAGGCCAATTATTAAAGGCAGAGCCCCCAAGTAACCAAGTAAGTTGCCAAACCAACGCTGCTTCTCTTTGAGCCCGGTGACTGTGGTGGTTAACTTGTAACTTGGTATGAGTGAATCGCAGCCAAAGCAATCAAGCCTCCAGTGCCGCCAAAAGCTTCCTGCAAGACAACAGCCCCTGTGAAAGGCAGACAATTGTTCAGAATGCGTCAGGTTAATTATGAGCTGTCGCCGCCAGGCAGTCGGCTGGCCGTAATGACTCCCTCTCCCCCAACCTGCCGTGCTTCTCAAGTGATTCTCGAGTCATGGAGGTGTGCAGCTTATTTTCCATATTACTTGTCCCTGTACTAAAAGACAAAAAAAGCTGCTAGTCTTTTTTATGTTTATGATGCTTCCATTCATCCACTGCCATGCTCTCGGTTCCAGGAGCTTTTAGTGAGCTAGATTTACTCCACACAGAGTGCAGTAAATGTCACTATAAAAGGCTTCAGGAGGACAATCCACAAACAGAGCCCATTTGGCCCCAAGACGCCCAAAACAACATGTTCTCCCAGAGCACTTCTAGCTATTCCAAACTGAGGAAGTTGTTTTCTTGTTTTATTTAGTGCATTCAAAGGCTGGCCAGACTTGTAAATAACCCAGAAAGATAACAATGACTTGGGAGCAGAGGCTGATTTGCTGTCACCAACCTTTAACTCTGTGATCAGGGCAGCCTCGGAAGCCGGCCCTTATCTGCCTCTGGAGTTCGGGACATCCTGCCTACCCCCTATTTAGTCTGCAGCCTCTTGGCTCTGCTATCGGCGTGATAACAGGGTGGCTTATTGTCAGCCCCAAGTGCGCCAGGGACGCTTCCTGCAAATAGTTAAAGGGTCGGCAGGCCAATGCAATGGGCTATGTTTGTCTGTGCTTAAATGCATTCATTTAAAAATCTCAATA
This sequence comes from Calotriton arnoldi, assembly GCA_963921515.1. NCBI lineage: Eukaryota > Metazoa > Chordata > Amphibia > Caudata > Salamandridae > Calotriton > Calotriton arnoldi. Next base: position 2,970,600 of record CAWUFW010001145.1, read on the forward strand.
AGTACATGGTCTGTCAAACATCTTCCCCTTCTCGCTCACCCTTGCACATGCTTGTCGCTGTGCAGAAGGCAGCATGGTGCATATCTATCTGTGCCTGGAGTGTAATTATCTACGGAGAGGGATGTATAGATGGAATGCAGCTCTCGTCTATATTTTGCAAATGAGGAACCCTTTATTATCATCAAATTGTAAGTAAGCACTAGCACTGAAATACTTCACTGATGCTTTGAAGTTTGCTCAGTGATGGGCTACAGCATCACATAACAAGCATTGGCATAGCCAATAGGTCTCGCCTTTGGGACATTATAAGTGTTTAAGCATGCAACAGTTAATGTTGTTGCACCAAGGATATTGTGCTGCATTACTAAATACTTATACAGTCCCAAAAGCGAGACCTATTGGCTATGCCAATGCTTGTTGGATCTAGCTACCAGTTCACTGATTCTAAACGCCCCAAAAAATGCCAGGCTGAATGCCGCTGCAAAGAGACTGGCCTCGAAAGGCCTCGTTAACCACCTCTATCATCCCTTGCACTGTGTGGAATTCAATAGGTGACCTCGCGTCTGGTACCTTGATCTCCTCTCTAGCCCATCCCTTGAGGGCAGCCCGAATGAGGAAGGTTTTGGCTGGATCCTGTAACCCCATGAGTTTTGCATGTTGGCCCAAAGCGGCTGAGTGGCTTGTGGTCCAAGAATGGCTCTTACCCTACACTTTCGCCCAGAGGACAAATAATTGGACCATATGCTCCAGCGGGGTCGAGTGCTGACCTTGCGCCCCAGATACCTTCCAAAAAGTGGAGACACAAGACTTGTGTCCCCGGTGCGAGGGAAAGTTCCCCTAGTTTCTTAAATCGCCGTTCCACCGGAGAATATGCCAGAGGTGTGCTGGGAAAGGGGTCATCTCCGCTCTCGCTTGCGGCCATGCCTCCCGGAAACGGAGCTACTGAAAACGAGAGAGCGCGTCAGCTGCCACGTTCTTGACTCCCTGAATGTCTCGCCCTGAATTCAACATTGTTGCGCAGACAAGCCCTCACCAGCTCCCTTAGTAAGCAAAGAACCAGAGGGCACTTTGCTGCCTGCCTACTGATGGCCGGCACCACTGCCATGTTGTCTGACCAAAACAGGACTCCCTTGGATGCTAAAGCCTCAGGCCATAAGTGAAGGGCTGCCACTATGGGAAACAGCTCAAGTACTGTGACCTTTGCTGTAATCTTCTTCTTATGCCAGGCATTCTGCCATTTCTCAGCACACCGCTCACTCCCCATTATTATGCTGCACCACCGCTCACGTGGTTAAGCTGCTGTGGCGAGCCAAAACCCCAGGATGGCCGCCCCATTGCCCCAAACCTGGCGCCCCTCCACCGGCACCATGCGGTACTCATCATGGCGCCCGACCTGCAGACGGGCCACAGGCGAAGTTGCCAGCTGGTAAAGTGCGGCGCCTCCTCCGCCTAATGCCTCTCATTGAGCGAGGCACGTGTTCCCAGGCGTAGCGAAGGCACTAGCGCTACCGGGACCAGCCCCCTGGCGAGCACAAGAAGCCAGTGCCGACCCCAGCAAACACGAGCACGCTGCGATAGAGCCTCCTCCCGAAACAAACAAGCGCTCGCAACGTGGAAATAACTGCCTCACATGAGATCGAACTCCGGACCTACGGGTTAATGAGCAAGGCGCTCTGCCTACCGAACTAAGCAGGCTACGAGGAGAAGATCAGCTCAGTGGCCTCTGCATGCTTTTTCCATCTTCGCAGAATCCGAAAAATCAGCAGATTCCTCTCCACCGAAGCCCTGACCCAAGTGGTTCTCGCCCTGGTTATTTCGCGTATTGATTACGCCAATTCCCTGTACGTTGGTATACCTGCGTACCAAGTCCATCGCCTGCAACGAGTCCAGAACCAGGCAGCCAGACTCATTCTTGGACAACCAAAGCACTCCCATGTGAAACCACTGCTGAGAGGCCTCCATTGGCTCCCCATACCCCAACGCTGCCTGTTTAAGCTGGGCTGTACCAAATACAAAGCCCTGTCAGGACGTGGTCCCGCCTTTATTGCTTTAAACATTCAGCGGTATCTCCCCTCTCGCGACCTACGCTCCTCCAATAAGAACTTGTTGGTCTCCTACTCTTTTAAACGGAAGAAACATGGTGGCCTTAGATACACGTCCTTGGCCCCTCAATTTTGGAACGCCCTCCCTCTCTATTTGTGCACGGCGGACTCCTACACCCAATTTAGGAAGTCACTTAAAACCTGGCTCTTCTCCCACGCCTACAATTGACACCCACCTACTGTCTGGAATTGCTGCCGTTTTGCCCTCAGCGCCAGACCGTCTGGTGAACGAGCGCTTTAAAAATGAATTTTAACATAACATAACAAGGTGCCCCCAAACCCGACGCCCCCCCATTGGTCCAGTGCTGCAGCGCCATCCCTTAGCGCACAACCCACGGACGGGCCACGGGCGGAGCGGCCGGCCGGCAACGGGCGGCGACACAAACTACCAACGCTACACTCTGAATAATTTGCCCGTATGATGTTTTGCCTACATTGTGTTCTAAACCTTTGTGCTGTCCCACACCTTAGTCCCGAAGGCGGTAGACTTATCCCTGAGCTATCGTTTTTTTATACATACTTGGCGGGGTACCGCCGGGCGCTGAAAGACAGCGCCACCTACCCCGGACCGATGCGACACGCCCGTGAACAAGCATGTGGCTCGCCCCGAGGGCAGACTGGAAAATCAGTGCGCCCTGAAGCCCAGCCTGTCCGAGAGCACAACTGCGGGCCCGCACCCGGGCCCAGCCGATCCATGCAGTTGTGGCGGGGGAAGTGCAAAGCTACCCCGTGAAACTCCCCTGCAAACGAGAGGAGTGCGGGGGATACGAACACTTTGCATACAGGATCCAGAGTGTTAGACCGCTGAGCCTAGCTGGCAGGCCATCTTAGAACCCGCGACTCCCTCTGTATGCCCAGGGTATTAACCCTGAGTATGATGGAACACATAGGGGCGCAATAAGCGGTTGTCGGCCGCCCCCGTTGACCCGAGCCACAGCTTAGCATGCTCGCGACCCTATGCCGTGGCTGCATATATGGCCGGGGGTTTCGGTTGAGTCCACAACGGTACTGGGGACTACTGGGGGGGGGAGGGGAGGACACACGTCAGGGGCACAGGCCGGCTCACCGCCAACTTTCTCCTGTGCTCCACCAACTCAGGCCCAGCGGATCGAAATGTAACCGCGAAAGACAAGACGGCGTGTCCAGAGCCAAAGAGGGCACCAGATGGGCGGGGGCAGGTATAAATACCTCGCCCCTACCCTCTGCGCGCCGGGCTGGGGGACTCCTCCCTGGGGTCCCCTCAACTAGAGGGGTGGCGGTGTGCCTAATGTGGCACTAAGGTGGCCGCCCTTTTGAGGTGGCCCACTGTGTGAGCCACGGGCAGCCTCAGTCTTCGCATTTTTGCCGCCGGCCATTACCGCGTCGTGCCTGGCGTGCCATGCGCGGCCACCCGTATCACAGTCCTGCGGGGTCTTCCTCCGTGGGCCCGCCTCACACCGACCGCACCTGGAGGAGGTTGGGGGGGCGCGAGCGGGCCTGGCACAGGATAAACAAGGCAGGGGGGCCGGCAAATGAGTGGCAACCCGGACAGATCAGGACGAGAGCAGGTTCCATGGCCCCCCCTCCCCCCCCCGCAAGCGGGATCTACAGAATACCAAGGATCTGGGGCCCCAGCCGTGTCTCCCAATAAATTACCACCCTTGTCGCCCTCAGCCACCCCTGTTGTCGCCAGTGAGACCAAGGGCTGCCAGCTTAGCTTGCACGCACACACAGTTCGCACTGGTTCAGTAGGGAAGAAGAGCAACTCAGCAGTCTAGGGCCAGGACCAGTCCCATCGCCACATCCTACCCCCCGCCCCCGGGTGGGGTCACAGCCAATCGCCAATGGGAGCCAATCTTGTGATTGTCACTGTTGGCAGCCCCGAGTTGATGAGCTGCAGCACTTTTTCGGGGCAACTGCCGATGTGAGCCCCAGTCAAGCTCCCGAAGGCCCCCCGGCGCCCGAGGTCACAAAGCTCAGCCTCCTTAGGCCCGCCCTCAGTGGAGAGAGGGCCCCTTACCAGGTCAGTGATGGGGTGAGTGGGCTGTTGTCTGACGCTGCACTTCTCTCCTTGAGCGCAGCATCACCAGGAAGTGTGGCACTCGGGGGCAGGCCCGCCGATGGGATTGAGGCGGCAGCCATGATGCGGGAGGCCCCGAGAGTCCATCCCCGTTGCTTCGCAAATGACTGTCAGTAAAGGTGAGCTGCCGACCCGCACCGTGCCACCTCTCCAGTGTGGCAGGCCCGGGACCTGCAGCTCCCTGGAGCGGACCCTTTGCGCGATCTGCTCCAGCTGTCACTGCCACAAAGCCTCCCACAGGTCTTCTCAGGGCCAATGCGCTCTCATCTGCTCCTGGGCCGAGCCAATGTGAAGGGATCGCAGTCCTGGGGACCGCAGCACTAGGCCCCAGGGTCGGATTGGTAACGCCGGCATTCGGGAAATGGCCGAAGGGCAGGTAGCCGAGTTCCAGCTGTGGGCCGCTTTTTTAAGCAGCCTGGGGGGCTGTCTGTGCTGTTAAGATGCCGCCAGCAGTCCAGTGGGTGCCCGAGTGGTTTTTCTGGAGGCAGATGGGCAGAGGTATCACTCCCTTTCTCTCGCTGGGCTGGCCCATTAATGTATGCTGATTGAGCGGGGCAGGAGGCCTGAGCAAAAGTGATCTCACTTGCATTGTGTGGCTCAGCAGTGTGAACTAATCTGTGCATTTTTTAAAATCTAAGTGAAGTTAATAAAACATGCCCCCCCACCCCCTTTCTTTTCATAAAACTAAGCTGAAGCAGTGTTTTGCGGAAAGGTAATACGCAAATGTGGGCCACTTTTTTTTGGTGTGCCCGGGCCGATTTTTGATCCCTATCCAACCCTGCCCCCGGTTATACAGGTCAAGATGCGCTTCACAAGCGTGCTTCTGGATGGGGGGGGCGCGCAGTGATGCTCCACAAGATTAATTAAGGATTCCTCAATGGCTACCTCCAAGATACTGACATTCAGTTATATTGGTTCAGGCGATAAAAAAAGCCTAATTTTGTAACGATCAGCACCATTGCAACGTGGATTGATGCTGGATTGTAGAGTTGGCCGGCAGAGCCTCGCTAAGCGACTGCTATCTTGCAGCTGGACTCTCTAGTGCCTCAGCCTTCCTTATTTAAATCGCCTGCTGCAATGTATTTTGTTTTTAAAGTTTTGCAGCATTTGTGTACCTTTCATCATGCCTTAATGAGACTTGAATGTAGTTCTCACATTCCTAATGTGTACTCCTATTGAGCCGCTACACAGTTGTACATTGCGCCTTCTCGATCTGAAGATGGTTTTACTCATCACAATAACATCGGCGTGGTGTGTGTGAACTACAAGCCCTCTATCAACTCGACATAAATGACATTCTTTCCAGACAAGCTGCTGCTAAGGACGCAAGCTTATTTTCTACTAAAAATTGTCACTTTTCATGTTAAGCAAAAGATCACCCTCCCGCCTTTGACACGCTTCACCCTTCTAAGGAGGAGGAGACTCCATCGACTGGATCTAAAAAGCGACCCTAAGTTTCTACACTGATTGTACCAAGGAACATCAGCTCTTTGATGGATTTGCTGGGGCGAGAATGACAAGGCAGTACAGAAAAGGTCCATCTGACGCTGGATTGTTCTCTGCTTCGAAATGTGCCAAGAAGTAATGCCCCAATGGGCTTGCGGCCTCATTCCACCCGAGCGAAATCGGCTACCACTGCTTTGTCATGCAGTGTACCTGTCCTGGACATTTGTCAGGCTGCTGCTTGGGCAGCAGTTCATACTCTCACATAGTACTACTGTCTGGGCTGCTAGGTCTGTTGGGATAGGCACTTTGTCCGTTTGGTCCTGCAGGGGTGTTTGGTCGTGTATAAACCCTTCACCGGGGAGGTCCTACTTTTATATCATTTCACCAGGTGAGTACTCTGGGGTTAGAAGTATCCATCAGAAGGATAAGTTACTTACCTTCAGCAATGCTCTTTCTAGTGAATACTCTAACTTCTGCTTCCACATCCGACCTTCACACTGCTTTGTCCTTTGAATTGCACTGTTTTTCCATCTAAGGAGATCTCAGGTCTAGAGATCTGCACACTGGTCAAACCAATCTGCTGTTGTGCTCTGTCTCTGGGTGTGCGGACAGCCTAGAAAGAAACTGACGTCAGCGCACGAGTGGCTCTTATATGCAGCTCCACACATCACTTCCAGAGAGGAATGAGATCAGCATGGAGCCACAAGACGCCACCTACTAGTTGGCAGGGGAACTGTTAATACGTTTTTCTTATCCAGTCCGGTGCCAGGAGAATATTCATTAGGTGAGGAATCTGCAGATAGATGGTATCCATCAGAAAGAGCGTTACTGAAGGTAAGTAAGTTCTTAATCGGAACAATCACCTCTTGCCTATACCCAGTTCTAGCTGGCAAATCACAATGCAGACGACTTAAAAATCAAAAGAGGGGAATCCAAGTCCCATGGATTCTAAGCTAGACCTAAGGTTAGTACTGTTAACCCAACCAAAAGCCAAGCTTAGATCCATAAAGGCTAAATGTTGAGATCCCTTTTTGGCAAACACAAATCTACTAGTTAAAAGATGAAAGTTTGGACTTTTTTCCGCTGTGCCGAGACCGGCTCTAAACCCATGTTAAGTTTCAGCCAGGATCCCATTCAGCTAAACCCAGACCTGAAGTCTGGTAAATAAGATCCTACTGCCACTTAAACTTCAGTGAAATTGGGCGGTAGCAAGACAAACCTCCTTTTTCACCTTCATTAAAATATGAAGGTGAATTTACAGGGAAAAAATTGTTTAATAGTTAAAATAGGAGCCCACCAATAATTTGTATCTTTGTATAAATCAAAGGGAAACCCTATCAGGACATGGGGCTTATTCTTATCAGGGCTACTTTGAATCATTGTCCTCCTGACATGCAGGAGTAGCTTTTTAACCCTTTTACAGATTAACAGGTCATAAGAAAATAACACAGACTAACAATTAAGTTGATACAATATTCTTTTGCAAATGCGTCATTTGCCTTGGGAAATAAAAATCCAATATTTTTGTCCCTGTTATATTTGATGATGTCACAAGCACTGCATCATTTTGTTCTGTAAAGCCAGTTGTGCATGCCTACAATCAAATGCGCCATTCAGTATTGTGTGCTAATTGTCATGACTTATTATCAAGATCTTGTTGAGGGTCTTATAGCAATTGCAGCTGTTATTGTCCCTATAGGCAAAGCAAACTTTGTCTCTCCCCCATAAGCACGTCATCCAGCAACGTTTTAATGTTCGACGTGGTGTTTGGGGGTGGGGGGGGAATAATATGTCCATTCTTTCCTAGAATATAGTTGCAGTTGATTCCAAAAATGATGCCTGAATGGCCTTATTTTTTGGAAACATTTGCTATCTAGAAACATGGTCTTTGGACCCCATTCTTAACAGTATATTTGTTCTGCTACCCGAATTGATACTAGAGTATGCTAATTAGGAGGCCTTCAGATTTGGGTAAATAACACAATTTCTTGAGAATAGATATCTTATTTTGAGTTCTAGTTGTGATTTGATAAGTATGACTGACTTGTAAACTTTAAATATCAGTGTCTATAATCATTGTTGGAAATAACATTCTTCTATATTGGAACAATTAAATGTCATTTTGTCTGTTTTAGATGGCGATTCACCTAATATTTTTAGAAATGTTGGGAATGATTGGTGGAGATTTCAATTGCTTTTTATATTGCCTGAAGGAATCTTTTTCATTCCATGCTTCTAACGAAGCTTGGAATATTTCTACTATGCAATCTGAATTTTCTAACAGAGCATTACTGCATTGTGACGACTTAAAACACTCAATAGCTGTTTGTTCATTATGGGTCTTAAATTGGTGTTTCCAAGCTAGAGGGTTCTGTAAAACCTACATCCAGAACTCAAACAAAAGCTACATTGATCAAATATGTTTTTCATCATCTTATTTGTGCTGGGTTGTGTGTTTTAGTTCATATTGAGGTGATCAATATTCTGTGTACCTTGTTTAAAATTGCTGTTTTCAACAAACGACTGTTGTTGATTTTATTTACTATAATAATAAGTTACTTTATCGGATTAATATTTTTCCGGGCACTTTTTCCCTCTATTTATTTCATTGTACTGAGAAAGAATACTAGAGAACGGGCTTTCTAATAGCAAATAGGTTCTAAAAGTAATACATTATGGAAAAAGAGTACTGTCGACTGATAATTCGTAGGTAGCAGAAATAAAAACTGTAAAATGTTAATCTGAAAGAGACAGTTAGTTATGGATTCCTCACCTTAGAATTACCCCCAGGCGTCAGACTGGATCCGGAGAATTTTTTCCTCGGCAGTACCTCTGCGTGTCGATAGGTGGCGTCGGTCGACTCCGCGTTCGTCGTTGGCGTCGTGGTCGCCGGAATGACATTGTGGTATCTACTTAGACGCCGCCCTCGCACGCTGACGTCAGTTCTTTCTTTTTCCACGCCAGCCAGCGCAGATCCGGAGAGAGCGGTACCTCAAGTCACTTTTTGACTCTGTTTTTTGCGACTTTTGTCGACACCTTTTTTGAGTCGATCGACTCCTGGTGCACGGAGGGATGTCACGTCGGACTGGCTTCAAGGCTTGCGACTCCTATCGCAAATTGATGTCAGTCACGGACCCGCACCTCGTGTGCCTTTGGTGCCTGGAGCGTGACCACGACCCGAAGTCGTGCTCCGACTGCCGGGCCATGAACCCAAAGTCTTTGCGGGAGCGGATCCGAAAGCTTCTCGAGGCCGGCAGTCCGCTCCGCGCCGTTCGAGGTCCCTGTCGAGAGGGAGGCCGCGGGACCGGTCACGGAGCCACCACCACCACTCATCATCGAAGTCTTCTAAGTCTAAGCATAAGAAGAAGGCGAAGAAGCATTGTTGCTCTTCGCGTTCTCCCCGGCCGTCGCGACGCGGGAAGCGAAGGGTAGTCGTCCGGCTCCGCCCGCGTAGCCTGTTGGGTTGACTCAGGCCTTCCCTCCCTTTCCGGGGTGCCGTAGGGACCCCTGCCCAGCTTCGAAGCTTTTACGAAGCCTTGCATTCCATCTTCGGGCAGCCGACTCCGCCGGCGCGCCCTCGGGCCCCGTGGACCCGGTTGAGGGCTCTAGGCCTTCGATGGCGGCTTCGGCGCCGCAGGGCCCCCAAGGATCCAGGACTGGATCCGGATCGGTGCCTGTCGACCTTGTGACACCTCCTCCGGCGCCGAATCCAGTGACGACGCCTCAGACGCCTGTTGTGTCCCCAGCCGGCGTCGACCCCGGCCTCCCCCTCGATGAGGACACAGAGCCGCACCGACGTCGTCCGACGTCCGTACCGGCGCCGACCGGTACTTTTGTACCCCTGTTCTCCCCTGATGTTTCCTACCGCCCTGAGTGGCTCACAGGAGAGGGTGAGGAGGACTGAGAGGGGTCTGTGGACCCTCTTGCAGACCAGTTGGAGGAACCGGACTGGAGAGAGGAGTTGGGTGAGGCCAGTGGTCTGGATACCTTCCCAGACCTTGGCATGCTATCTCCCCCTACCGTGGCCACGGAGGAGGGTGCATCTTACGCAGTGATGTTGCGTAGGGCAGCCGAGGCCCTAAACCTCGAGCTTCCTACGGTGGCGGTCAGGACTAACCTCCTGACAGAGGTGCTTCAACCGGCAGCGGCCTCCTCTGAGCCCTTGCTGCCGTTCAATGAGGCCCTTACGGACATCCTTTTGGGCACTTGGTCCAAGCCCAACACAGGGGCTCCTGTGGACAGGATGATTGCCCGACGCCACCGCCCGGCCCCGGGCGACCCCATTTTCCTCTATTCCCATCCTACCCCTGAGAGCTTGGTAGTCCAAGCCTGAACGTCCAAGGGCGCATTCCCTAACGCACCACCTGATAGGGAATCCAAGAAGCTGGACCACCTTGGGAAGAAGATGTTTTCTTCCTCCAGCTTGGGACTGCGGTCGGTGAACACTGCATGTCTATTGGGCCGTTACTCCCACTCGGTGTGGGACACGGTTGCTCAGGTGCTGCCACAGTTCCCGGAGGAGGCCCGGGCAGTGCTCTCCTGTACAGTTGCTGAAGGGAGAGACGCAGCGAAGTTTACCATCCAGTGTGGGCTGGACACCGCCAACTCACTGGGCAGGACGATTTCCACGTCAGTAGCATTGAGACGCTACGCCTGGTTGAGGTCCACTGGCTTTTCGGGGGATGTCCAAGCAACACTTTTGGACATGCCCTTTGATGGCCGTCGCCTGTTTGGCAACAAGGCAGACAACGCGCTCGAGCGCTTTAAGGATTTTAGGGCTCTGGCCAGATCCTTAGGCCTCGCTTCCACCTCCCACCCAGCGCAGTCTGCTTTTCGCCCCTTTCGTGGCTACGGAAGGGGTGCCCCGCCACGTTCCGCAAGCTGTCCAGCCTCTGCACGGCCGGGGACATGGATCCCACCGCTGTGGGTCTGGGGGCCAGCGGGCGGGCCAGTCCACCAGCGCCCCTCTGCAGCAGCCTCCAAACTCATCTAGTCCGACCCTTCAAGACTACCCCTCCATCCATGCCGCCTCAATTCCATCGCATGTGGGAGGATCACCTGGCCCTTCTCCAACAGGAAGTTACGGCTCTCTTGGCCAAGGGAGCCATCGAGCGCGTTCCTGCCCCAGAAGTCGGTCCTGGTTGTTATTCCCACTACTTTCTGGTGCCCAAGAAAGACAAGGGCCTTCGTCCTATCTTGGATCTCGGGGACGTCAACCGTTACCTCCAGAAGGTGAATTTCAAGATGTTGACACTGGCTCAGGTCCTGTCTGTTCTCGACCCTGGAGACTGGATGGTAGCGTTGGACTTGCAGGACTCTTATTTTTACATCCCCGTCCTGCCGGCCCACCGGCGTTACCTGCGGTTCACAGTGGGGCACGGGCACTTTCAGTTTAACATGCTCCCCTTTGGCCTTACCAGCCCCCCTCGGGTGTTCACGAAAGTGATGGCGGTGGTCGCAGCTCATCTGCGCAGATCAGGGGTTCCAGTCTTCCCCTATCTCGACGACTGGCTGTTGAAGGCTGGCTCGCCCCAGGCTGTCGTCTCCCACCTCCAGACTACGGCCGACCTCCTGCATTCGCTGGGGTACACAATCAATGTGCCGAAGTAACACCTGATCCCCTCTCAGAAGCTCCTTTTCATCGGAGCGGTTCTGGACACAGCGCAGTTTCAGGCTTATCCTCCCGAGCAGCGAGTCCGGGATATTCGGGCTATGATTCCGATCTTTCAGCCTCTATCCCGGGTTTCGGTCAGAAGGACCCCGAGGCTACTGGGCCTCATGGCCTCCTGCATCCTGCTGGTGGACTATGCCAGGTGGCATATGCGGGCTCTGCAGTGGGACCTGAAGTTCCAGTGGGCACAGCATATGGGGAATCTTCCCGATTGCGTCCAGATCTCGGAGGGCGCTGCACCAGTTGCAGTGGTGGCTAACGAACCGGGATTGGGGTCAACGGCAGATCCCTCTCCCTTCCCCAACCAGAGTACACAGTGGTGACAGATGCATCACTGCTGGGGTGGGGCGGCCACATGGGAGAGGCGGAGATCAGAGGCCTCTGGTCTCCGGCGGAGTCCGGGCTCCATATCAACCTTTTAGAGCTCTGTCCGGGGAAGAGTGGGGCAGGTGTTCACGGACAACACCACCGCCATGTGGTACTGCAACAAACCGGGCTGGGTGGGGTCGTGGACCCTATGTCAAGAGGCTCTCCGCCTTTGGACATGGCTGGAACATCAGGGCATATCTCTGGTGGTTCAACACCTGGCAGGTTCTCTGAACGCCAGGGCGGACGAACTCAGCCGCAGGTGCATGATGGATCACGAATGGCGTCTTCACTCGGAGGTGGTGCAAGGTCTCTTTCAGCAGTGGGGAGAGCCTTGGTTAGATCTATTCGCCACCGAAGAGAACGTGCAATGTCAGCAGTTCTGCGCGTTGGAATTTCCAAGGCGGCACTCGCTAGGCGATGCTTTTCGTCACGAGTGGAGTTGCGGTCTTCTATACGCCTTTCCGCCTATACCACTTCTGCTGAAGAAGATCAAGCGCAACCGGGCCCAAGTCATTCTTGTGGCTCCGGATTGGGCGAGAAGAGTCTGGTATCCCGAGCTGTTGCACATGGCCATCGATCCTCCGATCAGACTGCCTCTTCGGGAGGATCTTCTGTCGCAGCAGCAGGGGACGGTCCTCCACCCGAACCTGTCCAGCCTCCACCTCCTTGCGTGGAGATTGAGCGGCGACAGTTGACAGCTTTCGACCTTCCTCCCGAAGTCTGTAATGTTATCTTGGCAGGCAGGCGTCCCTCCACTAAAACGGTATACGCTTGTAGATGGAACAAATTTGTGGCATGGTGCACAGCAAAGGCTGTGGATCCCCTTTCTGCCCCCCTTTCAGAGGTTCTCCTCTTCATTCTTTCTTTGGCCCAGCAGGGCTCTGCTCTGGGCACTCTCAAAGGCTATCTTTCGGCCAGTTCGGCCTTCCTTCGGCTGCCTGACCAGCCTTCTCTTTTCAAGTCCCCTATTGTAAATCGCTTCCTTAAGGGCATTACTCATCTGTTTCCTCCAACTCCTTTCGTGATGCCCCAGTGGGACTTGAACCTGGTTCTTACTTATCTGATGTGTGCTCCTTTCGAGCAGCTACATAACTGTCCTCTCAGACTTTTAACCCTTAAACCTACTTTTCTGGTTGCCATCACCTCTGCTCGCAGGGTGAGTGAGCTACAGGCCCTTTCTTCTAAGCCTCCCTTCCTGGCTGTTCATCCGGACAAGGTTCTCCTCCGCATTAGGCCTTCTTTCCTTCCCAAAGTGGTTACCTCTTTCCATATAGGACAGAACATCACTTTGCCCACCTTCTTTCTGCCTCAGCATCCTTTTAAAGAGGAAGAGAGGCTCCACCGTCTGGATCCAAAACGTGCGCTTTCCTTCTATCTGGATCGCACAAAACAATTCCGGGTGGATGACCAGCTCTTTGTCGGTTATGTGGGCGCCAAGAAAGGTCGGGCCGTGCAAAAATGAATCTTCTCCCAATGGGTCGTTCTTTTCATAAAAATCTGCTATTCCTTAGCGAATAAGGAACCTCCAGTTGGGTTGCATGCCCATTCCACCAGGGCGACGGCAGCCACTACTGCTTTGGGACGTGGAGTCCCCCTTCTTGACATCTGCCAGGCAGCTACGTGGGCTTCACTGCACACGTTTACCAAACACTATTGCCTGGACAGCCAAGTCCGGAGGGACGGCTTCTTCAGCCGTTCAGTTCTCCAGGACTTTCTGGTGTGATCTTGGTTCGCAGACCCACCACCGGGGTTGGTATTGCTGGGGTATCTATTCTAAGGTGAGGAATCCATAACTGTCTCTTTCAGATGAACAAGTTACTTACCTTCGGTAACGATATATCTGTAAGAGACATAGGTTAGTTATGGATTCCTCACCGCCCAACCCATCCTCCCCGTTCTGCTAACTGATTTTCTAAGGTAAGGGACTCCCCTTTCAGGGCCCTAGTTTTTGTGCACCAGTGGTCAGTGTCTTGCATCGCTCTGCGCTTCTGGCATGGAATGTTGTGTAAAGAACTGACGTCAGCGCGCGAGGGCGGTGTCTAAGTAGATACAGCAACGTCATTCCGGCGACCACGATGCCCACGACGAACGCAGAGTCGACCGACGCCACCTATTGACGCGCAGAGGTACTGCTGAGGAAAAAATTCTCCGGATCCAGTCTGACGCCTGGGGGTAATTTTAAGGTGAGGAATCCATAACTAATCTATGTCTCTTACAGATATATCGTTACCGAGGTAAGTAACTTGTTAAACTGGGATTACACTAAGCATTGAAACTGCTTGTCTCTTTGGCTTCGACCTTCCTATAAAGATCCCCAAAAAAATCATTCACCTCAATATTTAACTCGATGTCCCAGAATGTTGCATATATTTTGATCTGTGAATCGTTTGACATTTTTCCTTTTCCTCTTGATAAAGTTAGGATCACTTTGGCCATTCAAAAATCTGGGTAAGGATGCCAGTAGAACTTTTTTAAACATGATTTGACAGTTTATGACCCTTTTCTCATGTAAGTCTTTAACGCTATACTTTCATGAGTCCTAAGGTGAGGCTGAAATAATCACCCTTAAAAAAACAGATATAATGACTAGGACCCAGCCTAATAATAAAAGATCTCTGTTCATGCTCTGTTGGGGCCAGTTCTTGAAAAACCAGACTCACGAAGCATGGGGCAAAACTTAACAATTTTCTGGTAGAATTTCCATGGTGGATACTAAACCAAATTTGTTTGCGCGTGATATTGAAAACAGGAACATACATACATACATACATTTTTTCTCTGGCTATGTATGTGCAATGATTCAACACCTAGAAGGTAAACTAGAGGGTTGGAGAATCCAATTGACAACACGTGCTCCACAAGATACTGAACAGATGAAACCAGGTGGAAAGGCACAGGTGCTGATGACTTATGTGGCAGATGAAGCAAAACTGTTACCATATGCCTGAGACACAAAGCTCTGTCGCAGTAGCAGATATAGTTAAAAACTGTAACCATTCAAGTGGCCATGATTGGGTAGAGGGTTCTTCTGGCTAAAAGGGATTATAACATCAGTCTGCCACAATTCGCATGACTACACCACATGAATATTTCTTGGAAGGGAAAGGAGGATCAATCAGCAATCTCATGGAACAAAATTATGTTTGATAGTTAGTATCCTCAGCATTGAAATGATAATCAGTTAGGTAAGAATTCCATGTTGATGTGCCTAGAGATGTGGCATGTGGCCACACCCATAGTGAAGAATCTATTATGCATTTAATAAGCAAAGCTAGAGAACCAGTGGTGGGAGGCCTAATAACTTGTGTTAGAAATGAAGTAAAAGTGCAAAGCCTTAAAGTAGCTTCAGGTTGGAGCAATATCTTAACTGTGTTAATTGAACCAGAGCATTGTTTACAGGTGGAATGATTGGCACCTACAAATGTTTATTTTGGCTCAAAGATTAGTCCTAGCGTCTTTGCAGTTCAAATTGAATACCTTGTAAGAAATCTTCGAGACCTGTATAGAAGCCGTAGCTATTTTAGGAGGGAACTTGAATGTGAAAATGAAGTCAAATATCTGTATATGTGAGATGATACCCCTGTTTTTGAAGGAGTTTTCATTGACCGCGAGGAGAATGGACGGGTGCATGAACAAGTTTGTATTTCAAGAAGTGGTGAAATTATTGATAAATGCCTAAATTATTTGGGTCTTGACATGCTAAATAGTTACTTTTCCTATGCCTAACTTGTGAGGAGAACTTTTATTAGGAGCAAAATAAGAAATTTTTTGAGTATATCTATTTTGAAAGAAGGATGATTTTTATATTTGTGAAAGGTTTTGAGGCCCTGTCCTTGTAACCAATGTATTTGCATAGCAAGACACCCTGATGTGGTGACTCCTATCCTATTGTTGTGCCCTGTTATATTATCTGCAAGACATTCTTAAAACCTTTGGTTATTTTAGGCTGGTATTAGAACTGTTCAGCAGGCTTTATAGGGCTTCATGTACAAAGTAATTTAACGGGTGCAAACCCACAGATACGGTAAATCTGAGGTTTGCGAATACTAAAACACTTTTTGAAATGTAGTAAACTAAACGATTCAGAAAGCGTTTTCCGGATCATTTAGTGGGTTTAGGAAACAATACGGAATCAGTATTTGGAAGAGTTGTGTTTAGGGTATGCCTTCCAAATACTGATTCCTTAAGGTATTTATTAATGTTTTGCAACTGATATGCGGTTGCAAAACATTAATATTAATAAGAGTTGGTAACCCAGTTGCAAACAGGAAAGGGTCACCTAGGGGCCATGGGACTACTACATACACCTAAGAGGTTTGGTAACTTTTTTTTTTTTTTTACACATCCTGTTTCCCTTTAAGGAAAACAAGCTGAAATTAAAAATATAAATAAACAAAAAGATTGCCTCATTTAAAAGCAATTACATACATGGTGGTCTGGTAACTCCAGCAGGCCACCATCCTTGTGATTATGGCCTTTGTAGTGGGTCGACATAAATGAAAATGTCCTGAAGCACACCTTGTTTATTTAGCCTTACTCTCGGAATGTCCTCTTTTTTTTCAAATTTTGCGTGCAGCACCCGTAAACGGTGCGCCGTTCCTTTCGCACCTGCAAAAGAAACAATTGATGGACGGAATGCTGGACAATGCAAACATTCACCCCCAGTCACAAGGATCTGGGTTATATCCATCATTCTTTTGCCCACCACACCACCCCAGTTTGGACCCAGCCATATGCAAATCAGTCTTGACCCTGTTCCTTGTGGGAACAGTCCAGCCCGAACTGCCAAGCCAGGTCCTCCCTGGACCGGAAACAAGCATCCTGGGACCGGTTTCAGGGCATCACCCTTCTTCAGCCAGGCTAGCTTGAATCCAGTGATGTAGTGAGCACGGGACCCACGTCTGGGCATACCCTTCCCACTTAGGGCGACAAATGCAAAAGAAACAATTGATGGACGGAATACTGGACAATGCAAACATTCACCCCCAGTCACAAGGATCTGGGTTATATCCATCATTCTTTTGCCCACCACACCACCCCAGTTTGGACCCAGCCATATGCAAATCAGTCTTGACCCTGTTCCTTGTGGGAACAGTCCAGCCCGAACTGCCAAGCCAGGTCCTCCCTGGACCGGAAACAAGCATCCTGGGACCGGTTTCAGGGCATCACCCTTCTTCAGCCAGGCTAGCTTGAATCCAGTGATGTAGTGAGCACGGGACCCACGTCTGGGCATACCCTTCCCACTTAGGGCGACAAATGCAAAAGAAACAATTGATGGACGGAATGCTGGACAATGCAAACATTCACCCCCAGTCACAAGGATCTGGGTTATATCCATCATTCTTTTGCCCACCACACCACCCCAGTTTGGACCCAGCCATATGCAAATCAGTCTTGACCCTGTTCCTTGTGGGAACAGTCCAGCCCGAACTGCCAAGCCAGGTCCTCCCTGGACCGGAAACAAGCATCCTGGGACCGGTTTCAGGGCATCACCCTTCTTCAGCCAGGCTAGCTTGAATCCAGTGATGTAGTGAGCACGGGACCCACGTCTGGGCATACCCTTCCCACTTAGGGCGACAATGCAAAAGAAACAATTGATGGACGGAATGCTGGACAATGCAAACATTCACCCCCAGTCACAAGGATCTGGGTTATATCCATCATTCTTTTGCCCACCACACCACCCCAGTTTGGACCCAGCCATATGCAAATCAGTCTTGACCCTGTTCCTTGTGGGAACAGTCCAGCCCGAACTGCCAAGCCAGGTCCTCCCTGGACCGGAAACAAGCATCCTGGGACCGGTTTCAGGGCATCACCCTTCTTCAGCCAGGCTAGCTTGAATCCAGTGATGTAGTGAGCACGGGACCCACGTCTGGGCATACCCTTCCCACTTAGGGCGACAAATGCAAAAGAAACAATTGATGGACGGAATGCTGGACAATGCAAACATTCACCCCCAGTCACAAGGATCTGGGTTATATCCATCATTCTTTTGCCCACCACACCACCCCAGTTTGGACCCAGCCATATGCAAATCAGTCTTGACCCTGTTCCTTGTGGGAACAGTCCAGCCCGAACTGCCAAGCCAGGTCCTCCCTGGACCGGAAACAAGCATCCTGGGACCGGTTTCAGGGCATCACCCTTCTTCAGCCAGGCTAGCTTGAATCCAGTGATGTAGTGAGCACGGGACCCACGTCTGGGCATACCCTTCCCACTTAGGGCGACAAATGCAAAAGAAACAATTGATGGACGGAATGCTGGACAATGCAAACATTCACCCCCAGTCACAAGGATCTGGGTTATATCCATCATTCTTTTGCCCACCACACCACCCCAGTTTGGACCCAGCCATATGCAAATCAGTCTTGACCCTGTTCCTTGTGGGAACAGTCCAGCCCGAACTGCCAAGCCAGGTCCTCCCTGGACCGGAAACAAGCATCCTGGGACCGGTTTCAGGGCATCACCCTTCTTCAGCCAGGCTAGCTTGAATCCAGTGATGTAGTGAGCACGGGACCCACGTCTGGGCATACCCTTCCCACTTAGGGCGACAAATGCAAAAGAAACAATTGATGGACGGAATGCTGGACAATGCAAACATTCACCCCCAGTCACAAGGATCTGGGTTATATCCATCATTCTTTTGCCCACCACACCACCCCAGTTTGGACCCAGCCATATGCAAATCAGTCTTGACCCTGTTCCTTGTGGGAACAGTCCAGCCCGAACTGCCAAGCCAGGTCCTCCCTGGACCGGAAACAAGCATCCTGGGACCGGTTTCAGGGCATCACCCTTCTTCAGCCAGGCTAGCTTGAATCCAGTGATGTAGTGAGCACGGGACCCACGTCTGGGCATACCCTTCCCACTTAGGGCGACAAATGCAAAAGAAACAATTGATGGACGGAATGCTGGACAATGCAAACATTCACCCCCAGTCACAAGGATCTGGGTTATATCCATCATTCTTTTGCCCACCACACCACCCCAGTTTGGACCCAGCCATATGCAAATCAGTCTTGTCCCTGTTCCTTGTGGGAACAGTCCAGCCCGAACTGCCAAGCCAGGTCCTCCCTGGACCGGAAACAAGCATCCTGGGACCGGTTTCAGGGCATCACCCTTCTTCAGCCAGGCTAGCTTGAATCCAGTGATGTAGTGAGCACGGGACCCACGTCTGGGCATACCCTTCCCACTTAGGGCGACAAATGCAAAAGAAACAATTGATGGACGGAATGCTGGACAATGCAAACATTCACCCCCAGTCACAAGGATCTGGGTTATATCCATCATTCTTTTGCCCACCATAAGGTATTTATTAATGTTTTGCAACTGATATGCGGTTGCAAAACATTAATATTAATAAGAGTTGGTAACCCAGTTGCAAACAGGAAAGGGTCACCTAGGGGCCATGGGACTACTACATACACCTAAGAGGTTTGGTAACTTTTTTTTTTACACATCCTGTTTCCCTTTAAGGAAAACAAGCTGAAATTAAAAATATAAATAAACAAAAAGATTGCCTCATTTAAAAGCAATTACATACATGGTGTTCTGGTAACTCCAGCAGGCCACCATCCTTGTGATTATGGCCTTTGTAGTGGGTCGACATAAATGAAAATGTCCTGAAGCACACCTTGTTTATTTAGCCTTCCTCTCGGAATGTCCTCTTTTTTTTCAAATTTTGCGTGCAGCACCCATAAACGGTGCGCCGTTCCTTTCGCACCTTGGCATAATTTCTTGAGAGGTGGTGGCCCGCTGATATTGCAGGTCACACGCGGGTTGCACAGCGTATGCACATTGGTATTATCAAATTAATACTCATCCACCATAGTAGTCCAATTTTTATCATGTTTATTTCCATACTTTTTTAACATATTTCATCCATTTTGTTGAAACATCACGTCAAAAGATGTGAAATTCGTAGCATTTTTGATTTTTAATTCAATGTATTGCCCATCCAGGCCTATCCATGAATATGTGTCGAATTTCCAAACATCCACCAGATTCGGTACATTTCCTTTACTCAATGCATTTCGGTTTAAAAAACCTTCCTCAGGAGTATCTATAAATTGTAAAGATGTATATATTACAATCACGTGACATGTAAACCCCACGAAAACTTAAAATCATGTTTGTTTAAATTATCAGCCTCCATAACAAACCAATTATTAAACATCCCAATTAAACGCAAATCCGTCTCCCCCCAACGTGACTCCCAATTTCAACTCAAAAAGTGCAGTGCATTGCGTATAACCTCCTATCTTACTCCCCAAATTCTCCCCTTCAACATAATCTTAAAAACCATGTGCTTTTAACAGACTCCCTTGATCAACCACCCCTCAAAAACAATCCCTCATAAACTTAAAACCTTCTGTGCCCAACTCAGCCAACCTCCCATTCCACTCCATACCTTCCCTTTATCTGGTTTAAACACCTTTACCATTCCCCCCTTTAGCATACCTGATGTAAAGATTCACAGCACATAAACCTCCTCAGCACATAAACCTCCTGTGTGCTCGTAGTTTGTTAAACGCCACCATGCTGCTACTCCCAAATTTAAACTGATGTTACCCGCCCCTCCTCTTAGGTCACAGGTGTAAACCACCACGTGTTCTTCCGCAACCCACCAATCAACTTCCTCAAATACCCATCAATGCTGACCGTGCTCGCACTGTGCTTCAAAACCACAACAACCCCCATGTATCACGTGTAATTATAAAAGTCACATAAACTGTAACCAACTGTTAACGATATGTGCAATCAAGAGTCCGTGTCAGTGACTTCTCAATGATCCGAACGTGGTGCACCTCTTTTGGCGTGAAGCGTATTCTCTTTTATTCACAGTTTATAACTTCCTCTTTTACAGGGTGCTAACAGGTGGTGAAACGGATAGTATTACGACATAAATGAAAATGTCCTGAAGCACACCTTGTTTATTTAGCCTCACTCTCGGAATGTCCTCTTTTTTTCAAATTTTGCGTGCAGCACCCGTAAAAGGTGCGCCGTTCCTTTCGCACCGGGGCATAATTTCTTGAGAGGTGGTGGCCCGCTGATATTGCAGGTCACACGCGGGTTGCACAGCGTATGCACATTGGTATTATCAAATTAATACTCATCCACCATAGTAGTCCAATTTTTATCATGTTTATTTCCATACTTTGTAGTGGGTCGCCATTTGCCACCAACCTCATGAATATTGATGAGGTAGGTTGAATTGCAACCCACTATGATTTGGTATTTTGCTAACTGACCTATTAGAACATAGGTCGGTTTGCAAAATCAAAAACAATTTGGTAAAAGTCAGTGCACTATTTGCAACCATCGTTTCTTTGTACATGAGGCCCATAATTACTTATTTGCCTTGGAGTGAAATAAAGTGGTAATATAGGTTGCTTTATTTTGAAAGACTTTATTTAAAGGTGGAAGTTTATAATGAATTTTAAGGGATGGTTATTTTAATGAAATGTACTGTATTTGCAGTAATGATTGTTGTATGTATTAGGGATGTTTGTATGGACCTCTGTGACAGACGAACGTAATTTGCTTTATTAGAAACTCCTCTAATAACTATAGTCCAGTATCTATTTTTCGTGAACAGTTCGGGAAAACTGTACAGAAGATAATTTCATCTTTTTAATGTGTCACACCAGCTTGAGAAACGTTCTATGTTCCATAGTACAATATTTTCACCCAGTGCATTATTACCAAATGCTGCTTTTGATGCAAGTTGAAGGGATATTTGTTCCCTTTTTAACCCTCAGAAATCCTTTGACACTAGTCTGCTGTTAGGACTCTTAAGGGCAGTTGACACTCGAAACCTTGCACATGTTATATTTTACCTGAATGGCGCACTTACCATGAGCTGTTATCAGGTGTGTAAGAAACGGAGTTATTAGTAAAGAGGGGTGACTACCCACTTTAAGTAAGAAACGCAGTCCTTGTCAAGGTGAACCATTGAGGAGAGGATGTGGCCTAACGGCTAGGGAGGTCGATCTCAAATCTGGATAACCGGGTTCGAGTCTCTGCAATGACGCTCAACATCCTGTGATTCTGAGCAAATCACTTAATCTCATCGTGCCTAACAAAAATGAATGTGTCCTAGTGACACGCAACTGGTACTCATGTAAAGCACCCTGATACCTTCAGGTCAAGTTTGCTCATTATAAAATCTTGGAAAAGAAAAGTCAGTAAATTAATCTGAGCCTGGTCCCCTGATTGCTATGGCACAGAGCAGACAAGCTAAACTTAGAGGCAATGTGTAATAATAATAATAAAATATAATAATAAATAATACCAAAAAATGTGTAAAGTATTTATGCGGTACTAAAACATTAATAGTTTAAACACAACTCAATAAAAATACCAAACCAATTAAAAAAAATAGAGAATATTTTAATGAAAAAACTGTCACCAAAATGACAGAAATCCAATAAGGGGAACTGAAAATATGGATTTTTTAAAGATTAAATTAAGTGTGTTAATCGCTAACTGTGCTCAACTGGTCTCAGACCAGAACCTAGGCACAATTTGAGGCCAACAGCGATGGAACATGGGTCGGATACAGGGACAAGGTTCGACCTGGGCGGAGGTTTTACCCTGGAACTTCGTTTCAAAAATGGTAGTAAAAAATCTTCGGCAGGGCAGCAGGCTGTAGTCGATGGGGGTTCCACGAAGTTGGATAGCCATTGGATAAGGTTCCATGTAAAACCATTGGATTTTGATGGGTAAATCGAGCAGGAGAAATTTGAATTTCCCTCGCCGGCCAGATAATTTTGAAGCCATCACCAGGTCAAGATTTCGTCTCTTGCACTTAGTTGCTTTTTGGGAGTTCTGATTCCTCCAGTGGGGTAAGGCTCAAGGCTGTAATGAAGAGGGCTCCACAAGGCTGGATAC
This sequence comes from Calotriton arnoldi, assembly GCA_963921515.1. Lineage (NCBI taxonomy): Eukaryota > Metazoa > Chordata > Amphibia > Caudata > Salamandridae > Calotriton > Calotriton arnoldi. The sequence goes on from CAWUFW010001145.1 coordinate 2,993,134, forward strand.
TATCTCCACATGGTCACACTGATGAGGGTTTGCCATTGCGAAAACGGTCCAAGTGGGAGAAACCTGAATTCTTAGCCCAGCAGCAAAGCACTTTTGTTGGAGTGGCTTGGCAGTTTGTCCCCGGTCCTCTGGGTGTCTTTGGAGTCACAAATGTTCTAAGTCTGAGGTTTTCAGAGGTGGTAGGAGAAGTCCAGCTAGCCAAGGGTTCCAGGACCTCAGGAACAGCACTTGGCGATCAGGACTCACTCCAGCAGAGGCCAGCAGCAGTTTCCAGGACAGGTCCAGTTGGAACTGGTCAGATGGAAAATTGCAGAAAAGGCCTCTTGTAGCTTGTTGTGTCCCTGTAACTTAAACAGGAGGTCAGCATTATGACCCTTGGAGTCCACTTCTTTGTCCTGGGTGCAAGAGGGAACAGGTCTAGTCATTCATGGTTCCTCTGAAGTCACAGACAGTACGTTCAGTTCTCTTCTGACCTTCCTCAGGTCCAGTAGTAATCCCTGGAAGGTACGGGATGTCCTGTTTATGCCTGGCACAAGCTTGAGGGTGGGGGTGATGCCTGGCTCTTCCATGAACAATGGGGTAAAAGTTCCCTGGGGTTGCCCTACCCACTTTCGCAGCATTTCCTATGTGCGTGCAACTGCAAATAAACCCAAAGTGCCAGTCATTGGGTAACTTTCCAGATGTGCTTTTTCCTTACTATTTATTAAAGATCCCAGTTCTACATTGAATTGGGGTTTAATAAATATTAAAAGTAAAGATGTAATCCCTCTCGCTATTACCTTCACTGAGGTAGCAGAATTAATATTTAACATTACTTCCCAGTGTTCCTTATAGGCCAGCCAGCCTTCCTACTTTGAAAATTGCTTTTGGGGACTAATCACTGCAAGGACATGTTCACATTACATTTCTGCAGGTCCTACTTTTAAATGCCATGCACCCTGCCTTATGGGCTGTAAGGCTACATAGGGTGACATATTTAAGAGGAAGGTTGTGACCTGCCAAAAGGGTTTATTTTGAAAGGTTGAATTACAGTTTTTGCACTACTATAGTTAGGTTACAGCTTGCACTGCCACTGTAGTAGATGGTACAATAGGTACGGCAGTCCAATAGTGACATTTAACTTCGAGGACCTAGGTACATTTTGTACCTTATATTAGTGACTTATAGGTAAGTTGACTATGCCATTTAGGAGTATATCAATTCAGTTTGTTCAAAGGAGGAGCACAGGCACTTTACTATTTGTTAGAAAGGGTAAAGTGCATAGCGTTCTAGAGCCAGCAAAACAGGTAGGACAAAAATATGGGGGACATCAAGTAAAATATGGTAATTTCCTACAAGGTGTTTTTGCCAAGGGAGCGATTTATCATAGGTTCCTTTCAGCTTTTTGATTCTAGCTCCATGGATGTTCCCATTCTAAGAGGAGAGAAAGTTTGAGTATTGTTGGTTGTATACGTTTGACTTAGTTTTTGTAGCAAGCACTAGCAATCTTAAATACATCTTTTCAATTTCAAGTCAGTTACGCTGCCAAGGATCTCGCTGTCAATGCCCCAAAATGTAAAATTATGGCTTATGGAAATCAAAGGAGTATAGGATCAATCAAGTTACAATGGAGGAAGTTTCCTTTTTCGATTACCTGGAGCAGCTTTTCGCAATCTAGTTACACAGTAAATAACTTGATATAATGCTGGTTACAATTTTAGAAGATTTTTTTAAATAATAGTTAAGGACTATGTTTATATGCATACACCAATATTATTTTGAGTAACTAACTTGTTTTGCAATAGTAGGGACAATTTTTGTTAATTAGATATCACCGTGATTGTACTATCCATATAAATCCAACTATTCATTGATGCTCTTCAAAAATGCATATGGCCATCCGAGGAGTTATTCATTTTGTTCATTTTAGCGTGTGTTTGGAACCTCTTGCAAGCAACACCCGTGTACTAACCTACGATCTGAATGAAAGGTATGACTAAGAAATTAAATGCCCATTGCATTATTCTTTCCTAAGCGCAGCATTTTTCAGTTGTGTACCTCAATTATCCCGGAAGATTAATATCAAGCTGCAGATGTCTGGTAGCATGAAGATCAAGCTGGTTTTTGTATGTGTTGAGAATGTAGTTGCCAAGCATTGGGCCCTTTTATTTATATTATTGCTTGACTGTGTATTAATTTGTATAAATAAGAATATTTAATGGTTTCCTTTCATTACTTTTGCTCAGCTTGCACCAGACCAAGGCCTTCAGCCAGCTGACCAGCCAACAGATATGAGGCGAAGGTGTGAAGAGGAAGCCCAGGAGATGGTCCGACAAGCAAACTCAACAATAACTGGTCAACCTTGTGTTGAAAACGAAAGCCTGACTGACCTCATCTCTAGACTTACAGCAATACTTTTACAGATAAAAGTAAGTCATCTTTTCAGACCATGGTAATGCTCTGTTACTAGTTTCATCACAGTAGTTTTGACTAATGTTTTGCATATTTGTTTTACAAGTGAGAACTTTTTTAATCCACTTGTGGCAGGGCTTTACAGTCTATTTTTAACATGGGGCTCATTGGCTCATTGAGTTTGGAATTTGTTAGCATTGTCACAAATAAGTGTTGCTCAAAATTACCACCTTCATTGAAGATTGTAATAGGCATTACTCAAATCAGTTCTTCTCTCTCTAATGTTGTGTAAGTATTGATAACTACTTGGGTTTTATTTAAAGAAATAAAAAACTAAATGTCAATCATTGATGTGTAGACGCTAAAGTGTTTCACTCTTACTATCTGGTGAAGCAAAACTTGATACTCTAGAGAACTTGACCTTATTCTGACATGTTCTTCGTCCACGCTCTTCATCTTGAAAACATTTCAGTCCTCAGGCTGAAATCTGCAATATTTTTTTAAATTCTTAATCTCTGACGGCAAGTGATGTAGTTCTGTTAGCTGCAAGCCCACGATAATCCAAATGGAAGTGAAGAAGCCGGTCTATAATGCACCGCCAGTAGATTACATCCACATTCCGAAGATAAAATTCATCTGAACGATTCTAGACACCACTCTACTCCAGGCCTTTCTCCACTAGAGAGAATGCAAGACATTCAGGCAATGCATTCACAATTTTCTAGCAACCTGATCCAGTAGTCTCGGTCCCTCCTTCTGCATTTGAGTTGATGGCTTCATGCCTCTTCTGGGGTCTCATGCCCTTCTGCCCAGGAGACCATTGCAGTAGCACCTGAAAGACTGCTGCAATCTGTTTTGTGTTATACTGGGTGACAGGATACCACTATCACCTACACTTATCCTCCAGTTATTGTGGTACTCCCACTTCATTGGCATGTAGATAAACAGTGCCGTAGTTTGATCCCAGGGATGGCTCAGAGTTTCTATTTGCAAAGCCCTTAGTTTAGATGACATGTTGGCCTCTCCAGTACTAAAAACTGAAAGGCCATTTGCTGGCAGTCTATTTCAGATAGGGCACAATGTGCATAGTAGCATGTCAACTTATGCCAAATGTTTTAGAGCTTATTTCACCTAAGGGAACAGCGGCTCCTTTTCCTTTCCTGATGTTCTTGATTTAAGCAGTTTCCAACTGGTCACTTGGTTATCCATTCACATATTTACTATTAATTAGTCCTGGGGGCATGAAAATGAGGAAAGAGTTGCAGTTTGCACATGCTGCCTTGCCAAGTTTTTGGTGCTTAAGTTACTGATTGCCTTCGCCTGTGCTCTTCATGTTTAATCAGTTTGGGAATGGATCAGGGTGTGGAATTAGGAATAGTACCTTTTATGTGACCTTTACATATCTTTGTTGATGTTCTGTTAGATATGTCTTCCTGCAGAGTTCTTGCAATCCTCTTACCACCCATCTTGCTAAAGGGTGTACCTTCTTTGGAAAAGTTCTTTAAGCAGGTAGATAATCAGTTTGAAAGTATTTTAATTTTTATTTTGGTCTAATGATCCTTTCATCCTGGCCACTAAGCCACTGAAAATAAGGTCGTACAGAACTTACTGGCAGAGGCTGACCTGTTTATGGTTCTGTATCATCACTTCAGTTGTCATCTTATGTGCCCATGGCTTATGTGATAAACTGAGACATGGAAGCTAGTGGGAGCAATAGTAATCAGCCCTATCTGCACAAATTAAAACTGAAAACAGGAAAACAAAAATAGGCACTAAATATCGGCCAACAACAAGGAATCAAAACATATAGGTAAAATGAATGATATATGGCAATTAAGAAGAAGAATCCTGAGCAAATTCTGTATCTAGAGAATTTCGCCCCACTAATCCTTGACAGTAAGTCTTAGCGCTAAGGAAGACCTCCCAAAATTATGAACAAAGGACAATACACAAAGATTAAAACGCATAGAGTTGGAGAGAATTTTTCACCTGTGCAAACAATTTAAATACTAATCATCAGTGCAGTGTACGCTTTAAACACTCTCCAAAAAGTTAAGTGAGCTAATGCCCTTTAACGCAAAAAAATAGGGGACTTGTTATAATGTTAAAAATTTGTATGTTTAAAATAAACTTTTTATATCCACAACAGAATATCATGATGTAAAAAGGAACCTTGTTAGCTTTATTGAAAATTGGAACTTAAAATAATATTCTAATAGATATTAACTCCTGTAGATTTCTTATTTTTAGTTCATCTCTAATCGTGAAAAGATCTGGAATTTTTCTTTGCAGTACTACTAATTTGATCAAAGTTTTGACTTTGAGGCTCCAGTTCCAAAAGTGTGGACTACAGACTTTTTGCAGTTAAATCTCTTACGTACAACACTGCCCTTCTTGCACTCATCTATGTGGTCGATGAGTAGACTCATCTATGTATACTACAGTGGCAGGAATGTGTGTACTATTTCATTTGTATTATTTATCTGGAGTTCCTGGGGACCTAATCACTGCTTATGTCTCTGCCAAGCCTTTTGCTCTTGAAGCCAATTCCTCCTTGAAGTCCTGTTTTTAAGCGTTCCAGATGTGGTGATTGAACATTTTGAATGTAGGGTCTAACCCTCTGCAACACCATTCCCTTGGGTCTCTATCACATCTTGAGCTTTGCACTGTTCCAAAAGAATAAGAAGCTTTATTGAATTTTAGCTTTCCCCCCACCCCTCTCCTTCCTCCTAGTCTGTTATGTGTATAGCACACAACTCACCTGGGAGCTTATTCTGATGCTGAAGCTGGAGCTGTATGGGCCGAGCAAGGGTCAGGGTTAGGTGAAGTGGCAGGTCTTCAGTTTTGTTGAGGAATTTAAGAACTGACTAGGAGACTCTGTTGTGCACGGGCAGGTAATTCTAGGCTATATGACCGAGGTAGGATAAGTAACGACTGTCGGATCTGGTTCTCCGGGTGAAGTGTGGGACCTTGGATGTTGGCTTCGTGCAATCGTTGATAAGAATGGGATGAGAAACGGTGTTGAAGAGTGCAGAAAGATCTAGAAGCTGCAGTCACCTCTGTCCATAATCATCTGGATGTTGTATGTGGTGTCCGAGGGTGGTCTCTGTAGTGTGGTTGTGCCTGAATCCGGATTGAGCAGTGTCGACGAGGTGATTGTCAGTGAGGTGGGTGACTATGCGTTTGTTTATACTTTTTTCCATTTGCAGGAAGATAGATTGGTAGTTGGGTTAGCATCTTCGGGTCTGCTGAGGATTCCTTGAGGAAGGGGGTAGTACATCCAGATAGGTGGCTGTGATGATTGAGTCATTTAGGATTGGGGTGAGGCCTGCGCCGATGGGGGTCCAGTCCTTTGGTGCAGATGTGGTGAGGTCAGAGGTCTAAGGGTGCTCTAGACTCTATGGACTGCATGGTTGTTGCAGTTTCTTTGGTGGTGATGGTGGTCTCTTGGTGTTAGATGGGCTGCAAAGCTGGAAGAGTCTCATTGGGGCTTGAAGTTTTTATAGATGCTGGCGATATTGTTGCTGAAGAATAGCAACAGCTGGGTGCTTAGGTCCTGAGTAGGGGTTATGCTGGTGGAGCTTGCTGCCAGAGAGATGAAGTCTTGGACTATGTCAAAGATTTCCTTGGTGCTGCTTTTGATCAGGTCAGTGAGTATGGAGCGGTAGGTGGCTTTGATTTGCTGATGGTAGCATCTGAGGGCTAATTTGTAAGTGCTCTTGTCAGTGTTTTTCTGATTTTGTCTCCATCTGCAGTCAAGTTGCTTGCAGTGTACTAGCTTCCTTTTGGTCTGGTTCTCATGGCTATGTTGGACTTCAGAGGAGCAAGTGTATCTGCGCAGATGGTGATCCAGGAGTTGAAGTTGGAGATGGATTAAGGGTGGTTATTGTTGTGTTGAGGCCGGTGGTGTACGAGTTTAGAAGACCAGGATGCTTCGGAGATCCTGTTTTGTTCCAGTCTTGAAGATTTAGTGATGGGTTTTCTGCGGTGGTGTGGGATGGGTATGCTGAAGTTGAGAGTTTGGTCAGACCAGGTGATCAGTGTGGGCTTGTCTACTATGATGTTGCTGAAGATAGGGCCCAGTAGGTGTCCGGTAACGTGTGGGGGGCCTTCCACTCGCTGGGTGAGCCTGAGGTTGGACAGGTCATCAAGAAAATGACTTGTTAAATGGGGAGTGCACGCGTCAGTTCAAAATCGACAAAGGGGTCAGGCAGGGCTGTGTCCTCGCCCCGTTTTGGTTTCCATCTATACTAACTGGGTGGAGGCAGCCCTGTCTGGCTCAATCCCAGACGTGCCTATATTTGACAACCTCCCACTGCCAATATTGGCCTATGCCGATGACTCAGTCCTAATCGCTAGAACGGGAGTAGCCCTCCAGAGCCTCATTACAGCTTATGCCACATTTATGGCCTCCCTAGAGCTCCGAGTCAATGAAAGCAAATCCTTTGTCATCATAGCTGGAGCTGCCAGAGGCACAAAACCTCCCCATTTCTATCTGGCCTCAAAGAAAATTGAAGTGGTTGATTCTTTCGCATACCTGGGAGTCCTGTTCGGCAGCAAACAATCTTGGTCGAAATTGGTGGCAGCAAGAGTCCTTGGTATGGAAAGAAGCCTTCAATCAATAAAAGGTTTCACTAAGAAGCTAGGAGCGAGCCCCGTGGGTACAATTAAAAACATATACCAAGCTAAAACAAAGGCGGCTGTAACCTACAGGGCTGGCGTTTGGGGGATGGCCCAGATTGAACTGCAAAAAAAGGAAGACATCTTTTTCAAGTCTAGGGTCTCATTACCATTATCAGCCTCCAACTTTATTTTACATCTGGAATTAGGGCTCCCCTACCTGTCTGATTCTATCAGAATGGCGCCGATCCTGCTGTGGCACTCCATCTGGCGAAGGTCAACGGTCAACTTAACCCAACGAATAATCGGGGATTGTATGAGGCTGGATGGGTGCAGCAAGATCGGATGGCTCCGATATGTGGAAGCTGAACTCTCTGCCATCGGGCAGGTAGATCTTTACAGAGATCCCGCTAATTGCAGAAAGGTCCCTAAACAGAAAATAATCGAGCTATTTATACAGAGGGCTAGTTTTGCTCGTAAGGAAAAGAACGGGCAGATGAAATCTTTTAGAGCCTATGCCCTCATTCCGTCTAGCCCAGGGGAAGCTTATTCTTACCTCTCACGTTTTACACTAGCCCACCACAGATTTATTTTGTTACGTTTTCGCTTGAACTTTATTTCACTGATGCTTGGGTTTCCAGAGAGGAAGTTCAAGCACGCTGATTTAAGTCTTTGCCCCTGTGATAATGCCTCTTCTCAGACGGATTTACATTTGGTACTTTTCTGCAAATTTTATCAAAGAGAAAGAGAAGCGTTTATTCTCCCTATTTTAAGATGCTATAATTTTAAACAATGTAGGGTGGCTTTGTACTTTTTAAAATCCCTACCTAACCCGTATGTGTGTTTTAAGGTCGCATCATTCTTGTGGGCATGTCTAAGGAAAAGAAAGTCGCTGGGTTTGTTATCTTAATGTTTTACAAGGGGCACCTAATTTTAAGAATGATTTTAAACTGTTTTTTATGGTTCTTTTTATGAGATCAGTATGTCATGATGAAATTGTGCTTTTATGATCTACTTGCAAACAGATCGAATAAAGATTTTAAAGTAAAAAGACTTGTTTTCCATTACTAAAATGGAGAATACCAAATAAGATTCACAGAAACTCCTAACAGAGTGTTTCAAAAATATAACTTCTGCCTGGTTCTCCTCATCATTGACAACCATAAATGTTCTCCTGAGAAATGGTCAATCTGCGGTTGGACCTCATTAGTACCAGTTTAACACCCAAATATAGCAATAAGAAACAAAAAGGTGAACAGTACAGCTTTACAAAAGGCCTTTGACAGAGCGGCAACACCTGTTGCTGCTTTTTAGTAACTTTTTTTGTTGTTAAAATCATCAGATTATGCAGCAGATGATGGATTATATGGCAAATGCGGCAAATCTATAATTATGCTAAAATCGCTGCGGCCGCACAATCACAAAATTCCAGTGGCCCTTGGTATAATAGCTGTAATGCATGGGCTGAAACTTTATTGCACGGCATTAGAGGAAAACCATACTATATTTCATGGGATGCTGACTGGTTGGTATTTACAGCTGCATGTAACTGGAGGTAGCTGAACATCATTCATCATAAACAAAACATACGTATGTGTTTTTAGGTCTTTCACCGTTAGGTAGCTACATATAAAATAACAGGCAACTTCAATGAATAATAAATAAATTTTAAAAAGTTGTTACTCTGTGGGAAATGCACTATCATAGACTCTATTAGTTAATGCACTGCAAAAGTCTGTGTGAAACCAGAGAGCCACAGAATTAATTCGTGGTTGGTGCAGTGGAGAATAGTGACTTGTGTATTTTTAGTGCTATGAGGTCACAGCCCATGAAATGAAAGCACTGTGAATATGTAAGTCTTTATTTTATACTTGCATTACACACAGTATAAAAGAGACCGCTACAAAATGCGCAAAATGTTTTACTATAAAATGGTGCTTCCAAAATATATGGGCTGCTTCCAAAATATAGTGGCTTATTTATAAGCCCCTTGCGCTGCCGGTGCGTCATTTTTTATGGGCCTCTTGTTGCGCAGACCCATATCTACGAGGCCACGCAAAGTCACTTTGCATGGCTTTTCATGGCCTCTTAGATAGGTGTAAGGCAACGCAGCACAAGTGGATGCATTGCCTTACACTGCTTCAGGGGGGCGTTCTATGGGCGTTGCGGTGGGTTTTCCCTTGGGTTTTGACACATTCACAGATTTACAAGGATCTGTAAACCTGAGGATGCGTCAAAACTGTACACTGCGCCACGGTATGCATAACAAGGAGAAATCTTTATTTCTCCTCAATTGTTTCCTCTTTCTATGTGTAGCACACATAGAAAGAGGAAAAAGCCTCCATGGGTTGTTGTGCCTTCTTGAACAAAAACAATCCTGCCAACAATGCAGACGCCCTTGCACCATGGTGCAAGGGTGGCTGCTTTGGCGCTAGGCACCAAATTGTGCGCCGGTAGAAAGGACAGGAGTGCATCGTATCTTATAAATACAGTCCATTCCTGCCCTTTTGAATTGGCATAGGGCAGCGCAGCAAAAATACTTACGGCGCTGCCCTACACCATTTCATTGTAAATGACACCCATAGATTTTAGTAATATCCAAACCCAATGTGATGCAATTTTTTTACATAACTGTCCCTTCAACTCATTCTCAGGGATAGTAAGTGCTATGTAAGTACAATGGCAATTAATGTCATTACATGTCAGTACAATGACAATTAAAAGCAGCACTTCACAGCTCAGTTAACTCTGTGCACTGCCACTCAAAAAAGCTTCAAGTGATTTGATCAATTAACTGCAACAGCGCTCTCCTGAGAAATCAAAGCCAGGCAGACAGCTAAACACACCTTTCTGCCAGTGTGCTGCTGGCCTGAAAGAAATGCAAATGTGCACAACGAGTTAATCTGCAAATCCTTTACATTTGCAGATTAACTCATTGTGCACATTTGCGTTTCTTTTCAGGCCAGCAACACACTGGTAGAAAGGTGTGTTTGGCTGTCTTCATGGTTCCGATTTCCCAGAACAGGAGAGTCCCTGAATAACTCCACACTCCAGGGAAAGCATTTTAACTCCTGGAACTTTCCGTCTGGGACCTTTTCTTTTAGCAAATGAAGAGCGCGACCCCCTTCCCATGCCTCCACGGCCCCCCTGTTGGTCGTGCCCCTCACATTGAAGACCTCTGCCTAAGAATATCCCCCAGGCGTCCGACTGGATTTTTCATAGCAGTGCTCTTGCACTGTGCTAGGTGTTGCAGAGTGGCTCCGTGCTAACTCAGTACCACCCCCTGAAGTGACAGAGCGCCCAAGCACGCTGACGTTCATTCAGATGCTGGAGCTCTGCTCCTGACTTTGTCTTTTTTCCGACAACTCCAAAGCTTTTTTCACAGTCTGCTAAAGAACGATGTCCCCACTAGAAACCATAGGATTCAAGCCGTGCAGGGACCGCAGAAAGCAGATGTTGGTCACGAACCATCATGAGGTGTTCCTTTGGTGCTTAGGCTCTGTACATAACTCCGCATGTTGTGCTATGTACGCCCTCATGAACCCGAAGGCGATTTGAAGCCAGGAGGTGAAGTTGTATGCGGCAGCCTTCATATAAATCTCGCTCCAAGTCGCAGGCTCAATCTGTCCTTGTCGTGGGGCGGCTCCCACTCAAAGTCCTCCAGCAAGTCCAAGTCTAAATGCAAGCATAAGAAGGCAAAGCGGGACTCGACCCAACCCCACCACACTTCTTCCAGAGAAAAGGTGCAAGGGAGTCGACATGACAGTCGCACTCCACAGAGCCAATACCTCAGTAAATCCTGATGTACCCAGAGTTTCCCTGTCCGTCCTTGACCCTGCAGCAGATTAAGGCCTTCAAAGAGGCCATGCTGCAAATTTTTAGTGTGCTTCCGGCTCCCTCTAGTGCACGTTCGGGCCTCAAGGAACTGCAGGGGCTTACAGCCTGGTTCAGAAGGGGTAGATGGCATAGGGGAGGGGCCCACTGGTAGAGAAACCTATTAGCAGGCCCATACTGACTCCAGTATCTGCCTCCACGCTGGGCCCTTGATCCATGGCGGTTTCTGCAGCCCTAATGCTGTTGCCGACGCCCATGTCCGATCCTGAGCATATGATGGCTCGAGCTCAAGTGATGTTGAGCTCCAAGATTATAAAAGGGCAGCCTGTTAATGTTAATGTTAAAAATAATTTATAAAGCGCACGTACACCAGGTGGCTTCATGGCGCTATAGAGAGACTTCAATTGCTATCCGATAGACATCAGTCATAGGCCTGTCTAAAAAGCCATGTTTTGAGGGACTTCCTAAACTGCAGAAGGTTTGTGCAAAACCGGATCTCCAGTGGAAAAGAATTCCATAGTTTGGGGGCAAGAACCGCGAATCTGCGGCCTCCTTGACGCACCCGCTTGAATGACGGAGTGGTAAGAAGTGAGAGGTGAGCGGAGCGTAAGTTACGTGTAGGGGTATGCTTGGAAATCAGGCAGTTGATAAATACAGGATTATTGCCTTGTAAAGATTTAAAAATAAGGCAGCCTGTTTTAAAGGCACAGCGCTGGGCAACAGGGAGCCAGTGCAGTTCCTTCAGTAAGGGAGTCGCTGATTGCCATTTCGGTTGTCGAAGGATCAGTCGGGCTGCATGGTTTTGAACCATCTGAAGCCGTTTTAGCAGGTAAAGAGGCATGCCCAGGTACACCGAGTTGGCGTAATCAAGATGTGACAGGACCGTGGCTATTACGACCTGAATCAGGGCTTCCTGAGTAAGGAGGCGGTGTATCTTCCTGATCTTACGCATTTGGAAAAAACACTTAGAGATGACCGCACCGACCTGAGTTTTTAGAGAGAGGTCATTGTTAAGGGAGACTCCAAGTGTTTTAGCCGAAGGGGACGGGGAGGGTGGGGGTCCTAGCTCTGGAGGCCAATAATGGGGACCCCAATATTTTTGGCAGTCCCCGGTGAGAACAAGCTCGGTCTTACCAGGGTTCAGTTTAAGATGATTGAGGTCCATCCATTGTTGAATGTGCCGCATTGTAGCCTGAAAGTCTATGACTGATTTGTGTGAGTTGTCGATTCTGAAAAGAAGTTGGAGGTCGTCTGCGTAATTAAAAACAGTTACCTTCATATCTTTGAGGGACTGAATCAGAGGGGCAATATAGAGATTAAATAAATGAGGAGAGAGAGCCGAGCCCTGTGGGACACCGCAGGTAATTTTACGGGGGAGGCTGAGAAGTGACCCTGGCGGACGGCCTGAGAGCGATCTTCCAAAAAGGAAGCGAGCCAGAGAGCCGCTGTACCTTGGATACCAGCATGTTTGACACGGTCGAGCAGAATAGTATGGTCGACCGTGTCAAAGGCGGCAGAAAGGTCCAGTAATACCAGTGCCTGAGGGGAACATCTATCTGCGTTGTCCCGGAGAGTATCCAGGACAGCAAGTATTACCGTTTCAGTAGAATGGGCCGGCCGGAACCCTGCCTGATAAGGGTCCAAATATTTAGATTCCTCCAGAAAGTTAGAGAGACATTTAGCTACATGGGCCTCCAAAATCTTCGCCAAAAAAGGAAGCAGAGAAATCGGGCGGTAGTTAGACAGAAGCACGGGATCCGCTCCAGGTTTTTTAGGAGGGGTACCACTGTGGCTTTCTTGAAAGCCCGGGGAACTTGGCCAGATGAAAGTGACTCGTTCAGAAGAGCCAGTGCGGGGCCAGGAAAGACTGCAAGGCAGTCCTTTAATATATGTGGCGGGCAACAGTCAGAAGGTGCACCTGATTTGACTTTTATAAGGAGATCCTGGAAAGTCTCCACTCTGATAGCAGGAAAGCAGCTGATACTATAGTTGTTACTATGCACGACGGAAGGGTTTTGGATGGGAGAGTACTTAGGAATACTAGCTTTAATAGTAATAATTTTTTCAATAAAGTAGTCATTTAACGAATCGCATAGTGTTTGGGAGGGTATAGCCTTCAAAAGAATTCTCTCAGGATTGGCTAATTCATTAATGATGGAGAAGATTTCTTTAGAGCTGGACTTCACTATGCGCGCAGAGAAATAAGCGGCTTTGGCCGTAAGAATGCTCCTCTTAAATTCCTTCCGAGCTGTGATATAGAGGAGTTTTTTATCGAGGGAGTAATTCGATCGCCACTGCCTCTCAAGTTGGCGCACTGCCAATTTCTGGGTTTTAAGTTCAGGGGAGAACCATCGCTGTGCGTCTACACGACGGGCCAACTTAACTTTTTTAAAAGGTGCATGCTTGTCGCTGGCATTAAGTAGCCACTCGGATATGTGCATTTCCGATGCATTAATGTCAGTGCCAGGGGAAGGAGTAGTGCTAGACAGTGTATCAAGAAAATCTTTTTTGTTAACGTTATTCCATTTCCTAGCATAGCTACCCTCGGCCGTGCTGATTTTCTCGGTGGCCGGAAGAGCATATGCAAATTTTATTTAATAGTGGTCAGACCAAATGCAAGGGGCAATTAAAGGAGTAGAAATGGTCAGACCAAAAGTCCAGACTTGATCAAGGACATGCCCTTTTAAATGAGTAGGAGACGAGATTTGTTGAGTAAAATTCAGATTTGTAAGAAGATCAGTCATCTCAGCTGATTGTGCCCCTTCCTGTGGGTCATTGAACCAGTAGTTAAAATCTCCCACAAGAAGGACCTTGGCATGATCAATCACGAGTTTGGCCATCTGTTCACTGAGTGAGAGAGGGAAGAAGGGCATCTGATAAGGTGGTCTGTAGATTAACACACAGACAAAAGAGTCATTGACAGATTCAAAATGTACTACTATATTCTCTGTCTCTTTAAGGGAAAGACATGTCAGAGAGCAGAACTTAAAATCCGTATGAATGATGGCTGCCACCCCCCCAGATTTACCAGGTGGACGGTTGGCAAAAATGATATAGTAATTGGGGGTAAGGCTGCCAGCATATCAGGGGCAGAGTCGACAGTAAGCCAGGTTTCAGTCAGTAGTAGAACATCAGGTTTATCAGTAGTCAATAGAAGAAATATATCTAACTGATGTCTAACTAGGGAACGGGTGTTAAGGTAATGGATCGATAGAGGCCTAGCTTCGAGTTTAGCCTGGCTATGTAAGATGTGCTTGGGAATGTTAGAGGTCTGTATTTCTGGAAAAATGCTTCGGTTAATAAGAATTCCATGTTTAGATATAAGTGATAGAATTTCACAGGCAGGGTGCAGATGGATGGAATGCAAGGTTTTTAATGTTTCCGAGGAGTAGCTAGTAAGTTGGGCATGGCGAATGGACCCTGGACCCGGATGGGCGCAGACGGGCTTGCCTTCGGCGCGCCGCTGGCGCACCCGCTGCGTGCGTCCGCTGCGCTCCCGCGCTGCGAGCTGCATTTAGCTCCGTTCCCCGCTCTCAGCTCCACCCTCTCGCAGCGTGATTGGCTGCTGCCGGGGGAGTCACTAGGAGCCACAAGGGGCCGGAAACAGTCGACTTAGGCGTGGGGGCGATATCAAAGAACGTAGCTCAGCATCAAATTCAAGGTACAATTTTAAAAAAGAGACGAAAGTGATTTTAAAAAGACAATATGTTAAAAGTAAACACAGCACTTTAGCCGGTCATGAGCGATACCAGATAGCAGGGAAAGCCTAATGTTGATCTCCCACGCTGCGAGCTGCATTTAGCTCCGTTCCCGCTCTCAGCTCCACCCTCTTGCAGCGTGATTGGCTGCTGCCGGGGAGTCACTAGGAGCCACAAGGGGCCGGAAACAGTCGACTTAGGCGTGGGGGCGATATCAAAGAACGTAGCTCAGCATCAAATTCAAGGTACAATTTTAAAAAGAGACGAAAGTGATTTTAAAAAGACAATATGTTAAAAGTAAACACAGCACTTTAGCCGGTCATGACGCTAACTCTGTGCCTCTGCCATATCACAGCTATCGGACTCCATTTTGTTTTTGCTCTGATTCTGACCCTTTACCAGAGCAAAGTACACAACGCAGGGTATTAATGATAATGACCAAGGCCTTGCTTTTCCCTCATAACAATGATGTCCTATACTTTGAGTTACAGAATACCAGTGGCCTTGATAGCTCGTTTGAGACCGCTTAATTCGCCTCATGAGGCCACCAATGCAAGAAAGTGTTTTGTTCACAGTGGTGGTTCATAGGGTAGCTGAAATACTGGAATTACATTAGTCCTTCTTTAAGACTAAGACCTATCTTTGAACAGAAATTCTATTGTCTCGACCTTCAATATCTGAGCCCTTGCTCCTGTTTAAAATGCCCTCACAGATATTCTCACGGCTATCTGGTTGAAACCATGTTCTTGCCTACTGTGGACAGGCAGGTGGCCAGATGTCATAGATCAGGCATCGACCATTAAGGTGAACCCTAACTAATTTCCAACTTATCCAGGCAGAATCCAAAAGGATTTGATACCTTTGGCAAACATATGTTTTCTTTTACTATCTTGGCACTACAGTTCGTAAAAGTTTGGCTGGTACACAAATGCTTTTTGGGACATAGCCAATGAGATCTTGCCAGCAGTCCTAAAGGGCCTTTCTCTCTCATATGATACATGGTGGGCAGATCGCGGGCAAGTATCTTTTCTGCATCGGGCTAGATATCACGGTTTGCCTTGGCAGAGCCGACAGTACCAGTGTTATCTTTCGTAGACATGCCTGGATGAGGTCCTCTTGGTTTTTCAGCGATGTACAGGCTTCACTAATGAAGATGGCCTTTGATGGGTGGCGCCTTTTGGGAGAGAAGGCAGACTCTGCTTTGTAACACTTTAAAGAGAGCAGAGCTGTAGCATTTTTGCTGCGCTGCCCTATGCCAATTCAAAAGGGTAGGAATGGACTGTATTTATAAGATATGATGCACTCCTGTCCTTTTTGCCGGCGCACAATTTGGTGCCTAGCGCCAAAGCAGGCACCCTTGCACCATGGTGCAAGGGCGTCTGCATTGTTGGCAGGATTGTTTTTGTTTAAGAAGGCACACCTTCCTGCACAAAAACAACGCATGGAGGCTTTTTCCTCTTTCTATGTGTGCTACACATAGAAAGCGGAAACAATTGAGGAGAAATAAAGATTTCTCCTTGTTATGCATACCCTGGCGCAGCGTACAGTTTTGACGCATCCTTGAGGCCATTAACCCCTGCTAAATAAACAATTCAGTTCAGGAATCTTAGAGGCTAGTCAAAGGGGCTGACATGTAGGCTGAGAGAGTCTTGCCAGCCAGTGATGCCACAGAAAATCCAGTCCTTTTGGGGCTGTGTTTGCAGAAGCAGCAGGCAACACACTGGACAGTACGGGTATCACTCCTCTTACTCATCTTCCCATGTTACATGGTACAAATCTGCTTTAGTTTGCCCTAAGCATCACGGCCTGCCACATAGAATCACTGTTTGTGTAATTTAGATAGGAGCACAACAACAGTTGTTTATTAGGTCAATGTACAATAAAAGCCATTCGTATAGCGTTGGGGCCTGGAATAGTCTGAATTGTCACACTTGTAGGAGTTTGATGGTTAGTAGTTGTGTTGTTACTATCATTGACAGCGCTGGCATGGGCAATGGGTGGTGCAAACTGCAGTGTCCTCCTGACGAGGGCCCTCGCACTTATTTTTTTGCAAATTAAGCACCGTTTCAGATTATATTCTCGTCACACTGTTGTATCCTCCTTGATGGATTCTGGGATGAATGTCCATAATCTCCAGTTTCTCATGGTTCTCCAGATACCGAATTAACAAGTGTAAGAGTGAATTTCTGTTTCTTACATGAACATGAGGAAGGAGGTGAATGTCTTGCATACTTATTGCATATTCCTCACCTCTAGAACATCCCATCCCACTGCGGAATCACTTGGGCAGTGATGGCAAGGACGACTTTCACAGGACTTTTCAGTAGAGGAATGGTCTGCCATCTTGAGCCCCCACGGGGAGTGCTAAGGGGTGGCACGACTTACATAGAGCTTCTTCAGAACACTTCATTAGTGGCATTGGACCCCACTACACTGCTTAAACCCAAGTCCTATTCGCAATTACTGGAGATGTCTGGAGATGTAGATCTGTAGAAAGTGATTTTCTGTGGTTTAATCCAACACACATGAAGCCTTCAAAGATTCTTGTGGCTATAGTTTTTAGTGGACTTCTAAAATTGGTATATTACCTGCCATACCCATCAAGGAATGGCCTTGCTTTAGAGAAGGTGGTTTGCAACTTCATTAGCAGTAACAAAGTTGTTTATATTGTACTGATGGAAAACTAAATTGCCTCCCTCATCAGAAGATTGAGTTAAAGAAACTGTAATTATAAATTTTGGTGGATCAGAACCAGTATCTGCATACAGACCTGGAAGTGATGGAGCAGGACCGCATAGAGGTGCCACCCCTGCAGGCTGACATAAGTTCCTTCCTTTCCATGTCCTTTGATGTGGAGCCAGAGCTCTGCTCCCAACTTTTTCAGCATTGATTCTAAAATTATTTAGACTGTGCAACTCTAGGTTATGTGGGAAATGTGTCCTCATGCACCCAAAAGCGATTAGAGAGTGGATGGCGAAACTCCAAGTCACTGAGCTTAAGAGTTTGCATTCGAAAACCAGCTTTCGCTCCCACTCCAAGTCGCGGTACTGCTCCTGGTCATTGTGCCTGTCCTGTGCAAAGTCCTTTTCTCGCTTAAAGTCTAGGGTAAGCTGAAGTCTAAAGCACCCTATAAGCTCGCAAAAGCCAAGCCGGACTATACCCCATCCCTACGCTCAGAATCGAGCGAGAAGTCACAAGGGTGATACTGAAAGGGCTCCTCATCTGCACAGTCTTCCAGATCTGGCTCTGTGTCTCAGTTTGTGCCAGAGCGCTCCAAATTACCCAGGCCATTGCCGACCCTACATCAAATTATAGCCTTCAAGAAGGACTTGCTGCAGAACTTTCAGATGCTGCTGGTTCCCTCTGGTGCGCCTCCATACCTTATAGAGGCACCGAGGGCTGCAGTCGGACTTCTCTGGTGGGCCCTTCCCTGGCACCAGCTGCCCTCTTCGATCCGCCTCCGGTTCCATTATGATGCTTTTGCAGGCTTCCCTCCAGCTTCAAGGTCCACACAAGTCCCTTCCATACCAGTGCCGCTGCCTACAGCGGTACCAGATCGGATCCCTACAACAGTCTCTGACCCTGAAGCGATGTCAGCCCCACAGACCTATCTCTCCCTATGACGCTATCCTCAGCCTCCTCCACGACACCAGTATAACCAGAAGCTGTAGGCCCTATTTGGCTTTGATTGTGGCATGGTCAGATGCACCCTTTTTGTCTTGTATGCCAGATGGCATATGCGGTCCCTGCAGTGAAGCCTCAGGTGTAAGTGGGCTCAGGGCCCAGGCCTGTGTCCCCAATTCCATCCAGGTCTCGAAGGAGACAGCTTGGGATCTTCTCTGGTGGTAAACGAATACCATCCTGACCTGCTGCAAGCAACTTTCCTTTCCTGTGAAAAGGAATATCGCCCATCATACTGGACAACCCTACTGGCCTTCATTATTCTGCCGCATCCATCAAAAGAGGAGGAGAAGCCTTATTGGCTTGACCCTAAAAGACATTTGAACTTTTGATATTGTGGACAAATAGCCAAGTCAGAATGGTGTAGAAGAGGAAACTGTCAAGGTGAATAGTCACTTGTATTAATTAGGTTTTGCATTGCCCAGGAAGTAGCCCCTAGAAGGAGTATAGACCCATTTCAACTGGGCAAAAGCAGCAACAGCTGTCATGGTTAGGGCAGTGTCTATCCTGGACACATGCTAGGCTGCAATGTGGCTGTCTGGTACATATTTTCAATATGCGCTTCTACGTACTACTACCTTGACATCCAAGTCCGCATCATTGGTGGTAGAATTTTCCTGGTCCAATTTAGCGCCTGGGATATTCTAATCATGAGGAATCTGTGATTAGATAGAACATTACTGAAGGTAAATGACATGTTTATCCTCTCTGATTGGTCCTCAGGAACTTAAATTATGTAGGTACACTATTTAACCAACATACAACCATTGTTGCGGAAAACCATAGACCTACTTGGGTGGGCACCTCTAGGTCTGTCACAATGGGTGAAAGTGCAAGTGATGAACATTAATATGACTGGACATTCAGTTTGCTAATCACAACACAGTGGGGGCCAGGGGGCACAATCCTGGCACGTGTTCTGAATGACATTTCTGGAAAGTAGTATACAAACTGCTAAAGTTGCACTCCTATATATACTGCGACCTAAAATTGGGGCAGCACCCTTTCTTTGGACAGAGCGGCTGGTAGTGGGTATCGAAAGAATCCAAGACCTATTATCTAGGGGCCTTCTTAAATCTTTTGAAGACCTACAACCTACTAGAGGTGGCCATAGATACAGTTGTCATACTGCCTCAGGTTGGCATGCCAACAACCTTCTCCATATTGGAGTCCCTGAACCCAAAGGGCCAGTGAGGGGGCGATATCCAGTCTTTAGGTAGCCATAATTGAGACATTGTTCTCTGTTCCCACTGCTGAATCACTTATGCGGTGATGAGGATGACTTTCACAGGACTTTTCAGAAGAGGAATGGCCTTCAGTCTTGAGCCAGCACAGGGAGGGCTAAGGGGTGGCACGACTTACACAGAGCTTCTTCAGAACACTTCATGAGTGGCATTGTGCCCCACAATTCCTACACTGCTTAAACTCAAGTCCTAATTACAATTACTAGAGATGTCTGGAGATGTAGACCACTGGATGGTAAACTTCTGTTTTGTCCGTTGATTCAATACTGGTCTACAGTACATGAGGCCATAGTTCTCAACGGACTGTTAAAATGGTTATATGACATACCCAACATCAAGGAATTGGTTGCTTTAGAGAAGGTGGTTTGCAACTTAATTAGCAATAGCAGAGTTGCTTATATTGAGAAGGTGGAAAACTGAATTGCCTCACTCTATAGAGGATTGGGTTAAAGAAACTTTAATTATGAATTATCGTGGGCCACAAGAGTGATATATATTTTTGCGTCCTAGCCAAAAATCACTGATCAAGTGAATATATGTCTGTGTGTGTATATATCTGTGTGTATATATATATATATATGTATATATATATATATATATTCACTGAAAAAACCATAGGTTTCAGACACGTTATAGTTAGAAATTAGCATTTAAAAAACCTTTGAAATTCACTGAAAAAACCATAGGTTTTAGGGACAGTTATAGTTAGTTGGACATTTCACTCGTACAAAACCATAGAAATTCCCCCGTTATAGTTAGTTCAGCTAACTATAACTCGCGCCCCCGCAATGCACTGCTGATGACGTCACATATTACATCACTCATGACATGGTCAGTGACATCACTGATGACATCACTGATGACATCATCCAGTGACTGTGTTTCTGTAAAATTTAAATATTTTTAATATATAGGGAAAGGTGTATTGAAGAATGAGTGGGTGTATAAGTGTGTGGATGAAGGATTTAGTAGGTGCGTGACTGACTCTATAAGTGAGTGATTAAACGTATCTTACTGAATGCAAGGGTTAGTGACTAAACTGGGTGAATGTCTGTAACTGTCTGTCTGTTGCTGTGTAAGTGGCTGCATGGGTTTGTGAATAGCTACATGAGTGTCTATATGAGTTATTGATTGGTTGTCTGAGTATCTGTATGGGTGCCTGAGTGTTTGTGTGGGTGGGGTGTGTGCGACTCTGTGCATAGATGTGTGAGTGGGTGATTCACTGGGTGGATGGTTTCAAGAGTGCATCTGTGATAGGCTGTATGGGTGGGTAAGTGTGTGTAAGAGTGTGTTAGTGAGTGAATGTATGTCCCAGTGGTACATGTGTGAGTAACTACATATGTGAAAGGCAGTATATATGTGTGTTGGAGTATATAAATAGCTATAAGCTAGAGTGTGTGATTGTGAGAGTGACTGTATGGATGAGTGTGTGCTTGTATCAGTGATTGTATAAGAGCGTAAGAATGTGCTAGTATTTGTATGAGTAAGTGAGCTGGTGTGTGTATAACTGTATAGGTGAGTAAATGGCAGTGTGTTTAATTATTTGCATGACTGACTAGGTGTGTGAGTACCTCTATGGATGAGTGGCGGTGTTTGAGTGTCTATATAGGAGTATGAGTGCATATGATAGTCCTGTACTGAGTGACCGTAAGTATGAGTGACTGTATGGGTGAGTGAGTGGATGTGTGTGTAGACCTAAGAATCAGTGAGTGGGTATGTAGTTATTGGTGTTGGAGTGTCTATGGTTTTGCGAATGGCAGTCTGTAATTTAGAGTGGGTGTATCAAAGGTTATATTAGGGTGTGAGGAGGTGCATCAGATTATCACGTGGATGATGTCATCAGTGATGTCATCAGTGATGTCATTTGAGATGTCATCAGTGATGTCATCAGTGATGTCACTGACCATGTCATGAGTGATGTAATATGTGACGTCATCAGCAGTGCATTGTGAGGCGCGAGTTATAGTTAGCTGAACTAACTATAACGGGGAATTTCTATGGTTTTGTACGAGTGAAATGTCCAACTAACTATAACTGTCCCTAAAACCTTTGGTTTTTTCAGTGAATTTCAAAGGTTTTTTAAATGCTAATTTCTAACTATAACGTGCCTGAAACCTATGGTTTTTTAAGTGAATTTCAAAGGTTTTTTAAATGCTAATTTCTAACTATAACGCCCCTAAAACCTATGGTTTTTTCAGTGAATTTCAAAGGTTTTGTAATTGACAATTTTTAAATGTATTAATTGTTATATTTATTTTTTTGATACTGATTTACTACATTTTTTTAAACTATTTATTTTTACATATTTTATTTTTTAAATTACATTGTAATTACATTATACATTACATTACAAAATATACTTTCTCAGAATGAATTACTTTAGTTTAAATACTTTGCAAATAGGCAATAGACTTTTAAGTACAGTAGTTACAGTTGTTGCAATGGGCAACACAATTTCAAACACAATGCAACATTGAGCTCAATGTGAATTTCTAGTTAAATGCAATTAGTTACTTTATGGATTACTTTTATAACCACAGGACTGGATCCTAGATTCAGTCCTGGGACATCTCCTGTAAACAGTTGAGTAAAAGCGTTTTGGTTACAGTAGTGATTTTTAAGGAATATTATTGTATTTTAAAAGTTGACACTTAGAAACTTTTTCACATAGAATCACCAATGTTATCCTATGTGAGGAAATTCACTTAGCAGGTAAGTAGTGTTATCGTTACTTTTTCTTACTCATTGGTGGATCCTGTATCCAGCACTGGTGCATCTCCTGTAAACAGTTGAAAGAATGCGTTTAAGTCATACAGGCGATTTTGAAGGAATATTTGTAGTTTGTGAAAATCGACACTTTGAAACTTTTCTGCTGAAAACCAGACAATGGATTCCAATGGAAGGAAATACAAGTTACTGGTAAGTACGGTTAGAATTACTTTTCAGGGTCAGTGCTGGGCTCAAAGATGCAGCACTGGGTTCTCTCCTGATAACAGGTGAGTAAATCGGAATTCGTATTTTGGCTGATTTTAGAGGAATATTATAAAGTTCCAAAACTCCACACTTAGAAGAATTTCCAAGTGAAACCAGTCAATGTTAGCCTATGGAAGGAAATTCAAGTTACTGGTAAGTACGGTTAAAATTACTTTTCAGGATCAGTACTGGGCTCAAAGATGCAGCACTGAGATCTCTCCTGATAACAGGTGAGTAAATCGGAATTCGTAGTTCGGCTGATTTTAGAGGAATATTTGGACAAGGGTGAAGGGAGGGGGCGGGGCCTGAGGTGACATCTGTGCAAACGCGCCCCATGGCGCGTTTTAAGTTGGGGGATTAAGTCCCCTTGAATCATGAGGGTCCCTGGGGTCTAACTATCCCACCCTGTACCTCCAGTATGCGCCAGGGAGCTGCGTTGCAGAGAGGTGTTCAGAGGCCACGCCCCTTTTGCACCTCTCTGCAACGCAGCTCTGTGGCGCTTTCTGGACGTACCTGGTGGGCTAGTTGGCCCCCAGGGACCCTCAGGATTGAAGGGGATTTCATTCCCCATCTTAAAATGCGCCACGGGGCCTGTTTGCACACATGTCACCTGAAGCCCCGCCCCCTCCCTTCATTACTGTGCAAACGCGCCCCGTGGCGCGTTTTAAGTTGGGGAATGAATTCCCCTTCAATCCTGAGGGTCCCTGGAGTCCAACTAGCCCACCATGTACCTCCAAAAGCGCCACAGAGCTGCGTTGCAGAGAGGTGTAAAAGGGGCGTGGCCTCTGTACACCTCTCTGCAACGCAGCCCCTGGCGCATACTGGAGGTTCCTGGTGGGCTAGTTGTCCCCCAGGGACCCCCAGTATTCAAGGGGAATTGTTCTCATCTGCAAACGCACCAGGGGGCGCGTTTGCAGAGTGGTGAAAGAAGGGGGCGTGGCCTCCGGCGCGATGCCGGTGTTTTTTCTTTTTTTTTTTTTTTTTTTAAAGAAGGGGGGCTGTGTGACCCCCCTTCTTTTTCTAATTTATTGGTCCTGGGGACCCCATCCCCCAGGGCCTGCCCCCTATTTATTTATTTTTAAAAAGCAATTTGGAAGGGGGCCGCGTGGCCCCCCTCCCAAGGCCTTAATCGGCCCCGGGGACCCCATCCCCCGGGGCATGGCCTTTTTTTTTTTTTTTTATTGTTTTGGAGGGGGGCTGCGTTGCCCCCCTCCTCTTGGAGGGGGGCTGCGTTGCCCCCCTCCTCAGGCCACTTATGGCCCCGGGGACCCCATCCCCCGGGGCCGGCCTTTGTTTTTTTATTTTTTGGGGGGGGGAAGGGGGCCGCGTGGCCCCCCTCCTGGGCCACTACTTGACCCGGGGACCCCATCCCCCGGGGCTGGCCCTCTCCGTTGGGGACTGTGGGGGGGGTCCCCAATCCCCACACAGTCCCGCCGGCTCCCCGCGTCCCTTGGGAGCCGGCATTGCTTTTCCACATGGGGAGCTGCTAAGATGCAGCTCCCCATGTGGAAAGCACTTGCTTTGGATATTGGAGCGAGAGCAGGTTTCCTGCTCTCGCTCCAATATCCAAGCAAGTTTGCAATGACAGGGCAGGAGCCGCGAGGCTCCCGTCCTGTCATTGCAAACAGCAGTGTCCCGGGGGTAGGCAAAAAGGTAGTGCTTGGTTCAGAAAGCACCCTTTTTAAAAATGGTGTAAATCCGTTCAGTAGTTGCTGAGAAAATCCAAAATAAAAGTTTCGATATCTATGGCCGCGGTGGATCCGCGCACCCTCCCGATCACGAGCTACATGCTAATTGGCTGTCAACACTCCAAACCAGGAAGTGTTGGCAGCCATCTTGTCCCTCGGTAGAACCGAGGCACAAGAAAGCAGTGAGAAAAACGCGAAAAACACGAAAAGGGGGCCGGGTAGAAACACCCTGACCCCCTAGGCCTGCTCAGGGGGTCCCACAAGGACCCCCAAGGCCCCCAAAAAATGTTTTTTTTATTTAAATCAGCAAAAACGCGCTGGGTGTGCGGATCCAGCCGATAAAAAAAAAAAAAAAATCGAAGCGCGGTCTCCCGCGCTCGATGCTATTTTGCCCCGGTGGGCCAAATCCCGGGGGCATGCGGGGGTGGGTTTATGTTTTATGTGGGGACCTCTAAGGTCCCCCAAGCCCCGGGGACCGCCACCCCCGGGGCTTTGAAAAATGGTGCGGGAGGGCTCTCCGCCTCCCGCAGCCCCGGGGACTGCCACCCCCCGGGCTTCTTTTTTTTTTTTTATTGAAATAA
The DNA here is from genome assembly GCA_963921515.1 of Calotriton arnoldi. Taxonomy (NCBI): domain Eukaryota; kingdom Metazoa; phylum Chordata; class Amphibia; order Caudata; family Salamandridae; genus Calotriton; species Calotriton arnoldi. The sequence continues at coordinate 3,017,844 of CAWUFW010001145.1, forward strand.
CCTGTGTGGGGGGCTCGAGCCCCCACACGCCCCGGGACCGCCACCTCCCCGGGGCACTAACATGTAAATTAGGGGTCCGTTAAGGACCCCCGGGACCACCACCTCCCCGGGGCTGTGCATTTGGATGAGAGGGGGCCGCGCGGCCCCCTCCTGGAGCCATTGATGGCCCTGGGGACCGCCACCCCCAGGGCCGGCTCCTGCAGTGTCCCGGGTGCCTACCCCGGGACACTGTAGTTTGCAATGACAGGACGGGAGCCTCGCGGCTCCCTTCCTGCCATTGCAAACTGCTTGCTTCATTGAAGCGAGAGCAGGAAACCTGCTCTCGCTTCAATGAAGCAAGCAGACTGCTTTCCACATGGGGAGCTGCATGTCAGCAGCTCCCCATGTGGAAAGCAATGCCGGCTCCCGAGGGACGCGGGGAGCCGGCTGGGACCGTGGGGGGATTGGGGACCCCCCCACGGTCCCCAACGGAGAGGACCAGCGCCGGGGGATGGGGTCCCGGGGCAAGTAGTGGCCCGGGAGGGGGGCCACGCGGCCCAACCTCCCCAAAAAAAAAAAAAATTAAAAAAGAAAAATAGAAGGCCTGCCCCGGGGGATGGGGTCCCCGGGGCAAAGGAGGCCTGAGGAGGGGGCCACGCAGCCCCCTCCTTAAAAAATAATAAAAGAGTGGCCATGCCCGGGGATGGGGTCCCCGGGGCCGGAATCGGCCACGGGAGGGGGCCACGCAACCCCCTTCCCGTTTTTTTTTTTTTTTAATGAAAAAAGGTGGTAAGGCCCTGGGGGATGGGGTCCCCAGGGCCCAGAAAAGGAAGGGGGGCCACACAGCCCCCCTTCGACAAAAAAAAAACGATTGTGCCGCAGGCCCCGCCCCCTTCCTTTACCACCAGGGGGCGCGTTTGCAGAGGGGGAACGAATTCCCCTTGAATACTGGGGGTCCCTGGGGGACAACTAGCCCACCAGGAACCTCCAGTATGCGCCAGGGGGCTGCGTTGCAGAGAGGTGTACTGAGGCCACGCCCCTTTTTACACCTCTCTGCAACGCAGCTCTGTGGCGCTTACTGGAGGTACCTGGTGGGATAGTTGGACCCCAGGGACCCTCAGGATTCAAGGGGACTTAATCCCCCAACTTAAAACGCGCCACGGGGCGCGTTTGCACAGTGGTGAAGGGAGGGGGCGGGGCTTCCGGTGACATGTGTGCAAACCGGCCCCGTGGCGCGTTTTAAGATGGGGAATTAAATCCCCTTCAATCCTGAGGGTCCATGGGGGCCAACTAGCCCACCAGGTACCTCCAGTAAGCTCCACGGAGCTGCGTTGCAGAGTGTTGTAAAAAGGAAGGGGCGTGGCCTCTGAACACCTCTCTGCAACGCAGCTCTCTGGCGCATACTGGAGGTATCTGGTGGGCCAGTTGGCCCCTAGGGACCCTCGGGACCCTCGGGATTGAGGAGGAATTAATTCTCCAACTTAAAACGCGCCACAGGGCGTGTTTGCAGACATGTCACCTCAGGCCCCACCCCCTTCCTTCACCATTGTGCAAATATTCCTCTAAAATCAGCCGAACTACGAATTCCGATTTACTCACCTGTTATCAGGAGAGACCTCAGTGCTGCATCTTTGAGCCCAGTACTGATCCTGAAAGTAATTTTAACCGTACTTACCAGTAACTTGAATTTCCTTCCATAGGATATCATTGCCTGCTTTTTGCTGAAAAAGTTTCTAAGTGTCGATTTTTGAAACATACAAATATTCCTCTAAAATCAGCAGAACTACGAATTCCGATTTACTCACCTGTTATCAGGAGAGACCTCAGTGCTGCATCTTTGAGCCCAGTACTGATCCTGAAAAGTAATTTTAACCGTACTTACCAGTAACTTGAATTTCCTTCCATAGGCTAACATTGACTGGTTTCACTTGGAAATTCTTCTAAGTGTGGAGTTTTGGAACTTTATAATATTCCTCTAAAATCAGCCGAACTACGTATTCCGATTTACTCCCCTGTTATCAGGAGAGAACCCAGTGCTGCATCTTTTAGCCCAGCACTGACCCTGATAAGTAATTCTAACCGTACTTACCAGTAACTTGTATTTCCTTCCATTGGAATCCATTGTCTGGTTGTCCGCAGAAAAGTTTCAAAGTGTCGTTTTTCACAAACTACAAATATTCCTTAAAAATCGCCTGTATGACTTAAACGCATTCTTTCAACTGTTTACAGGAGATGCACCAGTGCTGGATCCAGGATCCACCACGGAGTAAGAAAAAGTAACGACAACACTACTTACCTGCTAAGTGAATTTCCTCCCATAGGATAACATTGGTGATTCTATGTGAAAAAGTTTCGAAGTGTCAAGTTTTAAAATACAATAATATTCCTTAAAAATCACTACTGTAACCAAAACGCTTTTACTCAACTGTTTACAGGAGATGTCCCAGGACTGAATCTAGGATCCAGTCCTGGGGTTAGAAAAGTAATCCATAAAGTAACTAATTGCATTTAACTAGAAATTCACATTGAGCTCAATGTTGCATTGTGTTTGAAATTGTGTTGCCCATTGCAACAACTGTAACTACTGTACTTAACTCTATTGCCTATTTGCAAAGTATTTAAACTAAAGTAATTCATTCTGAGAAAGTATATTTTGTAATGTAATGTATAATGTAATTACAATGTAATTTAAAAATAAAATATCTAAAAATAAATAGTTTTAAAAAATGTAGTAAATCAGTATCAAAAAAATAAATATAACAATTAATACATTTAAAAATTGTCATTTACAAAACCTTTGAAATTCACTGAAAAAACCATAGGTTTTAGGGGCATTATAGTTAGAAATTAGCATTTAAAAAACCTTTGAAATTCACTGAAAAAACCATAGGTTTCAGGCACGTTATAGTTAGAAATTAGCATTTAAAAACCTTTGAAATTCACTGAAAAAACCATAGGTTTCAGACACGTTATAGTTAGAAATTAGCATTTAAAAAACCTTTGAAATTCACTGAAAAAACCATAGGTTTTAGGGACAGTTCTAGTTAGTTGGACATTTCACTCGTACAAAACCCGTGAAATTCCCCCGTTATAGTTAGTTCAGCTAACTATAACTCGCGCCCCTCAATGCACTGCTGATGACATCACATATTACATCACTCATGACATGGTCAGTGACCTCACTGATGACATCACTGATGACATCATCCACGTGATAATCTGATGCACCTCCTCACACCCTAATATAACCTTTGATACACCCACTCTAAATTACAGACTGCCATTCGCAAAACCATAGACACTCCAACACCAATAACTACATACCCACTCACTGATTCTTAGGTCTACACACACACATCCACTCACTCACCCGTACAGTCACTCATACTTACGGTCACTCAGTACAGGACTATCATATGCACTCTTACTCCTATATAGACACTCAAACACCGCCACTCATCCATAGAGGTACTCACACACCTAGTCAGTCATGCAAATAATTAAACACACTGCCATTTACTCACCTATACAGTTATACACACACCAGCTCACTTAATCATACAAATACTAGCACATTGTTACGCTCTTATACAATCACTGATACAAGCACACACTCATCCATACAGCCACTATCACAATCACTCACTCTCGCTTATAGCTATTTATATACTCCAACACACATATATACTGCCTTTCACATATGTAGTTACTCACACATGTACCACTGGGACATACATTCACTCACTAACACACTCTTACACACACTTACCCACCCATACAGCCTATCACAGATGCACTCTTGAAACCATCCACCCAGTGAATCACCCACTCACACATCTATGCACAGAGTCGCACACACCCCACCCACACAAACACTCAGGCACCCATACAGATACTCAGACAACCAATCAATAACTCCTATAGACACTCATGTAGCTATTCACAAACCCATGCAGCCACTTACACAGCAACAGACAGACGGATACAGACATTCACCCAGTTTAGTCACTAACCCATGCATTCAGTAAGATATGTTTAATCACTCACTTATAGAGTCAGTCACGCACCTACTAAATCATCCATCCAGACACTTATACACCCACTCATTCTTCAATACGCCTTTCCCTATATATATTAAAAATATTTAAACTTTACAGAATCACACAGTCACTGGATGATGTCATCAGTGATGTCATTTGAGATGTCATCAGTGATGTCACTGACCATGTCATGAGTGATGTAATATGTGACGTCATCAGCAGTGCATTGCGGGGGCGCGAGTTATAGTTAGCTGAACTAACTATAACGGGGGAACTTCACGGGTTTTGTACAAGTGAAATGTCCAACTAACTATAACTGTCCCTAAAACCTATGGTTTTTTCAGTGAATATATATATATATATATATATATATATATATATACATATATATATATATATATATATATATACATATACTCGCACATCGGTGATTTGTTTGGCAAGGACGCAAAAATGGACATGAGGGAATATTGGAGCCCATTTTGGGGCTATGTATTGATAAAGAGAACACCTCCTTCATAGACGGATGGTATGTACCACTTCAATGTATTCGATTGCCCTCATAATAGGTTGATTTGATATTATTATTGTCCGAGTTTGTAGTGGGTGGCTAGCTCATGTGTCTGATGGGAGAGTTATATCATTTAACAAATTCACTAGGTTAATATTATATTAGTTAGTTTAATGAGGACTTTGTTCACCAACATGTGAAGGGATTGGATTGTTTTGTACTTTTCTTTAGAATGTTTATGTTGACTGCCTAATGCTGTTGCATTCTTGGTGTTCGTTACAATGTCAGTTTTACCCTCTAGAGAAGGGAGTCAACTTGGTATGGGTGTGACTTAAACTGCAGTTCAAAATGACCAGGATATGCAAGGAAATCAGCACCAAAAACAGGGTCTGATTAGGTGTCTGTTGGTGTAAGCGATTCTGTGAATTGTTAATATGATCACTTCAGTTCATGATTTCATTTAGTTTAACCTGACATATGAAAATATAAACTGATTGTGTCGAAAGCTCTCCCAGCATAACCACAGGGAATTCCAAGTATATGGCTCCTTTTAGGATTTTCTTCACAAGTAGATTGTTTTCTTTTTCAGCTAATCAGGTAAATATTAAGTCAGTATAGCCCAATGGAACTGCACGATCTCCCCATTGCCTCTTTTTTCTCTACCTTGCACACATGCTGTATTTGTGTTTAGTCTACAGGGTGTACAATTCTTAATCAAGGTCTGGTAATTGTCACAGCACATACAGCCATTACTCATGAAGTCCTAATTTTCTACAACAATAGCATAACATAACACATGCATTTGTAAAATGCATGTTCACCACTTGGGGCATCTTGGCACTGAATATCCGGTATTTATAGTTCCCCAACTCAGTGGTACTCATTTTATTGACCTCAGAAGGATGAAGGACTGAGTGGACCCACTGGAATTTGTACCTGTGGCAATTGGGTCAAATACAGGTTTATGCAGTAGATGCATTCGTCCATTGATCCTCCAGATTGCTTTGAAATGTCACTGGCAGTAGGTTGTCGTTGGTGAGAGATGCATAACAACATTAAAACTTGATTAGTCTTCTTCTAACCTCATACCACATGCTATGCTTTACAGACTGAAACTTGAGTTCAGCTTTATGAAATGCCTTTTCCTTCTTTACAGTGTCTAGCCGAGGGAGGTGATCTAAACTCTTTTGAATTCAAATCGCTGACGGATTCAATAAATGACATCAAGAGTACGATAGATGCTTCCAATATCAGGTAAGCCTGTGTCTTCATTCCCAGTCATTGCTCTGTGCATATAACTGCAGAACTATTAGGAATGGTTTTTTTTAATGATTAACATCCCACAAAGTGGGCCTTTTTAAAAAAAAAAACTAAAAAAAACTATATTGTCTTCAGGTTTTTTATGGTGTTAATTTAGCAGTTCTATCCCTCAGACGCAAGTTGCTTGGTCAGAAACTCTCAGATGTGAGAATCCTTTAAGGCATTGAGGGTCATTGTGATCTACCCTCCTAGGGGAGGGTATTGGTCGTTGGGCCACTCAAATCAGACCAACCTAGGAACATCTCCACTGGACTTTCGGAGGCACCAATTGTCTGGAAGTGATTGGGACTCTGATTAGTTATACCATGAAAGCAATGATGGAATGCTTGAAAATATAGTTTCTGCATAGATGAGAATAGCGCGAGTGAGCTGTGAAATCTGCCCTTACTTGGCTTACGAAAGACCAATCTGTGGGCCTTTTCAGTTTGGCAGTCTATGTCCCAATGGCTTAGCTGAGAAGACGAGTGTTAAATAGTTTAGTATTGTGTGTAATCTCCCTTGTTCCCCTCTGGAATACCTAAAACTCGAAGGTTAATCTGACGCATACTGTTCTCAAAATCTTCCAATTTATAGACCATATTTTTCGATGTGACATCATGCTGGTCAACTTGATTTTAGGTAACTTGTGTGGTCTCCAGGAGGCTAGCAGATCACAACTGTCATTTAATCAACCATGTAGGAGGTCCATTTTTGTTGTTGGTTTTTGTTTTACATTTTACATAGTACAACATGAGTTTTGAAGTGTAAAGTCTTTATAGCAATAGACTCCTTCTTATATTCCTTTCTGTGAAGTAGCTCATAGTTAATAGAAAGGGAGGGACGCCCTGGTGGCCACACCTATGGTCCTTTCTTCAGTACTTATGCCAGAACGTGCCTTCCCTTATCTCTCTTATCCATCGACTGCCCTCTTCAACCCAAGGAAGATTGATTGGCAGATAAATGAGCAGTCAAGATGGAAGGAGGCACGGGTAAATTAACAATAGTGAGCGCGATTGCGGTGTCTCCATCCACCTGCAGTGCATTCGTTGTAGTAAGTTGTATCCCTTCTGTGTCACAGGGCAGTTTACCCTCTTGAGGGCCGGCCGTGTTGTCCAGGCCACTCATTAACTCAGTTTGCTCAGTTTATTCTGCCCAGTCCTGGTTGCCTATGTGATGAGACTTTCTTGTGTGAAAAAGAAATCCCCCTACCCCCTTCACTTGTTTCTTATTAGACATGGGTTTCTGTATTAAGTTCATAGTCTGTCTCTGAAGAGAAAGTAAGACTACAGGTTTTGGATAAGTCTGAAAGAGAGAAGAAACCTTCCAGCATCTCATGCTTCTCCTGACACACCCCACAAGCTAGGGTGTTGCCATCCTGAGCTATTTGAACTCCGGAAACTTAAGTGGGAGCAGCAGGTAGTAAAACCCCACTTGTTTTATTAAAACGCACTAGATTAAGACCCCAAACTACTATCCTCTACAGCTTTCAATGCAGTCTGAGATTCTGAAATGGGTCCTGCTAGTGAGACCAGCTTTGTATTACCAGCAGCCTCTGCAAGGGAATTGGGATCAGCAGGAATAAGTTGATTGGCCCCTATAGAGAAACGGGTCTCGGAAATAATAGCTTTAATGAGGTCAGGAGGAGTACTGGAAATGTGATTAGAGACTGTATCCAAGCTAACACCTACAATAGATGCCAAATTTGATTGTGATGTGATGGTTCCTATGAGTTGGCCAGAATGATTTAATTCCAAACTAGTTTCATGCGAGGTCCCTTTAGACAGAGCAGGTGCTCCCTGAGGGCCAACAGTTTTAATTCTGAAAAAGTAAACTATAGTGTTCTGTAGGGAACCCATTGCAATGCATGTGAGTCAGCTTTTTCATTTGATGTGGTATGACTCACATTTGGCAAAAAATGTTTTACCTGTGTAACCTGAATGGCCGTCGCCCCGATTGACAGTTGCAAAATTCACTCCATCACTTCTTCCAGTGCAGGTAACACTCCTTTCATCATGTTGCTCCCAACAGCTCAAAAGCAGGATTGGACTCCTTTTGGACTTTCAGTGCCTTGGCTGTTTGGGCGCCATACTGACTGACTTACCAGAGACGTCTGAGCCAATACAGCCTCTAACCAGTAGAGCAGTAGGCTAGTAAATGGGCGCAAAAATTGGGTACGGAGGTATCTTCTGTGGATATTGCACAAACTAATTGCCTTTTTCACCATTTCTCGTCTTGAAGCCCACTCTTTTAAAGGTCGGGAGGATCTGTGTTTTGCACCACATAGATTAAATAATTGGGTCCTTAGACATACATCAGTTTGCTTCCATTGTCAAAAGTGTGGAGGCTGATGTGGCTCATGTCTTTGTGTCCTGCCCAGTAATTGAATTATATTGGGGCCAAGTGTTTCACCTACTAAAAAGCCTACTAGCATTGACTATTCATCTGGATTCGAAGATAATTATGCTAGGCTGCTCGCCTAACCAATCTCCACGCTTCACCAAGGTTTGTTATTTCACTATTATTGCTGCTAGGTATGAGATTGCAAAGGCTTGGCTACAGAGGGAGGCTCCTGATTTTGCAGGATGGTGGCAAGAATTTGTCACTGTGTGGCCTAGAACTTTTCATAATTTGTAATCATACCCTGCATCGGAAGTTAAAAAGAACTTTGGACCTGCTTGGGGAAGAGTTGATGACGCTCCCCCTGGTTATGAGATTTTGGCCGGTTGTGCACACTCTTTAATTATTTGTTTGTATTTCATTTGTTTGTCGATATCAGACTCTGATTTATCAAGTATGACGTCCTTCTAATTCTTGTTTCATTTCCCCTCTTTTTGCTTATATTTCTTTTTCTTTGATTGTATTTATAAAGGCTGACACTCTTAAGCTGCAAATTATTCTATTTTGCATGCATACATATATATAGGTATATATACACCCACATATCTATACATTAATATATATATATATATAATATATATATATATATATATTAATGTTTGGTTACGATATATATATATATATATTTGTCCAAACGCCCGAAAGCTTAAAGGAGCACTCACAGTTGATGTAAACCTCCCGGTTTAATAAAGAATGAAACCCAGCAGTAACATTTCAGGTTTGTTTATTCGTCTGCCTACGCGTTTCGAGGCTCCAGCCTCTTCTTCCTTGGGCAGCTGATAAGATGTAGAAAGGAGTTTCCATCAAAGCATGCCTTTTATATGACCCCCAGTGGGCCGCACCAATTGCGTTCATTATCGTGATGCATGCTTGTATCTGTAGTTTCACAGTGGAAATTTCTTGTTACCATTAGTGGGTCCCATGCCACATCTTTTATTCCAACAGCTTTATTGACTCGTTACATAACCTCAGTGGCATAGCTGCCAAGGTTTCAGATTGCTATGTGTGACATTTTCATAATGTCAGTGCAATTATGAGTGACAATTCAACGACTATGAGTGACACTTTCTCACGAGCAAAATCAAGCAATGAAGACGAGGGACAAATATAAATGTCAGAAATTACACCCATTTGAGCAACAAAAAACTCTAAGAAGACCTTAAAACATCTGCAAAGCGCTAGAATTGGAAGGGCACTAACCTAGTGCCCTTGTAATGGGTGGGGGTAAAGTGTTTTCTACTTATTCACTGTGTCTAGACTTGGTCTGGGTTTGTTTTTTTGCATTTTGGTACGATTGATAACAACAAACATTAGAATGCAAAGAAAATTCCAGGCCTGGGTGAAACATTGATACCGGATAATGAACATATTGCAGTCTCCAGTGCACGGTTTCTCCCACACAGACATCCGATGAAGTATATTTTATTGGAGGCAGCACAGCATTTCTAGATACCACTAAGCTTTAAAAACTGAGCTGTTAATTCAAGCAGGCATAGCAAACGAAGACCACCGGGACTCGCACCTCTCTGCTGCATGCTGAAGTAGCTTGCTAAGTGAGGGCGCGTGTGCTGCAATCTAGTCTACCCCACTCCACCCAATCTACCCCACTCCACCCAATCTACCCCACTACACTCCACTTTACCCCAATACACTCCAATCTACCCCTCTCCAATTTTCCCTCCCCAATCTACCCCACTCTAGTCCAGTCTGTCCATACTCCACTATGATCCAATCTACCACTCTCCACTACAATCTACCCCACTCGAATCTATCCCCCTTCACTACATTCTACCCCACTACAACCTAACCCACAGCAGCCCAATCTACTTCACTCCAGTCTACCCCACCCCACTCAATCTAACCCAATTAACCCCACCCCTCCCCACTCTACTCCAGTCTTCCCCAGTTTACCCCACTCCATTCCAATTTACCCCACTCCAAATAACCCCACTCCACTCCAAATTCTGCTGCAGTCTATACAACTCCTCTCCAATCTATCCCACTCCAGTCTACCACATCTACCCCACTACAATCTACCAAAATCTACCCCACTGCAATCTACCCAAAATCTACCCCACTACAATCTACCCAAAATCTACCCCACTACAATCTGCCATAATCTATCCCACTACAATTTACCATAATCTATCCCACTCTACTCTAATCTACCACACCCCACCCCACTCCATTCTATCTAACCCACTCCACCCCAACCCCATCTATCCCAACCCACTCCACCACAATCTACCCCTCCCCATCAATCCCTTTGTACTCCACTCCAATCTATCCCATCTACACCACTCAATCAACCCCACTCAACCACAATCTACCCCAATTTACCCCATTCCATCCCAATCTACCCCACTGCACTGTACCCGACCCCACTCTACCCCACTCCAATCCTACCCGCTCCAATCTACCCATGCCACTCCAGTCTACCCCACTCCAATCTTCCTTCTCAAATCTACCCCACTCTAAGCTACCCCCCTCCATTCCAATCTACCCTACTCTAATCCGCCAATCTACCCCACTCCACCCTAATCTACCCCACTCCACTCTTCCCCAGTCTATCTCACTCCACTCCAATCTATCCAACTGCACTCCATCACACTCCAATATACCCCACTCCACTGTACACCAATCTACCCCACACCAATCTACCCCACTCCAATCTACCCCACTCCAATCTACCCCACTCCAATCTACCCCACGCCAATCTACCCCACGCCAATCTACCCCACGCCAATCTACCCCACGCCAATCTACCCCACGCCAATCTACCCCACGCCAATCTACCCCACGCCAATCTACCCCACGCCAATCTACCCCACGCCAATCTACCCCACGCCAATCTACCCCACGCCAATCTACCCCACGCCAATCTACCCCACTCCAATCTACCCCACTCCAATCTACCCCACGCCAATCTACCCCACGCCAATCTACCCCACTCCAATCCACCCAATCTAATCCACTCCACCCCAGTTACTGCACTCCATTCCAATCTACCCAATCTACTCCAGTCTACCACATACCACCCAAATCTACCCCACTCCACCCCACTTCAATCTACCCTAGCCCACTCCACCCCAAACTACCCTACTCCAATCTACCCCATCCAGACCACCACACTCTAATCTACCCCACTGCAATCTACTCCATTCCAATCCACCCCACCCCAATCTACCGCACTCCCCAATCTAAACCTACTCCACTCTACCCCAAACTACCCCACACCAAACGACCCCCCTTCTCTCACTACAACCTACCCCACTCCACTACTCTACCCCACTTCACTCCAATCTACCCTACCATAATCCACCCAATTTATCCTACTCAAATCTACCCCAGTTCACCATTATCTACCCCACTCCAATCTTCTCCTCTCCACTCTACCCCAATCCACTTTCCACCACTTTTCCACAATCTACTCCAATCAACCCCAATATAGACCACTCTACTCTTCCCCGAACTACCCCACTCCAATCTACCCCACTCCAATCTACCCCACTCCAATCTACCCCACTCCAATCTACCCCACTCCAATCTACCCCACTCCAATCTACCCCACTCCAATCTACCCCACTCCAATCTACCCACTCCAATCCACCCAATCTAATCCACTCCACCCCAGTTACTGCACTCCATTCCACTCTACCCAATCTACTCCAGTCTACCACATACCACCCAAATCTACCCCACTCCACCCCACTTCAATCTACCCTAGCCCACTCCACCCCAAACTACCCTACTCCAATCTACCCCATCCAGACCACCACACTCTAATCTACCCCACTGCAATCTACTCCATTCCAATCCACCCCACCCCAATCTACCGCACTCCCCAATCTAAACCTACTCCACTCTACCCCAAACTACCCCACACCAAACGACCCCCCTTCTCTCACTACAACCTACCCCACTCCACTACTCTACCCCACTTCACTCCAATCTACCCTACCATAATCCACCCAATTTATCCTACTCAAATCTACCCCAGTTCACCATTATCTACCCCACTCCAATCTTCTCCTCTCCACTCTACCCCAATCCACTTTACACCACTTTTCCACAATCTACTCCAATCAACCCCAATATAGACCACTCTACTCTTCCCCGAACTACCCCACTCCAATCTACCCCACTCCAATCTACCCCAGTTCAATCTACCCCACTCCCACATTCCAATCTACCCCACTCCACTCTAACCCAATCTACTGCCCTCCAATCTACTCCACTCTACCCCAATCTATCTCCACCCCAATCTATCTCCACCCCAATCTATCCCAATTCAATCTACCCCAATATATCCCACTCCGCTCTAGCCTGCCCCAATATAGCCCAGTCTACCCTGATCTACCCTACTCCAACCTACCCCACTCCACTCCAATCTACTCCACTCTACCCACCTCCAATCTACCCCCACCACCCCAATCTTACCCCAATTCAATATACCACGCTAATCTACCCAACTCCCCCCACTCCAATTTGCGGCTCTACCCCCCCTTTTACCCCAATGTACCCCATTCCATTCTACCCTAAACTACCCCACCCCACTAACTTTTAGGCATGCTGAACACCAGCCACGCTTGTGTACATAAGGGCTAAAACACTTTGCCAAAGCCAATACCTCTCGCATAGGCGAGACCTATTGACTTTGCCAGTGCTTGTTATTTCAAATTGCTGGGTCTATCACTCTGGTAAACCACCCATCTGTGTGGAGTTCCAGCTCAATTGTACCGACAATGCACATGGGGTATAGGAGTGAAAGAAAGTTTTCCTGAACTCACCTTAAAATGTAACTTTTAGCTTTAGAAGTGCATATTCACCAACAGCGCTAATCCAGGAGCCTCGAACAGCTAAAGAATTGCTTGACAGTTGCTTTCAAACCTGTTCTTTGATCTAAAGTGTAGGCTGAAAGAAAATAAATTGCGTATAATCTAAATCAAAAGACTGCCGGTGCCTTACGTGAGCAGCTATACCCCTTCATTTTTTTTTTTTAAACACATTTTTAGTACTTTTGAGAGAAACCAGGTTCCTGGTACAATAGAAAAGAGACAGACAATCAAATGCTGATAGGCCCATTCAATCTGGGAGCTTCTTAATTGCAAATGACATGCTCTATATGAAAACCTAAGGCATATTGGGCATTACTCACGAAAATGGAATTGCCAAGAGTCCTGTTTCCAGCCAATTAGTTAGAACTGATTAAACTAACATGAAAGCATCAATTTACATTAGTGTTGTTCATGGGTCCTTAATTGCTTTTGTGATAGTGACCAACTGGTTTTAGGTTTACCAATTTGACCTTCAGCAGTCCGCACATCGAACTGGGTTTAACACAACATGGTTACTCCTCCCAGTTAGCATTAATTTCATGCATGCATGCATGCATGCATATATTGTGATAAGCTTCATAATTTGTGTCTAATGGTGTTTTCTTCTTCCATCCCTCTAGTTGTTTTCAAAACAATGTTGAGATCCATGTCGCACATATTCAGAGTGGCCTGAGTCAGATGGGAAATTTGCATGCCTTTGCAGCTAATAACACCAACAGAGACTGAAAGGACAGACTTCATTATTGCAATTGTGCTGCACATACTCCGGGAAAATCCCTTTACTTTGAGGCTTATGGCGCTAAATATTGAGTCATGGTTGAAAAGGAGATAACGAAAGAAGATCAAAGTTCTCTTTTGTTCCTTGGAGATCTTCTCTGCCTCGGGAGAAATTGGAGTTCCTGACCAAGCATTAAGTTCATTCTTGTTCCTTCGTTTTGCAATGGGATGCCTACCATTTTTAGCAAGTATGTTTCTTAATTTTATTCATGACGTAGGTCTACCTACCTTCATTGGAAAACCAAATGGAAAATAGATTGGAGACACCCTATAGTTCTGGTGTTGTTGCAGAAGGGCCAGGAGAGGCAGAGCTTGTGCATCAGTCACCAGTGGGATTTGCTCGCAAGTTGAAGCAAAGAAGAGCACCCGAGTGATGGAAATGGGAACTGTGTATGTGCTGTTGATGTTGGAAAAGCAGTTCAGAAAGAGACCATGGACAGAACGGACTATCCAGTGGATGGCACTTGTGTAGGCAACCGGTATCAGTAATTTTCTGATAAACTTGCAAAGAAACATTACAATTTTTGGCTATCAAAGGAAAGTAGCCAAGATCTCCCAAGACAAAAGCTACATTTGAAGATGTAGCTTTCTCCCATTAACTCCCTCAACCCCCTTTCAGGGCTAACCATTCTTGACTTTGTTTTGCTCCTCGCTACAGTTATGCAAAAGACTCAGAAATAAGAGACCATTTTCTTTATTTGCACACGTTTTAAGCTAAACAGCTTGTTGCTGTCGCCCAACATTCAGCCATTGAAAGGGTCGAAGAAAGTGCTTTTATATAGAAAGATGCAGAAAAACCCGGGACAACCAGTGTTCGGAACTGAAAAGTGTACAAACTAGCATAAAAGTGTATCCTGGAATGTCCATCTTGTAAAAAAGTGTGTATTGGATTGTTTGTTTAATATAGAATATTAAAGGCTTCAGTGTAATAAACTGTTTTCCAATTTGGAGTTTAGAAGATAGCTGTAGAGGTGTTTCAATTCTTTTAGATGCCTCATGAAATGGGGTTTTTTATATGTTAATGTATAAAGAAAATTTAAAACTGAATTATTTTCAATTTGAAAATTTTGTATAGTTTAAAAGAAAGGCTTATGTATCTTTTGTTGGTATTGTGCCACTGCAAACTCTAAGCACGGAATTTGTATTTACATAAACCTGTTACGTTAATTAAGAAGTTCATAAATCTTTTATTCTCACTGAAATTTGTAATTCAGAATAAAATTACCTAAAAAACTGGTCAATGATTTTCAGAAACATAATTGCAACATGGTGAGTGAAGGATACGTCCAGTAAGGTGAGTCCAACTAAAAGCTGACTTTCAAGCATGTGTGATATATACTGCCCATTTGGGGTTTTTATAACAAACCGACATTTCCATTACTGGTTTAGGACTTGCCCACATTGGCAGTTGTAGGTTTAATTTTTTGTTTAATCACTCTTTAAAAATAAGTGCTACATACATGCCGAACTTGGGATAAATGTGAAACTCTACTCAGAAAGTGTGCTTTTCTGATAGAGGCATCTAACAGCAAATTCCTCACCTTTTGACTAGTCCCCAGACATCAGACTGGATCTGGACACATTTGAGCAGTACCTCCGCGTGCCAATAGGTGTCGCCCTGAAGCCCCACATTGATGCTGTTCTGCCCCGGAAATGACATGCTGGCCTATATAAGTGCCGCTCCCGCTCGCTGACATCAGTTACTTTCTTTCCGCGCTACCAGACACTGATCCGGAGCAATCTATTTGAGACAGCTTTTCATCCAAAATACTTGCAGTGGGCAAGGGAAATGGCACCTCACAAAACAACAGGTTTTAAACTCTGTAAGGACTGTCACAAACAAATGTCTGACAGATCCTCATTAGGTTTGCTTCTGGGGCCTGTGTCGTGCCACGACTCTGAGGTCTGCTGTGACTGCGCATTGATGAACCCAAAGGCCAAACAAGAGCACAAGCAGAACTGTCATCAAGCATCAAAGGACTCTGCAGGGAGACCGGTCCAAATTCATGGGTCTGTCCCGTTCCCGGTCTAGAAGTCGCAAGAGTTGTTCATGAGGCATGTCGTCTTAGTGCTCGAAGTCTTCGGGTAAGTCGAAGAAACAATACAAAAAATTCAAGCAAGCTTGGCCCCTTCCCGCCACTCACATACTCCTGAGAAGGCATTAGACCGTCACCATGCCTCTCAATCTCGTTCCCAAAGTTAATTGGCTTCGTAACCTATCCCGCAACCTGTTCTGTCATAACCTGAGTTTCTAGGGCCATCTGCAACACAGAGGCAAATCGAAGAGTTCCGCAAGGCCATGCACGACTCCCTCTGGCATGCCTTTGGGCCTCATGGAGTTGAGAGGCCCTTCATCTGAGGTATTGTCGGTGGGTTCGCTCTCGATGCCAGGTAGACCCTCCAACTTCACCACTGGACCTCATCTGTCTCCCGCTCCAGTTCTGCCTCCGTCGTCATGCTCTACTCCAGTTCCCAGAGCCTCGGCGCCAGTGCCGACTGACACCAGAGGACGAGGTTCCCATTGTGCTCTCTGGCTCAGAGTTGGCACACCTACTACCTTGACCAAGGCCACGTTCGGCTATCATCGATGCCGCACCTTCCCCACTTGACTTGCCACCCCCACAAGAAAGAACAAATGCGATGAATCCATTATTTAGCATGGATTTGGACAATGATAATGATGTGGTTGATGAAACGGAGTGATGAATACCACAAAGAAAATTGATATGACCTTCAAGACACCAGTGGCCTTGATACTTCCCCTGAGTTTGGACTCCTCTCATTCCGTGGTCCTGCCACTGAGGAGAGTGCTTCTCTCGCCATGGTTGTGTGTACGGCACCCAGTGTTTTTTATCTCCAGCTTCCCTCTTTAGAGGTCAAAACCAGTGTCTTAACAGAAGTGCTCTAGCCAGGGCAAACATTTACCGAACCCCTCTTGCCCTTCAATGAGGCACTTTATAGATACCCTTTTGGGGTCTTGGGCCAAACCCTGCTCTGGCTCCCCAGTCAGTCCACCGATTCCATCGGGAGGGGCCATTGGCACCAGTGTCTCCATTAGCACCAGTGTCTCCATTAGCCACCACGCCTGGCTGCAGTCAACCGGGGTTTCAGCCAATGTTCAATCGTCCCTTATTGACCTGGCCTTTGGCGGGAATCTCCTGTTTGGCATCAAGACAAATTGTGGTCTAAAGTGGTTCAAGGAGAGCATGGCTACAGCGTGCTCCCTGGGCTTATCTGCTCCACCGCACTAGCCGCATCTGCCCTACAGTTATTATCGCGGCTTTGGCAGAGGTACCCCATACCATCAGCCAATTCAGCCCCAGCAAGGTGCTCAGCAGTTTTGCCACGACCCCCGCTGTCCGGGTCAGCGTGCCTCTCAGTCCACTGCTCCCCCTTGTTATCCCTCCCCCTTTAGTGTAAATAAATAAATCCAGTATTTGTAAAGCGCGAACAGCTACCCGAAGGCATCCCGGCGCTGGGGGCCGTCGGGAAGATTAAGCAAGCTATTGCCCAGAGTCACATGGTGCTGGGCTGACCTGGTGCCGGGGATCGAACCGTGAGCCCCAGATTCCAGCGTCAGTCGCCCTGGCGCCACACCTCTTCCCTTGAAGCACAGCCACCCAGTTGTAGGCCAGAGGTTGCGTTTTTTGCTGGGTTGGTAGACATCACATCAGACAGATAGTCCGAAAGGGGTAGACTTTTCCCTTCGTTGTCACTCCGCCATACCTTCTACCATCCCCAGGTCATCTGACTGAGGACTATCTATCTGTCCTGTCTTATGGCAGGATGCGCAAGCCCTTTTGGCCAAAGGGGCTATGAGGAGGGTGGCTGCCTGCCCTGGAGTAGATCGTGAGTGTTATTCCTGCTACTTTCTGGTGCTGAAGAAGGATGGAAGTCTTAGTCCTATTTTAGACCTGCACCAGCGTAACGCTTTCCACCTGAAGGAAAAATTCAAGATGATCACACTGGCCCTGGAGACTGGATGGTGGCATTAGACCTGTAGGATGCCTGTTTCCATATACCGGTCCTGCAGGCCCATCAGTGCTACCTGCAGTTCGTGGTGAGACAGGAGAAGTTTCAGTTCACTATGCTCCCCCTAGGTCTCACCAGTGCCCCTCGAGTGTTCACAAAAGTGGTGGCAGTTTTAGCATCAACCTTTTGGAGTTCAGGAGTCCTAGGCTTTTCCTACCTTAACTACGGGTTGTTAAAAGCAGGCTCGCCCAAGGCAGTCGTTCGCGACCTCCAGACTATGGCAAACCCAGTGCTTAATTTTTGAAAGAAAGAGTACTGATGCCCAAAACTCTGCTCAGAAGCTGTCTGCTCTGGCAATCAAATGTCAGCACGCCGAATACCAAGGCTGGTAGTCTTTAATCCACAGCCAGACACTCCCTGCCCCTTTTTCTCAATCTTGCGGGTTCCTGCTCTCTCCTATTGTGTCGGGTTTGCCGTCTTTCTCTCCCTCCGTCTTTCTCTTGCACTCGGTAAACATCTGATGTGGGAAATGAGCGCCGGCCCCCGCAAATAAGTGCCCCCACCAGCAACCATCAGCTCAAATTAAGCAGCGAACTATCTGTCATCATTAGGGTTCACTATCAATGTGTGGAAGTCACACCTGGCTCCATCTCAGATGCTCCCCTTTATTGGAGCCATTCTGGAGATGGTTTGGTTTCATGCCTTTCTTCCGGAATGTAGAGTCCAGGACATTCAGGCTATGATCCCGATCTTTCAGTCTCTGTCTTGGATTTCAATGATGCTGACTTTGAGGCTATTGGGACCGATAGTCTCCTGCATCCCCCTGGTCAAGCACGCCAGGTGTCATACGCCAGCTCTGCAGTGGGATCTGAAGTCTCAATGGGCCCAACTTTGAGGGGACCTCTCCAACCACATCTAGATCTCGCAGGAGTCTGCAAATGATCTGCAGTGGTGGTTACTGGACCGTGTTTGCGTCAGCAGCAGACACTTCTCCCTACCCATCCCTGAGTTGAGAGTGGCAAATGATGCATTCCTTCTGGGTTGGGGCGGCCATTCGGGAGTGGTGGTAAGAAGCCGGACTCTGGAAGACGCCCGACTCCATATCAACCTCCTGGAGCTGATTGCCATCCATTTGGCATTGAAAGCCTTCCTTCTGTCCATCAAAGGAAGGGTGGTGCAGGTACTCATGGACAAAACCTTCACCATGTGGTAATGCAGCAAGCAGTGCGATGTGGGCTCTTGGACCCTGTGCCAGGAGGCACTACACCTCTGTAAATGGCTTGGCTATCAAGGGATCTTCCTGGTGTCGAACCACGAGGCAGGATTTTTGAATGCCAGGGTGGATGAGCTCAGCTGTCGACTCCTAACTGATCGGGAGTGACAATTGCACCCGGAGGTGGCGCAAGGCCTCTTCTGCAAATAGAGAGAACCTTGGCTCAATCTATTCAGCACCGCCGAGAACACAAAATGACGTCAGTTCTGCATGTTGGTGTTTCCAAAGGGCCTCTCAATATGGGGACACATTCTGCCTAGAGTGGAACTCTGAACTTCTGTACACCTTTCCACACATACCACTCCTCCCCCGAACGACCAGGCCCAAGTCATCCTGGTGGTGCCGGATTGGACACGGAGAGTATTGAGCATCTGTCCTCCGATCAGGCTGCCCCTCCGGGAGGACTGCTGTCACAACAACATGGTAGGGTTCTGCACCCAGGCCTTCTCAATTTCTACCTTTTATGCATGGAGATTGAGTGGTGACAACTGAACACCTTAGACCTACATCCGGAGATGGTTGATGTCATCTTGGCAGCCAGATGTCCATCGACAAAAACTGCATACAACTGTCTTTAGGACAGATTTGTGGTTTGTTGTGGCACACATCAGATTGACCTCCTCCAATCAAAGTTCTGTTTGTTTTGTCACTTGCCTGGCAAGGCTGTGCTTTGTGCACAGTTATGGGGTACCTTTCGCGTCTCAGTCATTTTTATGGTTGCTGGACCAGCCCTCAGTATTTAGTTCACCGGTGGTGATGTGTTTTTGAAAGGTCTCCAAAACTCGTTTCCTCCCTCTCCTTTCGTCATGCCACATTTTGATGTGCACTACCTTTGAACCGCTTCACACCTGCATCTTGCAGCTCTTTGCTCTCAAGACTGTGTTCCTCCTCACATCACCTCGGCATGGCAAGTGACTGAACTTAAAGCTCTCTCTGTTAGCTCACCGAACACCAGACAAACTGCTTCTGTGGACGCCGAGCTTCCCTCTTATCAAAAGTTTTGACACCATTTCACGTTGCTCAAACCATCACCCTTCCAACATTCTATGCTACGCTTCACCTGTCTAAGGAGGAAGAATGATTCCATCGTTTGGACCCCAAAAGAGAGCTGAGCTGTTACATCGATCGTACCAAAGAACACTAGGTGGATGAGGAGATTTTTTTGCGGGTCACTACGGTGAAAAAACCAGCAAGGCCGTGCAGAAAAGGACTGTCTCCCGTTGGATTGGATTGTGCATCAAGATCTGCTACACATTGGCCAGAAAGCAGCCTCCATAGGATCTTCGAGTCCACTCCATCAGGGACAAAGCTGATACCAGTACGTTGGGATGCAGAGTGACTGTCCTGCGCATCTGCCATAAAGCACTACTGTCTGGACAGCCATGTTCGCTAAGATTGGTATTTCACCCTCTCGGTCCTACAGGACTTCTTAGTTTGAGCTGATTGACAGACTCTCCTCCTTATAGGTACCGCTCTGGTATCCTTTCAAAAGGTGGGAAATCTGCGGTTAGAAGTCTGTTTCAGAAGAACAACTTACTTACTTTTGGTGATGCTCTTTATGATACACACTCTAATCACATATTACTCACCAACCCCTCCGTTCTGTGAATTGGGTTCTACCCATTTAAAGGATCCCAAATTTAGAAATCTGCACACTGGTCCAAGCCAATTTGCTTTTGAGGCTCTGCATCAGGGGCGCGGACAGACACAAAAGCAACTGACATCACTGCAAGGGAGTGGCACCTATATAGCCCTTGCAAGTCCTTTCCGGAGCAGAACGGCGTCCATGTGCAGCCACATGGCAGCACCTACTGGCGAGCAGAGATACTGTTCAAAGGTTTCCAGATCCAGTCCGACGCCTGGGGAATATTCAAATGGTGAGCAATCAGTGGTTTGATAGTCTTTACCAGAAAGAGCGTGACCGAGGGTAAGTAACTACTTCTTCTTGGTTTGTTGTAAACCCATCCAGTAGTTATTGTGAAATTCAGTTACAAAAAGGTGCTGGTGGGCTTTAAAGGGGTATCCATTTTTTATTTGTATAAATTTAAGAAATTAGTCAATTCCTGTTGAATTTTTGAAAACACGTGAATGGCTAATGAAGTGGATAAAAGGTCATTTTTTTCCGCTATCTTGAAAATTGTAAATTTGGACAAAAATATGAGCCAATAAATCAACAGCAAAGTGGAGGCACTTCGAAAGGTGCAGATCTTGATGCAAGTCATAGGGATCACTCAGATATGTGGAAAATAGAAATAAAAAATGAAAACGATTGAATTAGCCGATGTAAAATCAAACAGTTGACATTTGTGATGACATAGTCACAATTTTGTCCTCTGAAGATGGCACCATTTTCCCAAATTCACAATTTTCAGAAATGCTGCAAATTTCTGAATTTGAGCTTTTCGTGAAATTTGCAATTTTGAAAGGAAAATGTAAAGTTATCAAGGTAATTATGAGATGAAGGCCCTGGTAGGCTGTATGGGTGGATAAATGCAGGGCCAGGCCACGCAGCACGCAGTACAGAATGAGTACATGGTAATTGAATACAGTGTATGATTAAAAATAGCACATAAGTTCAGTGAACAAAACAGTTAATGGTACATTATGGTTGAGCAAACGGCGAACCTAAAATCAAACAAAATTCACCTGGTATGGTATGCAATGCACAACACACATCTCAAGCCCCCTACCATGTTTTGCTTTTGATAATCAGCCTTTTTGTTTTACTTTTTTTTTTTTTTTTTGCAAATGGATAGTCTGAGCATGGCATGGCAGGGAGGGGTGGGAGGGAGGCTTGAGTTAAGCTGCGAGTAGTAGTATACCATAACTGATTCATTTAATTGGTATTTATATTTTGTGTTTGCTGAATCATAAATAATCTTTAACTTTTTTCATTGAATAAATAGTATATATGTAGATGTGCACAATGAAATCTGCTATTTATTATCCTTGTTAAGTGTTGGGAGGGGCTTTGAAAAAAATGACATGGTGTACATCATTTATGCAGATTTACAGAGTGGTATTGTTGCAGGGATTCTGCTCAGGAACAGAACTATGCTTGGGACCGTAGAACATCAGTATGTAGGGGACTGAGTCACCATACCACAGCAGTATCTATGAGCCCGAGTCTGACTAGCTATAGTCCTTCACTTGCCCTCCTAACCTTTCTAGAGAGACAAGTGATTTGGCACACCAGAACATAACACTCTCGACCCTCTCCGGGATCGGGGTAAAAGGACACACCTATTCACTCTCCTACTCGTACCTGTCCACAATTAGATAAAAAAGAGACAACGAGGAAGTTTACAATGTTTATTTAAACTATCGTGCTCCAAGATACAATAATTGTGCTACAATTAGAAAACAAATACAAGTTAATGTCATCAGCATGGTTAATAAGCCATGTACAATAAAGAGCCCTGTCATGTTATCTTATAGATCTGCCTAAACCCTCCCATAGTACTGAAGCTAAGTGGTTATAAATTATAGATCTCTGGGTTTAGTGGTGGACCCCGTACCTTAGCACACATTGGTTGGATGTTCTACATCTCAGCTGACAGAGCACTCTGGTCTCAGGACCTTCGCTCTGTAAGTGTGCTTTTTCAGAATCCCTGTCCTCAGTTATATGACAAGATATGTGTATTCAAAACAGCAGCTGCATTCTTTTATTATGTCTAGGTGCTAGTGTCTGACCAGAGAGGATAACAAGGGGCAATGTTTGACCTTGTCTGGGCTAAATCACAGGAAAAGAATATAATGTGAAATAGTGCTGGTTCTGTGTGAAAATACAATGTGGCACAAAAGCAAGCATGATATTTAGTAACGTGTGCAAAATAAAAGCAGCCAAGAATGTGAACCATTATGATAATTGGGAAAACGACAATGGGCCATACAAGAAACACATGACACCCTCCCTTTGATCAGGATAATAGAACGATAAATCACTAAAAAATATAAACGTAATGGTAGGATAAACCAACTCAAAGCGCAATTCATAAAATTATATTGGGAAAGCTAAAAAATGAATTGTCAGTTTAGAAATATAGTCAAATTATGGTGCTTCGGAGGAATCCATCATGTCACTCGCAAATGTAAAGGCCAGGGACACCAAAAAGGAGTCAGACTTCGCAAAAGATGGTTGACTAACAGCCCAAGTCACAAGTTCTAAAGAGCAGACATGATCCTCGCCTTAGCCGATGCTGAGATAGCTACCGGGTAACCTGCGTCCGTGTTAGTAGAGCCTGTATTCAGTGGTCCATGTGCCGATGCACATATTTCCTCAAAAAGGAGTGGCTCAAACCTCACATTGTGGAGAAGCCGCAAACCCAAGGGACAGTCCTGAAAATGGGTCGCTAAGGGACTTATTAGCAGTTCAATGTCCACAGCAGCGGGCGTCTGCAAAACCAGGCAAACATCCAGTGCCCACTCGAAGGGGCACCAGAGGCAGTGAAACATGGGTTGTACGCAGGTAAACCAGGCAGGCCGGAATGTTAACAAATCAAGATACAGTTCTTGTAGAAGAAATATTCAAAAATACTGAAGCATGCATTCATGATCGTGTTGGAGCGGTCGTAGTTCCAGGGGGCTTGCAAATGGAACATCCATTGCGGAGAAGCAGAAATAGGATGAGAGTGCTGCAAATGGGGAATAACAGCAGAGTGACTCCTCCACACACACTGGAAAAAATGGAATGAATCAAAGCCAGTATTATTCCAAAGACAGTTTGGAATGAACTGACTAGGCTGGAACCAGCATTCTTAAAAAAATATATCTGATAGAGACATCTAGCCGCAGATTCCTTAACTTAGAATAGCCCCAGGCGTCAGACTGCATCCGGAAAACTTTTTCCCCAGCAGTACCTCTGTACGCCGGGGGGTGGCATCGCCCGGCTCCGTCCTGACGTCGTCCACGGAAGTGACGTCAATGGAGCCATACAAGTCCCCCCCGGTGTGCTGACGTCAGTTTTCTTCTTTTCCGCGTCCCAACGTGGATCCGGGAGAAGCGGTTCCTCTGGCCTGTTTTGGTTTCAGGCCTTCACGATGCCTTTTCGCGTCTGGAACAGTGTGCCGATGCCTGCGGGCTACAAGTCGTGTGCGTCCTGTTCGCGGCAAATGTCGGCGACGGATCCACACGAGATCTGTATGTGGTGCTTGGGCGAGCACCATGACTCCGTCGAGTGCGACGCCTGTCGGCAGCTGAAGCCGAAGTCCCTGCGGGAACGACTGGTGAAATTGATGTCCACCCTGTTGTCTCGGTCAGAATCCTCGTGGCGCCGGCCTCCGTCTCCAGCGGAAGGATCCAAACGGTGCAGTTCTTCCTCCCACGCTGAGGTTCCTGTTCGGGACAGGTCCCGGAGTCGTTCCCGTGGACGTCGCTCGCCTACCTCAGGTAAGCACCGGAAGAAATCACGGAGGTCGTCGACCTCGCACAAGCGTGACGTCGGGCCCGCTGCTCGCGGTCTTCACCGGACACAGGCCCTCAGTAGTCGCCCCCCGCCTACCCACCATTTCCTGGTGCGGGGGCGACTTGGACCCAGATAGAGGCCTATTCCAGGGCTCTACAGGCCATCTTTGGGTCACCCCATCTCCCTGGCGCGCCTTCGCGCCCCATAGTGGGGGTAGGGACTCAGGTCGGGGGTTCGCCGGCGGGTTCACCCTTGGCGCCGACAGAGTGCCTTGACTCCGGTTCCGGGGTCGCTGCGACGTCGGGACACGGCCCGAAGGGGCATCCCATTATGACGTCTAGTCCTCCTGATGCGTCTTCCCACAGTCCTGCGGGGCTCCCTGCATCGTAGCTGGATGTGGCTGCAGCGCGGAGCTCAACTCCGAGTCGACTTAGTTCCTTCCCGCAGGCTCCTGCCTTGGTGGAGGTCGAGTCGACGCCAGTCCGGCGCCGGGCGGACGAGTCCTCTTCGGGGGTCGTCGACGTCATCTCAACGTCGGTTCCGTCCCCGGCTGTTCCTCTGCTGGTGGAGGACGTGACCCCAGTGGGTTCTCCACCCCCAGGGTTTTTCCCATGCTCCACAGAGCAGGGGCCCATGGGGCACTGGCCGGCTCATTATTCTGCAGGGCCTTTGTCGTTGGATGGACTGATTAGCCTGCAGCCGTCCCCAACAGAAGACTTGCTGTCTCCACCTCGGATGGCCACGGAGGCTAGCACAGAGTTTGCGAGGGCGGTTCGCAGGGCTGCGGATATCTTGCAGATGCAGCCGCCCACTGTCTCTCTACCTTCGGATCCTTTGTTGGATCTTCTCCACCAGGGCACGGTGGATGTGGAGCCCTTGTTGCCTTTTGGCGGGTCATTGTATGATGTCCTTCTGAGGACTTGGGCCAGACCCTCGTCGGGTGACCCCATAGGTCGCCCTGCCTGTTTGTCCCTCCATCCTAGGGTTCAAGGACTTGTAGTCCAGGCAGCGCTCCCTTCCTCTCCTCCTCCTTTGCTTCCTCCCACTCGGGAGTCTAGGTGATTGGAGTCGTGTGGCCGCAATGTCTTTGCGTCCACCAGCTTGGGCCTTCGATCCCTGAACACGACCTGCGTGTTTGCTCGGTCTACTTTTGCCCTTTGGGACTCAGTCGAACAACTCCTTCCCTCTTTACCGGAGGGCCCTCGTGCTGACCTGGTCCGGCTTATTCGGGATGGCCGCGACATGGCGCAGTTTTCCGGTCGGCCATGGACACCACGTACCCTGTGGGTCGAGCTATGGCCAGGTCAGTGGCTCTGCGTCGCCATGCGTGGCTACGCGATGGTGGTTTTCCCGAGAATGTTCGGGAGCGACTCGGGGATCTGCCCTTTGATGGGGCCCCTTTGTTTGATGAGCATGCCGACTCGGCGGTCCATGACTGACAGGTTTTTAGTCCTCTATGGTTGACTTGTGTTTTCGTATGCAGTATTGTCACTGCTTTTATGATTTCGGTCTCTGGGTTCAAGACATTATTCCCCAGACGGGCTGTATGGCTGTTCTGCCGTGTTGTTCCTTCCTTTGGTACAGCTGGACCAGCTGTTTATATGGTTCTTTTTTACCTCTGCCTATGAGCTTGTCTCAAGGGGTGTCCCTTGCTTTTTATAGGGATGTGACGTACCCTATGTGGGGTATTCGTTCGCTATTGTGTAGCTGCATTTCCTTACCAGGAAGTCTCGGAGGCTCCCGTGGAGTTCTCTTTGTTATTTTCTGTCCCTCTGGGGATTTTTCCTGTGGGTTATGCAGTGGGCATCTCCCTTTGTTCCATACTTCCTGCTGTGGTGGAACACCTCCTCTGTTGAGACCCACGGATTGACTTGGCCCTCTCCTGGAGCTTCTGTATTGCTGCCTACGGTTGTTCCGTTGCGCACTCATGCATCTGTGGACGCAGTCTGCTCCGGTGTATTGTTGGGGTTCTGCCGTATCTGACTCGCCCCAGGGGGTTTCACGTCGTCCTGCCTTGCATTTGGCTCATCTTTCTGCCTTCATTCTGCCCCTAGTACTGTTGGCTGTCTTGGGCGTGGGTACGCGTCCCTGTGGGTGCTTTGTTCTGTTCCGCTCCAGATCTGTTCTTTCTGCGTTCTGGGCGAGCACCACATGTGGTCCAAACTAGGTGTGTGCGCGCGCTATCACGGGGGACCCGTAGTGTTCCTTGAGCCACTGTCTTGGCTGCGTTCTCTTTCTGTTGTCTTCTTCCCTGATGTTTGGGAAAAACTTGGGCACACCCTGTCTGGGGTTTGTCTATGGGCGGTAGAGTTTTCACCAGAGCGGATCTCTGTTACGTTTTACCTTGTGCCCCTTGCTTCCCCCTGACGGTCCCCTGCCTGGGCTCAGGTTTTTCTGCTCGTTGCCGCACACAACTCGGGTGTTTCTCCTCCTGGCCTCTGCTGCGCTTTTCAACAGACGTATTCTATCTCCGGATGATCTCTGGCATCATCCTGTATGTATATGTATGTATATATATATATATATATGTGTGTATGTATGTGTATATATATATATATATATTGTTTTTCAGACATTCTATGTCTGAGTGTTACTGATGCCTTCTTCGTTAGTGTGGTAGTCCGTATTCCCGCCTGTATCGCGGTGGCTCGGTCTTCCTTCCCGATCGGGGGGGGGTTGGGGTCGCTCTCTTTTTTTGTGGTTGGACTTGTATATCCTGCTACGTTTCACATCTGTGCCGATGGTACCTCTTGGGCGACTTTCTATTTTCTAGGGGTACTCTTCCAGTTTCCCCTTGATTGTCACTTTCTTGACTTTTCCTATATTTTTATGTGCTGTGTACGCACACGTGACAAGCATGCAGGGTTCCCCAGCGGTGGTTTCGGGGGAATGTCCCAGATTTCCTCTCCCTCTCATGGGAGATAGCTTTGGGTGTGTCCGGCTTGCCGGTGGCCCTTGGACCTGTGGGTACGGTTGCCGGGTTGGCTACCTGGTGCTGCACCCTTCTTCTCTGTCGACGCACATATGCTGTTGCGGTTACGCTTCATTGAGCTATGCATTGTGTGGTGTGGTTCTCACGGTACACGACGTCTGTTCCGTGTATTCTTGTAATTCACATCTATGTATCTTCTGGTAGTCTTAGCTGTATGTCTCGGAATGATGCCTTCTGCCCTGACATGTTATTTGTTGGCACCTGATGTTGTGCCGCTCACATTGTGTGTTCTGCATCTGTAATCATGTTTAGGTCCCTTCGCTGGGCCTTTGTTTCTTACGGATCCTGGGATCCTATACTCAGTTTCCCTCTTTTCGTAGCAGTTTATGGCATTCTGCCATGGTGCACTGAACTTTCTGGTTCTGTGATTTCATTTCGTACCTGTCTGGCCGACAGTGGACTCTTGCCGTCCTCTGACGGATTTTGGACCTTGCTGCCCTTGCTCATGCTCCGCCCTGAACTGCATGGTCTGGTGTCCGCTACGCTGGCAATGCTAAGCTTTATGGGTCTGGTGTCAGCCATGCTGGCATTGCTGCCCCCACCTTGTTTCAGTCAATGTTCTTGACGGACTACTTCCTTTGGGAACTTGGTGGTTTCGTTCGCAGACCCTCCTCCAATGGGGTATAGCTTTGGTATCTATTCTAAGTTAAGGAATCTCTATCAGATGAACGAGTTACTTACCTTCGGTAACGATGTATCTGGTAGAGACACAGTCTAGCCGCAGATTCCTTAACGCCCGCCCATCCTCCCTGTTCTGCGAGGACCTTTCCAGGTGGGGTTCTACCGCCTTGCCTCCTTACAGGTGGCCTTGGTCTTCCTGAGGGGTGCTCCAGTTTACCTGCCTCCAGGGCAGGGTGTGTCTTTCTGTTTTGGTGCATTGGCGCTTCACCCATTCTCGTTCTTGGGTGGCTAGGTTATGTGCTTTTCAATGCTCCTCCACCTGGGTTCTTCCGGCGTGGAGATTCTCATGTTCTTCTAACCTCCCTCCGCCCTCGTCTGTTTCTCCCCATTACTTTGGGGTCTCCTTGTCTATGCTGCAGTCGATTGGGTTGAGGTTCTATTTGACTGTGTTACAGTTCATATGTCATTGTGGGGGGGTGTGGTGAACGTTTTATGTTGTTGTTCACTTCTGGTCACTTGCCATGAGTCATGTTGTTCCAGTCTTGTGGTCCTTTACAGTTGCATCCTGTGGTTACAGACTGTCTTTCATACAGTCCCATCCTGTGGTTGCAAACTGCCCTTCGTTTGTCAGGCCATTCATTTCTACTGCCGTTGCCTTTTATGGGGGGGGCATGGCTCTTTGCTTTGGTGGGACTTTTTCTGGTGCGGGTGCTCTGTTAGCTCCCTTCAGTCCCTTCAAGTGTTGAGTACTCTTTCAACATGGTGTTGTTTCTCATCATTCTATGATTTCTTATCATTATTGTTTCAAAGGTTTTTGCTCTTTTTTTTTGGCACACTGTTCCTATACTCTCACAGTTTTTGTAGTGGCTCCGCGTTGTGGCGCGGAAAAGTTTAACAGTAGAAAACTGACAACACGCTGGGGGGGACTTATATGGCTCCAATGACGTCACTTTCGTGGACAACGTCAGGACTGAGCCGGGCGATGCCGCCCCCCGACGTGCAGAGGTACTGCTGGGGAAAAGGTTTTCCAGATCCAGTATGACGCCTGGGGATATTCTAAGTTAAGGACTCTGCGGCTAGACTGTGTCTACCAGATACATTGTTACCGAAGGTAAGTAACTCGTTCGTGCGGCCGTGTTAGATGCGTTTAAAATTCGATGCACCAATTCACCGAAATGCAGGGAGAGGTTTGTGTTTAACAATGATTGTATTTTGCTAGAAGTTCTAGCACCTACTATTCAAAGGTTTCATGAGCAGATGTGAGAGCTACCTCTTTTTGAAACAATAATGCTTTGAGTCTGTTTAGCTTGTTGAAATCTGCCTTCAAAGTTGGAATGGAAGGTCACAACGAGCTATCTATAATCCCATGCATGGGGGGGGTCTGGACGTTGTTGTAACAACTGACAAGATGTAGTGGACTCCAGCTTGCATTCTGCAACAGTCTTGATCCCTACGCATTGAATAACTCCCATTTGAAAGGATTATGATAAGTGGAAGAATTGCATGAACCAGTATTTCTTTTAAATAACAGGCCAAATTCGACGCTGAAGCATTACATGCGCCGTGTATCTTAACATGTTTGCAAACGAGTGAATGTCTGACAGAAGAGTTGCGTTTCTCTCCAGTTTGGAAGACTTCCTTATTGCACGTTCACAATGATAGGCGAAGGCAAGTGACCATAACTCATGAACGAAGCTGCCTCCAAGGGATTCATATCTACCAACAGG
The DNA here is from genome assembly GCA_963921515.1 of Calotriton arnoldi. Classification (NCBI taxonomy): domain Eukaryota; kingdom Metazoa; phylum Chordata; class Amphibia; order Caudata; family Salamandridae; genus Calotriton; species Calotriton arnoldi. The sequence goes on from CAWUFW010001145.1 coordinate 3,047,674, forward strand.
AAAATGGTTCATGGAGGCCCGGAACTGAAATGTCGAAATAGGTAAAGAGATAATGCTGTGCATTAACCACAAAGCTGAAGGTTTTTCAGCTGTAGTGAATGGAAGTTATTCTAATATCTTTAAATGTAGCATTGTGTTAGTGGCGTCTTTCATTTCCATTAGTTGTTGTTTGCGTGTTAAATTAAAGCGCAAGAATAAATTACTGCAATTCAATTGGCGCCATGGTACGTGCCCATTTTTAAGGGTGTGAAGCGCCCAGCTAAACTGCATATTAGATTGAAGCTTACTTTCCCATGATACAGTGTTGATATGTCACTTTGCCGAATATCAATAACAGACGACACAATGTTATTTAAATTATAAATAAGAGAAGACAGTGTATTAATACTATTATCAACAACAGCAAGTACTTTATCCAAATTATCTTGGTCAATTTGTCTTAAACGTGCAGCAGCTTCCATTTGGGACGATTTCCAAATTTCATTATAAGTAGCTTAAATAAATCTTTTGGTACATGGAGATATGGGACCTAAAAGAAAATCTGACAAGTCCATGTCTTCAGACAGAAGAGAAATATGTTGTTTCACTGCAGACAGTGTGGAATGTTCCAACCATTGTTGACACAATTTTCCCACTGAACAGGTGGTAACAATACCAGAATGTTGTGAGTAAGAATATTGGGGATCAGGTCTGCAGGTGTGGAATTGAAAAAACGAGCATGACAACCATTAGTGTCTACTGGCCAAAATAACCACCCGTTAGGACCTGAATGTGTGGAATTAAATGTACCATTCTACACCATGCTATTGAGTTGTTCTTCTGTATAATTTGTCAAAGTTTGCCAATTATCAAAGCGGGCAATAGAGGGAATATTTAGGGTATTCATTTCTTTAATTTTTGCCAATCCCAGACACGTAGTGTGCTGGACGGTGTCATTCAAGAAAATCATGTGTTTTGGAATTAAGCAAGCCCGAAATAAGGTTTCTGTTCCCTGATCCTGCCAAGGTTTTTTCCCCCCAAATCGATTTCAAATCAAGTAAAGTTAATTCTTTATTTTCCTCAGGGCACAAGACTAACCTAGTGACCAATAAATCTTCAACAGTAATTATTAACCACTGGATTAACCACTAACTTTGGGCTGCGGAGTAGTGTGGTACCTGCCTTAAAGCGATTCAACGCCTCATCTGGGATAGTAAACACCATATAATTACAATATATATATATATCTATCACTGAAATAACCAAAGATTGAAGTAATGTTATATTTAGGTGAAATATTCAGTAACAATGTAATGTTTTAAACTAAAAAAAACACAGAAATTCACCAGTTATAGTTATTCCAAGTAACTATAACTTATGCCCCAAGGTAACTATAACTCGTGTCCCCCCCCCAATGCACAGTTTTCTCATCAATAATTTCATTGAAAATGTTGCAGTGATCTCATCAATGATGTCAAAGAGGATGTTATGATTGATGAAATATGTGCGGTAATTAGCAGTGCATGGCAAGGGTGCGAGTTATAGTTACCTAAGGCCATGCATTGCTTATGACCTCACCTATTACATCACTCATAACATGTTCCATGACATCACTTCTAAGATCTCAAATGACATTATTGGCCACAGGTGCGGCCCTCCTCCCGAGCCTTTTTAGGCCCTGGGGACCCCTCCCCAGGGCTATTTCAAAGAATGAAGGGGAGGGGGGTAGGCCATGTGCCCCCCGACCACTATTATCCCCAGGGACCCTATTCCCCCCCCCCCCCAAGGGCCTGCATTTTTAAAAGGATGGTGCTAACCCAGAGCACCCACCATATACTTGGGGGGGGGGGAGGGGTTCTGCGGGGGGAGCCCCTGTCGGCTCCCTTTATGCAGCGAGAACCGTCACTGCACCCGCCTGGAGGGATTATCTACTAATGCTGCTCCCACTGGGTTGGAGCAATATTTTGATCTTTTTTCCCTGCCTGCATCACTGCGAGTATAGAAACAAATCAAAAGACCACTCCCAGCAGGCGGGAACATTTTAAAGCTCCCGCCCACTGGGAGCAGGTTTGGTATTTGCAAGCAGGGAAACCGCTATGTCCCGGAGGTGGGATCCCTGGGACATAGCTAGTGAGCTGGGGGCCACGGCCCCCCCCTCCCCTAAAGTACTCGGCTCTGGGGGTGGGCTTTCCAGGGCTTTTAATGGCTCGGGAGGAGGGGGCCAAGCAGCCCCTCCCCATTTAAAGTAATTTCGGCCCCAGGGTGAGATCTGCGGGGCCTTTAGAGGTTCAGGCAGGGGGGGGGCTGCTCTGCCCCTCTCCATTTTGCAAAATTTCAGCCCTGGGGGTGGACTCCCCGGTGCCTGTCATGGCTCGATGCAGGGGGCAGCGTGCCCCCCTCCACATATACTATGTTTTCAGCCCCAGGGGTGGGTTCCCTGGGGCCCTCCGATGGCTCCGGGAGGGGCTGCGTGTCCCCCCCCCCCCATATATATTAATTACGGCCCCGGGGGAGGTATCCTTGAGGCCCTGTAAAGGCTAGGGGAGGGGGGACGCGTGCCCCTCCCTCATTAAAACAAAGTGGCCCCGGTTGCCTTTTTTGTAATTTTTCTTTTACTTTACAATCCTGCTGCAGTACTGCCGGATTGTGGTAATTTTTGCTGGGTTTTTTCCGTTTTTGGCCCCAGGGAGGGTCTTTCTGCCCCCCCCCCCACTCCCAGGGGGCCTAGTGGGGTCAGGGTATCCCTACTCTGCCCCCTTATATGTTTCTTTTTTTTTTTAACATGTTCAGGACAGGGGACTAGGTCCCCGAGTCCTGTAATGGCTGCCAGCAACATTTTTCTCATGTTGCTGGTAGCGCTCGCCCGCAGGAGCGAGGTGGCCTAAGGGAAATAAGGCTCCCTGGGCCAATCAAAATTCTCTATTTTTAAAAGGGCGCTCCTGCAAGAGTATCTCGAGACTCTTGCGGACCCAGCCGTGCAGATATGCAATTATTTGTTAACCTTAATTTCTCAAACTATTGAACGGATTTACACCAAAGCACAAAAAGCTAAATCTGCGAACCAAGATCTAGCTTCCTGCCAAATTTGGAGTAATTCCGTTCAGCAGTCTTTGCTGTAGCCTTGTCTAAAGAAGTCTGTGGAAAATGTATGGGGGTTTGGTGTTTTGGGACCCCCCCCCCTTTCTCTCGGCCTCCCTTGACAGATCACCCCGAAGCTTTCCATGCACAAACTAGTCAAAAAGTAGCACCTTTTTGGAAAGTTTCGTGGAGATTTGTCAAACGGTGCCAAAGTTATTAGCAAAACAAAAAACAGCTGACCTAACTATAACTACATAGTATCGACAGCCACAAGATAATATATATCTATATAGATATATTTATCGCTCACTGGTGACTCTATCACAAGTGTTCTTATAGTTGTGTCAGAATTTCCATAGGATATTTTCTTATCAATGAATCTGCACAAACCTTTCCAAGCAAAAGTACTTCCAGTTTGGGTTCTTAATAGCACATTTCTATCCAGGCACAGTTAGCAGAGATGGGCTGAGAGGCTGAATTAGGGCAAGAAATTTCAGCTGAGCAATGGAAGTTCTGCTGTATGCAAACAGGCATGATGTCCCCGAGTAGTAAGCTTCATATAAGTTTGGTCTCAGAAGATTCTAATCGTGCCAGATGTGGAATGCCAGAAGCTGGATTTCTTACATTTAGCATGGCGGTGCAGATGAGTACAACAGTACTGGGCAGAAGTGACGACTGCCCTGTCCGCTTTAGTGGATTGTGCGATACAATCCAACACTGCTACTGCACTGTTGGGCTGGATAAAGGACATTAAGACTCCACATAAGACATTCATTGCCCTCGCCCTTCTGCTGGCCAAGAGGCAGGTGGCCTGTAGGTGGGGTAGTGACAGAGCCCCCAAATCATGGCTGACTCATTTAATATAGTGCACTGAACAGTTTGAATCACACACTTACCTATTGCCTCCCGACCCAAAAACATTTGGATTCTGCTCAAGGCGTATCTACTAGTCCAAGCAAAGGCCTCCGTGAGGAATTGAGGCAGGATTTGGAACCCTAAGACCACCAGTGTAAAGCCCTTGCAGACTGAAGCCTGCTGATTGAACCTGTTGGAATGGACCACGAGTCATGAACGTTTGTATGCCACATTGTCCTGTCTGCATCAGCCATGCCATGCCCCGCTAAATGGACATCTAGCAATAAATCGCATCACTAAAAAGTGAGACGGGTAGTAGGGTCTTCTGCTATTTTTTTTATTTTTATTTATGTCCTAGCATCATGTATTTCTATAAATTCCATCTGTACCGTGCATTGTGCTGTCAAGTGAATATATTGTGTAATGTTGATCTCTTACTGTAGATGGTTTCAATAAAAAAGTCTGCAGGTCATAGCTTCCATTGAGACAAATTAAAAAAAAAATTCTTGAGCAGTGCAGGACCATCTGAACAAAGAACCAAAAGACTTCTACAAATTCTATTTTTTTTTTAAATGTCAGTATTAAAATGAATGAGAAAATAAATTTAAATGTTAAAAAAAAATGCATAATGGTTTAAAAAAATATAGAAAAGTTGCAAACAAAAAAGTTAAAAAGAAAAAAAACTTAAAAAACCTTCAAAACAATAAGATATCATGTTGACAAAGCCCTGCGTCCAATCTCCTCTGCGCTCAGCTAGACATGGTGTGCAGAGGGAGTCAGTCTGGATGCTTGCAGAGGGTTGGGTGCAAGGCCTAACCAGCGTCCAAGTCTTGTGCGCAGCCACAACTGTGCGTAGCTGTAAGCTGTGCACAATGGGTTTGCCTGCCCGAAGGTTTTACACATGCTAAATTTAGAATATGAATAAAGAACCCGAGGCATACACTGAAAAGCCTACAAAGGTTTAAGTGACTTTATAGTTGGGTATGATTCAAAGACTTGATGCACGTATAAAAAAAAAAAAACTAAAATTAATTGGAAAACAATAGGAGATAAGAACTAATGTTCAGAACTCTATAAAAGAGCTGACATATTCGCCAGTTATAGTTTAAACTTGCGCCCCATAGTGCACTGATTATGATATTGCATCACTCATGACATGCTAGATGACATTATTGAGAACATCACTTTAACTTTGTTTCAATAAAAAAAAATATATATAAAATGGATAAGCCTTATTAAATGTTTCAGTGGTTTCAAAGCTCGTATTTCACAGAAAAGAGGTATAACTGTGAGTACATTCCCATAATTCACAGTGCTGAATTCCTTTGCAGGTTTAGCTTCCTTAAATAAATAAACAAGTTAAACCCTACTTTTCCTCTTTTGTTCAGTGCTGGCAAAAAAAAAAAGCTTTCAAAACGAGAGGATTGCTCCTAGAACATTAATCTGCAGTCTTGACCATCTCGCCCTTGCAGGTCCAGCCTTGATACAAGCGTCTGACAATGAATCTTCCCCAGTGTGTGAAAATAAACATTGTAAGCGCAGAACACACTGCACTTTGTTTTCTTCTTTTATATATGTCTAGTTACACCTACTCAATAGTGTTAATGTGCTACAAAAGAAAAACACATTTTAGGATGCTTGTTTTTAATTTGCATTTAAAATATAACTAATAAACATTCTTGCATAAAACAGTTTAAATATTACCACAACACACATTTCACAAAATATTGATATACATAACTGCTGTCTCAGGCACACTATGATGGTCAAATCTTCTACAACTTACTAAAGAGCACTAAAATAGTTTAATAAATCAACAATAATGTAACCCCAGACCCACAGTTAGTGGAGTTGTCCCCTCAACCGGCATCAGGTACCCTGAGTTTCCAGTGCCGGGGACAGATTCAGCATTGTTCTTCCAAGCAATTTTAAAAATATTTCAAAGGGCAGCAGTCCCCGCTGGGACTCCTCCTGCCCCACAGGTCTCTATGGGGGTCCATTCAAAAGCCTTCCGACACCAGTTCTTAAAATGGCACTGTGTCCTCCAGTGGGTGTCATTCCGGCACTGCTACCATTCCAGCACCATCACCGACTCCAGGACTGATGCAGAGTACGACCTCGGCACCAGCGCCGTTGATGCCTGAAGCGATACTACCATCTCTCAGGCCACCTCTACCCCCCAGCCAAAAAGGTTAGGTTGAGAACACAGATGCAAAGTCTCCTTTAGGAGAAAAAGTACAGGGAAGACACTCCAAGTGTTTAATGGGACCAAATTCATCACTTATCAGATTAAGATCAGCCCTGAGCAGAGGTAGTTTTGGTTCTACAGACAACTCTTCATGAAGCCAGTAGACTTGACACTTCTCCTGAAATAGACGTATATCAAGCCCCAGGTCACGCGCCACCAGAAATAGCCTCTTTTCATTTAGTTATTTTAAAAGTGACAAGCATTAGAACTTGCTCTTCCCTCTGATCATCATCCTAAGATTTTAGTAAATTCTTCTAACATGAACTCCATCGAATGAGCCCCAGTTTCCATTTAATATCATTGATAGAGGCAGTGACCCGGTCACGCCCCATCACCACTCCAGAGGTGAGCCAAGCTATAGCAAGGAGAGCTAGGGCAGCTCCTCATGGTCCAGCCTTTCTTTCCCTTCACCCCTCTCCTGATAGCTTAGCTCGTCAGGCCTCATCCACCACTAGACTAAGCCTGGGTGCCTTCCCCCCTTCATCGTGGAGATTGAGCGGAGCCATCTGAGTATCTTTTCATTGATGTTATTTTTATCAGCTTGTCAATCATTTACTAGATATGTCTGTTCTGGCGGATAGCACAAATTTGTTTCCAATGTTGACTGTCGGAAACCAAGCTTAGCCATTATCCTGCAGTTTGCAACGTCTTGAGCCCAACAAGGGTGTGCAGTTGGTACAATAAAAGTATATATATATATAGCTGTCTTGTCAGCCTTTGTGTGCCTAACAGATCAGCTGCCTGTTTTCAAGTCACAGGTGCGCTAAGATCCTGGAATGCAGCATGCTTTCTTGGTCACTACAAACATGCCCTATGCAATATGGTGGTTTCCAGTCTACCAGGTCACCTCAAACCACACTTTGCTGAAGTAGTGATCGACAGGGTGCAGCCCATTACATAATTAAAGCTAGATTAGACACCACTGTTTCCATCGTTCGGTCCATGGGCTCCTTAATCGCCCCAAGGAGACCTGCCTGGATCCGTTTGTCATGCTTTTACAGGGATGTTTAGAATACTTCAGTGGACTTTCTTTTTCACAGAGAAAGACTTTTTGGCCAAAAAGTGGATGCCACTTTAGAAAAGTTCAAGGAGGGCTGAGCTACAGCTAGGTCTTTAGGTCTCCAAGTATCAGTGAGAGGTACTTTTTTAATGCCCAGACCTCTTTCTAGGTGCTGTCTCTACAAAAGATGCCAATTTTCATACGCTGCCTAGCAACAACTGCCCAATCTCCTCATGCATTAGTACAGAGGCAGGTGAAAAGGCTATGCAAAACAACTTCAGGTCTTCTCTTCCTCCTCCCTGCACCACCAGGTAAGCCACAGAAGTTTAGCCATGAAGGACATAAACTGCCAGTGGGAGGACGGTTTGCCTCTTTTCTACAAGCGTGGAAGGCCATTACTTCAGACCTGTGTGTCTTACAAATAGTAGAAACAGAGTATACTCTACCCTTACAGAAGCAACCCCCAGAATACCTCTGCGACTGTCCCTTCAATGAACACTTGGGCATCATGCAGCAGGAGGGAGCAGATGAGTTTAGAGCAAGATAAAGGAGAGGGATACAACTCTCTGTACTCCCTGACCCCAAGATGGACGCGGTCTTAGACCGATCCTAGACCTCAAGCTCTTGAATCTCTTAAGCAATGAGAAATTCACGATGGTCTTCCCAGTTTAGGTCCTCCTGTCATAAGGTTTCTGCACATACAGAGCTATGCACAGGATAGTAGGACCTCGGAATATAGTGGTGAGCCAACCATAAACCTTAGCACCCAAAACCCCAACCCAACTAGCCTTAGAGTCCCATTAGCACTAATGTACCAATGATTAGACAACCCAGAACACGGTATCTCTCTCTCAGGACTCGCAGAGGCAAGAACACTCTTTCGTTACTCTCGTACCTGTCCACAACATGCGTAAGAAGAGACACTTTATAGTTCAAAATATTTATTGCAACTTACGTGCCCTTAGATACAGTACACGTGTCAGTACTAATAGCATAATACATAAGAATAATATAATCAGCATAGTTACTACTCCATAGAATACGAACGGGGAAAGCATCTCATAAAGCAGTGGATATATGTCTAACTAACATTCCCACCCTCTCTGTGCTGGAAGCCAGTTTATTATAATAATAGAAGACCTGTGGGCTTTGACTAGCGAACCCCCATACCTCAGTCTCTTGATGCAAAACTACATCAGCAAACAATCACAGCTCTTCTCTCTGGAAAGGTCGTCTCCAAGTGCTATCTTAGAGCAAGCGAGCGCATTATTAAAAGCACACTAATTTCTCAATGGCAGCTGTACAAGTGTTATGTCTAGGTGCGAGGGACGGGCCAAATCAGTAGAAACCAGGGACTTGTTATTCGACCTTGTAACTGTTGTTCAGACTGAGCCCACAAGGGGAATAGGAGAAAATGTGAGAAACAGAAAATGCAGACTATTGTAGAACAACTGGGCAATAACAGAGGGCGACAGAACAACATCCAATAGTAACGTGCGCAAGAGTCATCATGGCAGCCAGGCGTGGTAACGTAGCCAGACCTGCCAGGAGGCCATGAGCCACAAGACACCCTCCCCTGGTCAGTCCATCGGCCACGACGAAAATGAAGACAGAGTTCCAAATATCTGAGCAGAATAGAGGCGGTCTACTAACGGCAAGTCAATCAATCCAAAAATGTGAAAGAGCAGAAAAATGCTATACCGTCCAGAAGGACATCATTGGAATCGTCAAAAAACGTAGACGCCATCCAGTCCAATAGGTCAAAGCTGCAGGAATGTTCTTCAGAGTATGGAGCATCCAAAAGCAATGCGGGACAGCTTGCGTGATATTCAATATAACTTTGTTGCAGGAGATTCTGAGCAGCCGCCCAGATATCCCATTGTGCCAAAATCCCCAGTGCAGCCGCACGCATCATAAAGCCAGCAGCGGAACAGTCCCGTTCATGGGCCTCTAAGGGACCCACCAACTGAACAAAATCCGGGACCGACAATGACGAATTGGAGAGGCAATAATCCATGGTCCATGTAAATGGACAGCGGATGCAAGACATCACAGGTTGCACGCAAGTGAAATACGCAAAGCGAAAGGAAAGGGTGTAGGACACACTGATAGTTGCCAAGGGCAGAACATCGAAGCCAACCAGAAGTCGCTCACGGAGCAGCTGGAGGCGTTCGGGATCGAGAAGGGCCCAGTGGAGTGCAGCCATTGCGCAGAAAACAGACCAACAGCAAGACACCAGCCGCCAAAGCGAGGATTAATGGGAAACCACCAAAGACGCTAGAAAAAATAGAATGTATGAATGCCGGTATCACACCGAAAATAGTTTGAAAGGTGGACACGAGGCCAGACCCCACAACCTTAAAAAGTGCACCAGACCCTCAGTGTTTGATGCGTTGAAAATACGATGAATTAACTCCCCAAAATGCTGGGGGAGGTCAGTGTTCAAAAGGGCCTGTATTTCACTGTGGGTGCTCGCCACCTGGAGAATGAATGTCTCCCGGGCGGATGTGAGCATAACCTCCTCATTCAATAATAGGGCCTTTATTCTGCTCAACTTATTGAAATCTGCCTCCATGGTAGGAATGGAAGGCCAAATAGAGCTATCAACGATGTCGTGAGGGGGAGGAAAAAGCACATTCTTGCAGCAGACAACTCTGTGTGAGACTGTAACAATATACGGAATGCCAGCCTGTAGGCCACAACAGTCTTCGTTATTTAAAAGCAAATAGCTACCGTTGGTAAGCAAAGTAAAAGTAGGAGAAATAGCAGGAGCAGGAATACCTTTTAGCACACATGCAAGATTTGGAACTGAAACGCTACAAGCCCCGTGCAATTTAATATGTTTACAAATAGCGAATGACCCACAGTTGAATCACAAGACTCCCCGTGAGAAATACCTCCTTGCCATCTCTAAGGCATTTATACATGAAAGGCAAGGACCAAAGTTCATGCAGGAAGGCACCACCCAAAGGCTGGAAACGGCCCACAGGATGTTTCATGCACGAACTAAATTCAAACAAGGAAAAAGGTAAAGCGATAACCCCATGAACTAGCCACACAGCAGAATCTAGTTCCGCTACAGAGAATGGTAAAGGATCCACCTTCTCGATATGTAACAACGTGTAAGATGCATCTTTCATGGACATGAACTGCTGTTTTTCAGTCAAATTAAAGGGCAGAAAGAGGGCAGTGGTGTTTAAGAAGTGCCAGGGAACCTTACCCAACTTAAGGGTTTGCAAAGTCCATGCAAACTGCATCACTGAACGCAACTGATTCTGACCATGATACAACATAGAGACATCATCTTGTACAATATCAACAACAGAGGATACAATATTGTTCAATGTGTAAATGCGGGAAGACAGGGTATTTATACTATTGTCAACAACAGCAAGCACCTTTTCCAAATTTGCTTGGTCTATTTCCCTAAGACGGGAAGCAGCTTCCATTTGTGACAGCTTCCAGAGCTCATTATATGCTTCATAAATGAATCTCTTCGGTCGGGGACCACGAGGTCCCAAGATAAAGTCAGATAAGTCAATAGTGCCTGATAGGAGGGATAAATGGTTCTTAACAGAGTCTAAGGACGAATGTTGTAACCATTGTTTACATAATTTACCAACCGAATACATGGTCACAGTACGAGTTTCAGTAAATCTTGGATCAGGCTTGTCCTGTATGTAACCAGGAACTGTGCCATGAAAACGAAGTTGGCATGCATTAGATGATATGGGCCATGCCAACCAGGGTGACTGTATTAGTGCAGAAACGTTAAAGGAATTGTTCTGAAACTGAGCCTGTAACGCCATAAGGGACATATTAAAATGCAAACTATCATTTGGAAGACTCGACAAGGATGGGATGGTTGGCGCATTTAGTTGTTTAACGGTAGCCAACCCCCAACACGTGGTCTGATAAATGGAAGCATTTAGAAATAGAATTTGGGCTGGGATAAGGCAAGCACGGTGCAGAGCCTCAGTGCCCTGCACCTGCCGTAGCTTCGAACCCCAGATTGATTTTAAATCCACTGTGTCTTTCCAATACTCATATCCACCCACCACCAAGGCGCTCAAAAAGGAACCCGAATATAGTAATTTAGTGTGGGTCAACATTATTTTTTGAGTCGATGGAGATTTTAATTTAAAATAATAGGACCCAGGGTTCGATCGATTAAAATCAGTAAAATAGTTGAATTTATTTCGAAGAGTCTGGGAACTACCTGGTATGGGGTTTGGGCAGTGTTCCCATTGGGTGTAAGTAACAGGGCTGCGTAGTGCACTTGGTTTGTGGAGAAAATGATTGCCCCAATGCTGGTAGCAATACAAATCGGCATAATTCGCAGAATTCATATACAAGTCTTCAGCATTAAAAGAGGCATAATATTTTAAATCAGCAAACAATGCTTCAACTGCATGCACATCCCAATCATCAGAATGCATATTACTTTTTACTACATCACCCATCGAGACTCGAAGGACATTTGGTACATTAATAATTTCTGTCGGGCCATGTATTTGAAAGTTTACCGCATCCCATACGATGCCATCAGCAACTGGAAACGCTGAAATGTTCACAAATGTGTGGTCACGCTTCATGATGTGTGAAGAGGAATGTGGAGCCAAAGTTCCAGCAACACTGTTCACAGCAGAGCGTTCAGGTAAATAGTGACCATTGATGAGTAGAAAAAACACTGTGACAAAGCCAATGGACATGAACAAAAAAACCAAGAAAAGTACCATCCAAATATATGTCCAAGGTGGAATCAAAAAATTGTCTCTAAACCAGGATTCAAAAAGACTAAACTTGGACGGGACTTGTGATGAGTTGGAATCCGAGTCAAAAGAATAACGTGTCGGGCTCAGTGGTGTTGTTGGTTGGTGTGCCACTGACTCTGTGGCGGGATAAGTATATTCGTCCTCGGCTATGCAGGGTGATGCAGGGGGTTCAAATATATTTTCAGGCAAATCAACCATCTCCATGGTAACATCAGTGATTGTTCTTGCAGGCGTGCTTCGAACGCTTGTCCGATAAATGGCAGGACAAGAGACCGCTGGTGTGACACTATTTAGGATCGGCCAGATGTTGTAGCTTGACATTTTCCACTGAGATGTATCTGTTTTCCTTGCGACCGGGAAGCGGTGGTAGGATGACTGTACGTGTTCCCTTCAAGCCTAGTACTGGAACCGGTGCACGAAAAGAGGGGCCGAATTCTTTTTTGTTCTCCACCTTCTCTCGTACCAGGTCGCCAATCTTCGGAAGCCAGCCGGCTACCGGAATCTGTACAGCAGGGTCTGTGGCTGAAGGTAAATGTGCAATCGCTAGTTTGTCTCGGGCTTCTTGTAAGTCCTGTAACATAGTAGAATGATTATCTACATCGAACTTGGCGGATTGCGCCGCCATGTCTAGACCATCAAGGTCAGGCACAAACATTCGTATGCCAAAGAGCATTTCGTAAGGGGTCCGCCCACCCAGAGGCCTTCTAGGGAGATTATTAAGTGCACGCTGAACGGTATACAAGTGGGCCAGCCAGTTCCTGCCAGTACCTATAACTCTAGCTGTCAAGGATTGCTTTAAGTCACGGTTCATTCGTTCAACGATAGAGTTGCCCTCAGGCCTATACGGAGACGAAAATTTCACCCGCACCCCTAAGGAGCCCATTGCGTCCTTGTAAGCCTTAGAGGCAAACGCCGGACCTTGGTCAGAATGGAAGGTGCCGCATGCAAAAATTCCCACAAAGACACGCAAATCCCTAATGACATTTCGTGCGTCAGCACTCCGTTGTGGCCAGACCCAGATGAACCGTGTGCACGAGTCCACTGCCACTAAGATATATTTATAGGCAGTGTCTGAAGAAAATGGACCGCAGTGATCCAAGTAAACACACCCAAAGGGTCTGTTCGAAATTGCAAGCGAGGTCTGCGGTGGTCTTGTGACTGTTGAAGGCTTGATCTGTTGACAAACGTCACAGGAAAGCACATAAGTACGTGTATCTTTGTATAAACCACGCCACCAGTAACGCTGCTGTAAAATGGCAATTGTCGCAGACACACCAGCATGCGTCGAAGCCATGCCTTCGTGTGCCGCTGCCATCAAGGAAAGTCTGCGGTCCGCGTTGGGGATCAGCCGAACCCCAACGTTAGGTATTGTTACATAAGGAGCCTGATCGGGACCTATCTGGTAAGAATATTTAGAAGGGAAACCTCTAGGGTAATTAACTCCTTCTTTTGTTGCAGCAATAGCTGCCAAGATATCAGTGTCTATTTTAGACATGGATCTAGTAACTGCTGCTACTGAACACGTGAGTACTGCTGATCTGGCAGCTTCATCTGCCAGACTGTTACCAACAGCGTGTGCGCCCACTCGCTGATGGCCTAGGGTGTGAACCACCTGTGTGAGTGGCAGACGTCTTTGTAATTCTGCCACCCTAACCCAAAGCATTTTATGCTTGATTGTGTTGCCTTTAGCGTCTCTATAGTCATTTTGCGACCAAAAGAACAGATTGTCATTGTATGATTGAACACAGTAGTAAGAATCGCACACGATTAAAGTGGTCACATCAGGATTTACGAACTCAAGCGCAAGCACCAAGGCACGCAACTCGGCCAATTGTGCGGTACTGTCCCCGAGTGCCTGTGTATGCACCACAGTGGATTTGAACTTTCCGTTCACAAACGTACCTGCAACAATAGCACATGCGGCTGAATAAGCATGCTTGGAACCCGTGGCCGGTTGTGCCGAACCATCGGTGTAGATCACACAGTCGTAATCCTCAAGCGGCAATAAGGACAAAGGAGGAGGATGAATGAATTCATACTGTAAAAACTCCTGAGTCTGAAGAGAAGAGTCGAAAATGAAAGTGACATCCGGAGACGTCAAAGATGTTGCCCATTGAATCCAACGGGGTGCAAAGCTTTAGAGTTCGGAACACTTGCTTTCGTCACTGCCTCTAGGGCAGGATAGGGTGTTACCACCAGAATGCGTTTTCCCTGTGCCAGTGCGCGCTCCTTCAGGATCGCCATTTGTACTGCTGTTAGCACTTTCTCCACAGATGAGAACCGCATTTCTGCAGAGGTGTATAGATGTGACTTGTATGCGATGGGTACTGTATCACCTTCATTAAAGGTTAAGTACGTGAAACCCACTGCCCCTGGAATGATTCTAATCACCAAGTTTGTGTGGTTATCACGCGTCAAAAGGTATTTAGACTCAAGAAGGTCTGTCTGCAAAGACTGCAGAACGGAGGTATGCTCCGGAAGCCAAGAAGACTTCGAAAAGGTAGGTTGTATCAATGCATACAGTGGCTTGATACGCTGGGCGTATTCGGGAATATATGTACGTCCGAAGTTCAGAAAACCCAGTAAAGACTGAAGCTTCTTCAGATTAGTAGGAGGGCACAGAAGTGCACATTTCTCCAGAAAATGGGGGGGCTAAACCCTTACCTTCATTGTTGAGCTCATAGCCCAAGAACAAAACGGTAAATTCAGCAATATGGGATTTGGCAAAGTTAATTTTGTATCCCTGAACCGCAAATTCAAGAATAATGCGGTCCACCCGGGTCAGATGCGGAAACAATTCATCGTCTGTCAGATAAATGTCATCCACATACGAACAGGCGTCTGGATCGATGCCGTCTAACAAAGAGACAACACGAGCGGCGAATACGCCTGGACTATTCTTGTAGCCCATAGGAAGACGCCTGAATTTGAACATTTTACCACCGGAAGTAAAGGCACACCATTGGCCACTCTCCGGGGCTAAGTTGTGCGTGTAGAATCCATTTGAAAGGTCAAGGGTCGTTTTGTATTTTTACGAACAAGACTGTCTACAAGCGCAGAACTATGGGTATTTTGCACCGCAAAGGTCCGACAATGAGAGTTCAAATGCCGGTAATCCAATACTAAACGGTACGATCCATCGGGTTTAGAAACCGCGAAAAGGGGATTGTTCATAGGTGATACACAGGGTTCAATTACTCCCTGATATTCCAACTGTGTCAGAATTTCGGAAACGGGGCCTTTGGCTTCACGTTTTATGGGATATTGGGGTTGTGGCTGCGGCAACGATCGCAAAGGTATTTCATGGGGGAGATTCTTCGTCCCAACCCACGTGATTGCGGAATAACGCTGGAGCCAGGGACACAGCCCACTCTGCTGCAAGAGCCTCTGCTTTGTCCTTTGGGACATGTCGAGAAAAGCTCGGAAGGATTACCTCCTCCCCTTTACGCGCAGCAATTACGAATGGGGGTGGCCAATCCGCCTCTGCCAATAAAATATCATATGAAGAGGTCAGATTTTCCCAAAAAATACCTTTAATTACTCGCTGTATATCACCTTCAATTTGAAGGACAATATTAAATAGTCTGTCAGGGGTGCCACTCTGGTGTCTGCTGTTTCAACAGTAATGAATGTTTCAGTTGCTGTCGCCTCCATATGAGGACGTAGCGCCTCCCGCACTATGGTTACTTCCGCTGCGCTGTCTAGGAGGGTTACTGCCCACGTCCAATTCAGGAGTCTCGTTCTCACCGTCTGTGGCATATTTCGCTGTTACAGCGGCAACTCTCTTCTTCTGAAATTGTGGTCGAAAACGTTGAGCGTCTTCTTCTTTTCCTCTGACTTGTTGTCGAGGCTGGTCTCGTCCCTGTGGGGCCTCACGGGCCCTTCCTCTATCCTGGCGGTCTCCTCCACCGGCCTGTGACGAAGTCTGTGCCTGTGAAGAACGAGGAGAACGCGTATCAGGGATCTGAAACCTATCCGGTGACTTAATTCTCGCTCTATCGCGTAAATCATAAGTACGTTCAGAAGAAACTGAAACCGGGGATGCGCCTCGCGATCCCGGCTTTGTCTGTTGCTTACCCTGTTTTTTCAGCCTCCAGCTCTTTTTAGTGAAGACTGGTTTCTCATCCTTCTCAGATTGAGATTTGGTTTGTTGCTGTTGTGGTTGCGATTGTGTTTGCAGTTTTGCAAAGGCTTGTTACCCAGGCTGTTTCTACCAATAGTTTTATAAGCCTGGGTAATAATTTTCGGTAATTCTCGAGGCTTGTCCAATTCTGGGACCAAAGCCAAAGCGTTAGCTACTTGAAAGTTCACTGCATCGCCCTTGACATTCGCAAGGATCAGTTCAGCTACTACTTCAAACACTCCCACTAGTCTCATCCCTAATTCCACAGCCGCTTCAGGGCCGTGTTCATCCTGTACTTTTTAATTACAGAGGGGAGAACTGTCATGGAAGGAGTACCAAAACATTTAGAATATACTGCTGCGAATACCCTACCCCAGTTGTCACATGCTGTCAACTCGGGAATTAAGTCTTTTGGCAAACTAATCGTCAAAATACGATGTTTATCCACAGGAGTTGTATGTGGAAAAACTGCCTCCAACTGATCAAACTTTTCTGCAAGCCAATAAGGAAAATCATCCTTATTTTGTGGCCGTTTGCCCATCACAGAATTTACCATGACGGGACTTATGGTCACTCCGCCTGCAGCAGCTGGATGGCCTGCAACTCCAGGAGGGGCTCCCTGGATGTTGCCTGTAACATATTGCACTAAGGCTCGATGCACTCGTACCAAAGCCGAATACATGTTGCGCAGTTCCGCGACTGGTATTGTCATATATCGCGGATGTGGGGTGTACCCGGCCAAAACAGGCCAAGTGGCCCCATCAATAGATAAGGGGCCTAAACGAACCGTGGTAGTCGGTTGGGGGAGGGCGCCATCAAACTAAACACGGTGTTGCCACGCCGTGAGCGGTACCTCAAGACAAGAATAAGGTATATAGTTATTAGGAACTGCGGTGGCTGTATATTCATGGAACAAATTGTCAGTCCCATCCACTGCAGGAAAAGTTATCCATGAGTAGAATACCTCAAAGTGGTAAGCCGGATCGGCTTGTACCACAAAGATCAGTTCGACTCCAGTATCTGGCACTCCATACACCCGTAAGTGTGTCCGGAGTGCTCCGCGGCTATGCGCCGCAATTTGAACAGCCATTTACGGCTAGAATTCGTCGACAATCTAACAGGAGGCAGCACAATTAGGGTTTTAATCAAGAAAACCTTTTTTAACAACTTCAAGCTTGAAAGAACCTACAAAAACTTCAATATAGGAGGTATCGCCGTCACACACGCTTCCGGAAGCGTCTGTGAGGGGGTTGTGGACAAGCACAAGTACTACTCAAGCGTCTCGCAGATAAGCTGCCCCACTCGTTGGTTGCGCCATGTCATAAGGTTTCTGCACATACAGAGCTATGCACAGGATAGTAGGACCTCGGAATATAGTGGTGAGCCAACCATAAACCTTAGCACCCAAAACCCCAACCCAACTAGCCTTAGCGTCCCATTAGCACTAATGTACCAATGATTAGACAACCCAGAACACGGTATCTCTCTCTCAGGACTCGCAGAGGCAAGAACACTCTTTCGTTACTCTCGTACCTGTCCACAACATGCGTAAGAAGAGACACTTTATAGTTCAAAATATTTATTGCAACTTACGTGCCCTTAGATACAGTACACGTGTCAGTACTAATAGCATAATACATAAGAATAATATAATCAGCATAGTTACTACTCCATAGAATACGAACGGGGAAAGCATCTCATAAAGCAGTGGATATATGTCTAACTAACATTACCACCCTCCCCGTGCTGGAAGCCAGTTTATTATAATAATAGAAGACCTGTGGGCTTTGACTAGCGAACCCCCATACCTCAGTCTCTTGATGCAAAACTACATCAGCAAACAATCACAGCTCTTCTCTCTGGAAAGGTCGTCTCCAAGTGCTATCTTAGAGCAAGCGAGCGCATTATTAAAAGCACACTAATTTCTCAATGGCAGCTGTACAAGTGTTATGTCTAGGTGCGAGGGACGGGCCAAATCAGTAGAAACCAGGGACTTGTTATTCGACCTTGTAACTGTTGTTCAGACTGAGCCCACAAGGGGAATAGGAGAAAAGATGAGAAACAGAAAATGCAGAGTATTGTAGAACAACTGGGCAATAACAGAGGGCGACAGAACAACATCCAATAGTAACGTGCGCAAGAGTCATGGCAGCCAGGCGTGGTAACGTAGCCAGACCTGCCAGGAGGCCATGAGCCACAAGACACTCCCTTCACTGCATACTGAAGCCTGGATGTGTGTTGTCAGCTTGCAGAATGCCTTCTGTCACATCCCAGTCCCTGCAGTCGCACAAGAAGTATCTGCGATTCATGGGGTGGTCCACTCGCTGCCAGTTTGCAGTCCTCCCACTCTGCCTCACATTGGCTCCACGAGTCTTCACAAGGTGATGGCAGGCAGGTGGTGGCAGCAGCTCATCTCAAGAGGTTGAGAGTTGCTGAGTTTCCTTACCTCGACAACTGGCTGCTGAAAGCCGTTGCTGTTGCACCACTTGCAAAGGACAACACCTCTGTTGTTCGACTTGAAGTTTTCAGTCAGTGTACCCAAACTTTTCTGCAAGCCAATAAGGAAAATCATCCTTATTTTGTGGCCGTTTGCCCATCACAGAATTTACCATGACGGGACTTATGGTCACTCCGCCTGCAGCAGCTGGATGGCCTGCAACTCCAGGAGGGGCTCCCTGGATGTTGCCTGTAACATATTGCACTAAGGCTCGATGCACTCGTACCAAAGCCGAATACATGTTGCGCAGTTCCGCGACTGGTATTGTCATATATCGCGGATGTGGGGTGTACCCGGCC
The DNA here is from genome assembly GCA_963921515.1 of Calotriton arnoldi. NCBI lineage: Eukaryota > Metazoa > Chordata > Amphibia > Caudata > Salamandridae > Calotriton > Calotriton arnoldi. The sequence continues at coordinate 3,066,528 of CAWUFW010001145.1, forward strand.
AAAACAGGCCAAGTGGCCCCATCAATAGATAAGGGGCCTAAACGAACCGTGGTAGTCGGTTGGGGGAGGGCGCCATCAAACTAAACACGGTGTTGCCACGCCGTGAGCGGTACCCTCAAGACAAGAATAAGGTATATAGTTATTAGGAACTGCGGTGGCTGTATATTCATGGAACAAATTGTCAGTCCCATCCACTGCAGGAAAAGTTATCCATGAGTAGAACACCTCAAAGTGGTAAGCCGGATCGGCTTGTACCACAAAGATCAGTTCGACTCCAGTATCTGGCACTCCATACACCCGTAAGTGTGTCCGGAGTGCTCCGCGGCTATGCGCCGCAATTTGAACAGCCATTTACGGCTAGAATTCGTCGACAATCTAACAGGAGGCAGCACAATTAGGGTTTTAATCAAGAAAACCTTTTTTAACAACTTCAAGCTTGAAAGAACCTACAAAAACTTCAATATAGGAGGTATCGCCGTCACACACGCTTCCGGAAGCGTCTGTGAGGGGGTTGTGGACAAGCACAAGTACTACTCAAGCGTCTCGCAGATAAGCTGCCCCACTCGTTGGTTGCGCCATGTCATAAGGTTTCTGCACATACAGAGCTATGCACAGGATAGTAGGACCTCGGAATATAGTGGTGAGCCAACCATAAACCTTAGCACCCAAAACCCCAACCCAACTAGCCTTAGCGTCCCATTAGCACTAATGTACCAATGATTAGACAACCCAGAACACGGTATCTCTCTCTCAGGACTCGCAGAGGCAAGAACACTCTTTCGTTACTCTCGTACCTGTCCACAACATGCGTAAGAAGAGACACTTTATAGTTCAAAATATTTATTGCAACTTACGTGCCCTTAGATAAGGTACACGTGTCAGTACTAATAGCATAATACATAAGAATAATATAATCAGCATAGTTACTACTCCATAGAATACGAACGGGGAAAGCATCTCATAAAGCAGTGGATATATGTCTAACTAACATTACCACCCTCCCCGTGCTGGAAGCCAGTTTATTATAATAATAGAAGACCTGTGGGCTTTGACTAGCGAACCCCCATACCTCAGTCTCTTGATGCAAAACTACATCAGCAAACAATCACAGCTCTTCTCTCTGGAAAGGTCGTCTCCAAGTGCTATCTTAGAGCAAGCGAGCGCATTATTAAAAGCACACTAATTTCTCAATGGCAGCTGTACAAGTGTTATGTCTAGGTGCGAGGACGGGCCAAATCAGTAGAAACCAGGGACTTGTTATTCGACCTTGTAACTGTTGTTCAGACTGAGCCCACAAGGGGAATAGGAGAAAAGATGAGAAACAGAAAATGCAGACTATTGTAGAACAACTGGGCAATAACAGAGGGCGACAGAACAACATCCAATAGTAACGTGCGCAAGAGTCATGGCAGCCAGGCGTGGTAACGTAGCCAGACCTGCCAGGAGGCCATGAGCCACAAGACACTCCCTTCACTGCATACTGAAGCCTGGATGTGTGTTGTCAGCTTGCAGAATGCCTTCTGTCACATCCCAGTCCCTGCAGTCGCACAAGAAGTATCTGCGATTCATGGGGTGGTCCACTCGCTGCCAGTTTGCAGTCCTCCCACTCTGCCTCACATTGGCTCCACGAGTCTTCACCAAGGTGATGGCAGGCAGGTGGTGGCAGCAGCTCATCTCAAGAGGTTGAGAGTTGCTGAGTTTCCTTACCTCGACAACTGGCTGCTGAAAGCCGTTGCTGTTGCACCACTTGCAAAGGACAACACCTCTGTTGTTCGACTTGAAGTTTTCAGTCAGTGTACCCAAATCTCACCTGGAGCTCTCCTGCTCATAAGGGTAGAACTAGATATCACCGTAATCCGAGCATTCCCTCCTCCACAGAGGATTCAGGACATTTGGAACACTGTTCTGATGTTTTAACCGGGTGCTCCTTTTCCAGTCCTGATGGTCATGTGACTGCTTGGTCTGTGTCTTCTTAGTCAATCGGTCCAGAACTTAACCGTCAATATGACTGCGATATGGTACATCAACAAACAGGAAGGAGTGGGATCTCATCTTCTATCTTGAGAAAGGTTGAGACTCTGCTCCCAACAAGGGTTGTAGATGGTTGCCTACCAACCAGCTGGCTCGCTTAACATCAGAGCTGACAGCCTCACTCGGTGGTGTCTCCACCCAGAGGTGGTTGAGGGACTCTACACCCGGTGGGGCATCCCTCAGGTGGACTGTTTGACACTTGTGAGAGTACCCACTGCCTGGTGTCCTGTACCCTCCAGTGTCCGTTACAGTGGGCCTTGGTATGGGGCGGACATATTTCAGTTAAAGTGTTGGTTTCCACTTCATTACGTGCTTCCACCCATACCCTTGATTCCTCGAGTTCTGAGGAAGATTCTGCAAGACGGGGCCCAAGTCATCCTATCCTCATTGCTCCAGACTGGCATAGAAGAGTGTGCTACATAGACCTTCTACACCTTTACCTATTTACTCCATTTCAACATCCACCCAGAGTGGATCTCCTCGTCCAACTGGGAAGACAGATTCTACACCCCAATCGCCAGACTCCCCACCTTCATGCCTGGACACTGAGCTGAGCCATTTGAGTATCTTTCGTCTTCAACCAGAAGTGGTTGATATTCATTTATCAGTTCATCGACCATCAACTACATCTGTCTGTTCTGGTAGATTGCACAAATTTGTTTCCAGTGGTGTCTGTCTGAAGGCAAGCTTAGCCAACTTCCTGAAGTTCACATTGTCTTTAGCCCTACAAGCTTGTGCAGTTGGTACAATAAAAGGACATATAGCAGTCTTGTCAGCCTTTGTGTGCCTATCAGATCAGCCGTCCTTATTCAGATCACGAGTGTTGCTTCACTTTTTGAAGGGAATCTTTGATTTCCACCTTCACCTTCTATTGTTCTGCAATGGGATTTGACTTGGTGATTTTTTTATGGGAGCTCCATTTGTGTCTCTGCAGTTTCCAAAATGTTATATTAATAAATGTATAATAATATTAATCTTTTTTGAGGTACCATTTCAATATAAATTATAAACTATTTAACACAAAAGACAATACCCCTTGGCCTTAAATACAGAAACTAACAAGCACTGGCAAAGCCAATAGGTCTTGCCTATATAATATGAGTGCTGAGCTGTTGGCTTGGCATATGTTTGTAAAGCACTGTTTGAAAAAGGTAACAAAAAATTGAAAATACTGGAGGAAGATCAAACATATCTTACGGTTTTCAATTTATTTTTATAAATTTCATGAATTACTTTTCAAATACTTTTCGCTCAGGGAACTCTGAACAGAATTTAAAAACAATAAGGATGTGACAAAATGCACAGGGAAATGCTTCAAAAGCCTAATTTACTTTCCACAGGATTCAGTCATTTTCTCACCTGCAATAGCCCAGGAAGCAGATTTATGGGCCTCCAGGAGAAGGGCCATGCTAAGTACACCTGCTTTAGATGCCAGCTGAGTGAGTGCAGGAGATGACCCTTTACCCAGCGCCATGAAAGCCTTTGTGTACCAAAGCTTGTGTTTCCACTCAATTTGCAAAATGCAGGAGATAAAACAAAAACCTTACAGTCTGCTTGTCAGCCATACCCCAGCAAAAATATCCCTGTTACTTTCACACAGAAGCTTGGAGAGCAACACGGCGTATGGGTGGGGGAGTTTTTGAGGGATGAAGCAGCACAAGAGGAAGAGAGCTAGCAAACACATGCTCTCCCAGAGTGCTGAATGAAAAAAAGTAGTTTCATAAATGTGAGCAATGGAAGGATATAAGTTGGCCAATCCAAAGGATTGTAAAGAGACGATGGTCCAGGGGAGAGAAAAGGCAAGCCATAGAATAGGAAGCAAGCAAATGAGTGACAGTAAAGTCAACCAATGGTAAGCTTAGGGCTGGCTGCTCACAAACAGACAGTGAGTGCTGTCTAGTAGGTGTGACCTAAAAATGATTCATCTCGGGTGTACCTACCAAATAAAACTTACATGGAAGAACATTTTATCATTAAAAAAAATACAAATGAATTGAGAAAAAACCAAGAATTAAGACATCAAATTTTTGTCTTGTGTAGCCAATATAAATTTAGAAGCGCAACAAACCCAGAGAGCCAGTGTGCGGAGGGATGATAGCAGATACTTCCTGCATTCCTCTGTGAAAGCCGGGCCACAGAATAGAGCATGAGCAAATAGATTCTTACACAGAGCGCTCTCCTGTTTCCCCCAAATTTCACCCACATCAAAGAGTCCGAAACGCAGACTGAGATCGTCTATTACCAGCCTCCAGGATACTGCGCTTCCCAGGTAGGGCTGTCATTGCACACAACCGTGTGTACGCACCACCAAACTACTGCGCCGCCTAGCACCTATTACCTGCAAATCTGCGGAAAAAGACTTGGTGCCTCATTTAAAGTTGGATGGAGATGAAAATTCACCAATTTCTGGAGGGAAGCCTTAAATCAGCAGTTGAATTACCCATGCTGAGGTCCCTCCACGAGTGAATATTATTGTAAAGGAAATTCAGCCGTGGATTCTACTCCGTAGTTAGAGTTTCCTCCAGAAACTGGATGACTTTTAGTCCCCTTGAAACTAAATAAGACCCTTGATCGTAACCAGCTGCAACAAAGTGGATTAGATTCAAGCGTTTCAATCATAGTCCTGTTCTCCAGCCATGTGCGCATGTCCACATTAACCACTGCCCTATCGGGAGCCAAGGGCAAGGGTGAAGGGCAGCATGTTTGAGTGAGCCCTCCCACAGCCTTGGTTTCAGTGTGTCTGCTCGAGCCTCACTGCAGCTGACCTGCTTCAGGAGCAGTGCCAGTGCTTGCCCGAGCTGCAGACCTCCGGGCCCTGAGCAGAAGTGTTTGGACGACGAAGCAAATGTCTCAGTCGAATACATTGATTTCCATCCAGCCAACTATTAAAAACCTCTAAGCCACAGCTCGTGATGAGTGGGAATTTGGATCTGACTGCCTCCAGCTGTACTGACCGACCTTCTAGTTTACTCGCCAGCTTTGTAAGGAGGAAGATTAACGAAGTACCTTTAGATTATGTTTCTAAAAATTATTGCTTTTAATTTGACAGGTTACTTGTAGATACATATGTTCTTGCCCTCAATATTTTTATTTTTCATCATTTATGGTCCAGATACCCTGTTTTTCTGTTCATTGACTAAACACCAAAACGTACGGGGTTTTTTGTATTCACCACCAGGAATTTCTCCTTACAGTACTGATCCAGCATATATTGTTGGACTACCCTGATAATATCAAATAGGACTGTGCAATTCGCATACTGCAGAATGCCCGTTGGGTAATCCCCTGACTTATTAGGACCCCATACACCCTTTGATTTACCAGGATGTGCCTATAATAAACTTCTCAGGTTGCCAATACGTATCCCTGTTCTAGGCCTCTGTCGATATAAATTCTTCTGCGATAGTTGAGCTGTGTCCTAGTTTACATCCAAGTACTGTGAGGGAACCTCTGAATTGCTCTCAGTAACACTGGTGGAATAACCCATTGTGGCCATCTTCTTCCACGGACTACTCATGGCTAGGCCATCAGATGCTGTTTGAAGCATGCGTAAAGCCTCTTGATGCTTGTACGCATGCAACAATGTATAAGCATGGACAGGATTACAATGTTATCAAGCCTCCAACTAAAAAAGGTCTTACACCTTGTAAGAATATTTGCTTCAGTTACCCAGGACACTGAATTACAAAATATTTATCCTCTACCTCAACTCTCCGACTCATCTCAAATCTCATTCTACTACTCTTTTCAATGCAATACCCTATTTCTCACCCTATACCTCTATCAATATATCTTCTACCTCCACTCTCTCATTCATCCCAAACCCCATACCACTACTATGATCCCCAAAATAACCCTTTCTAGACTCTTCCCTACTCTACCCCTCCTTGCATCATCTCATACCTCTTAATATTCAGATCTCCCAAACAAGCCTTTCTAAACCCTCCCTCTGACTCTTCCCCCTCCACCTCCCTATTCCTCATCCCAAGCCTCCTCCTACTGCTATGAGCTCCAAAAAAAGAATTCATACTCCTTCCCTCTTCTATCCCTCCACTATTCTTTTCAATCCAAATAACAGACTAACATGTCCACCACTCAAATTAACTTCATATTTCACTATACTAATTCACCACTCATCCTTTATGGGTTCCGGAGTAGCGTGCTACTCCCCGAAAAAGCGCTTCGACACCTCGTCAGGGGTAGTAAGCGCTATATAAATGCAATTACAATACAATACATCAAGGAAAGCGATGATCTGGTATTTACGCAGCTTATTGCTACATCCCTTCTTAGGTATGGGCTGGGGAAGAGCCCCTTCCAAGTGGAGTATCTGCGGAAGTGACCCTAATTGGGCCGCACAAGGCATACGGGGGTTCAGTGATTGGCTTTGGAAAGGGGTTCTGCTGGTAGCCCCTTCTGGCCTGCCTCACCCTCTGCTCCAGTAAGCCCTACTACCACCTCAGTGCCACTTCCCCAGGTACTACCACCCTTCTCCTCCATGTATCCTGAGGGCAGCTGCCCCAGACTTTAAGAAGGTCTGCAGTATGTCTCTGTAGAATGAAGATCTACATCGGCCTTAACATCAAGTGAACTAACGTTCTCTTCCAATAGTGGACGGTGACACAATCACCACCCACCCTACACCCCACTGTAAACTACTCACATAGCACCAACACATTCTAGGATCTGCAAATCTCCTCTAAGACCAGCCATTGTTTAGCTCCCAAATGTCTTGAAATTATGTAACAAACAGTACCCTAAACATATGTAGGTAGTCAGTATCAGTGCTTTAAATGTGCAGCTACTAACTGTCCGGTACTGAGTTCCTGCACTTCTTTAATTTGAGAGAGTACCTGCACTTCTGACAACTGCTGCAATACATTTAATGGGAGAGAACCGGCACATCTCAGACCTGCTGTAATACATTTAATGGGAGAGTACTGGCACTTCTCAGGAGCAAACAGTTACTCTAAAGACTGAGTCCCTGCACTTCTTTAATTTGAAAGGGAGAGTGCCTGCACTTCCGAGCACTGCTGCAACACATTTAATGGGAGAGAACCAGCACTACGGCAATACATTTAATGGGAGAGAACCGGCACTTCTCAGCGCTGCTGCAATACATTTCATGGGAGAGAACCGGCACTTCTGAACCGGCACTTCTGAGCACTGCTGCAACACATTTAATGGGAGAGTACCAGCACTGTTCAGCACTGCAGCAATGCATTTAATGGGAGAATAACGGCACTTCTCAGCACTACTACAATACATTTAATGGGAGAGTACCAGCACTTCTAAGCACTGCTGCAATACACTTATTGGGCGAGTACCGGCACTGCTGCAATACATTTAATGGAAGAGTACCGGCACTTCTCAGGAGCAAACATGTAGTCTAAAGACTGAGTCCCTGCACTTCTTTAATTTGAAAGGGAGAATGCCTCCACTTCTGAGCACCGTTGAAACACAATTAATTGGAGAATACCTGCACATCTCAGCACTGCTGCAATACATTTAATGGGAGAGTACCAGCACTTCTGCAATACATTTAATGGGAGACAACCGGCACTTCTCAGCACTGCTGCAATACATTTAATGGGAGAGAACCGGCACTTCTTAGCACTGCTGGAATACATTTAATGGAAGAGAACGGGCACTTTTTAGCACTGCTGCAATACATTTAATGGGAGAAAAACTGAACTTCTGAGCACTGCTGCAATACATTTATTGGGAGAGTGCTGGCACTTCTCTGGAGCAAACAGTCACTCTAAAGACTGAGTGCCTGCACTTCTCAGCACTGCTACAATATATTTAATGGGAGAGCACCTGCACTTCTATATTCCCGTTTAAAGCACTGGTCGCTATTTCTGAGTACAATCTTAGCTTGAGAGAGTGCTCGTGGGCACTAAGTTCTTCTGAGTCAGTTCCGCCAGCCTGAAAATGGTCGATGAAAGAAGTTCTTTAACATGGAAGCAATGTTTAGAATGTTGAGTTTGTGGTCCTCATTTGCACTCTAGGCTCTTGGTCACTCCTCCAATGCCCTCGTTTGTAGCGCCTAGCTACAGACCGCTTTGGCTCGCCCGCTGCATATCGTCGATTTTTACGTTGCTAAATTGACCCCATTAGGTCACCTGTAACGTGGCTACATTTTCCGCTCACATTTGGGACACATGGAGTTAGGGCGCCATCGTGTGTCTGAGGTAAATATAACAGGTGGGCAAGAGTTGTTGGTATTGCCAATACTTCTTGCCTGAGTTACTAGATTACACACATGAGGATGCTTATCTTTATTGCACGAGATATGACGACAGAGATTCCGCAGATGCGTCATACATTGCACACCACACACATACGCCACGTATGTATGCACACGTACGTAGGTATGTGCACCTTTGCAATATGTGACTGTGTAAATCAGATATTTTTAATGCATGAGTAAGCTGCAACTGTTCCTGGACATAATTGCATTTCTATAAAGCTAACGACTGTGAACTGCGCTCTGTAGACGCAACATTAATCGTGGGCTGTTTTATTCCGTGTTTAGGACTCTAGTTTATTCTCATATCAGACTTGGAAACTTGGCTTGCGTGGCCCAGACCCACTGTTCCCCGGGAGGCTCCGTTATATAATCAGCGCTCCGCCGCAGTCATATGTCGCTGGAAACCCTTCATCACAGCGATGTTTAGAAAGTAAACCAGAGTTGCAGGAGCCCTTCTCTTCGCAGGGAAAAGACTTTCTTTTATTCTTAGGTATATCCTTTGAAACCACGAGGATGCTTTTTGACATTTTATTCAATGCAAAGAAATTATCATACAAATAAAAAACAAAATTAAAAAATGTACAAAAGTTGTGAACGTATATCTTTTAAATGACTGCCTACCTGTCTCCTTCAGTGTTTTTAAATAAAAAAAAAGCCTCAAAGCTAGTGAATCATATACAGCAATAAACTACACTGCCATAAGTAGATTAAAACCAACGTTTCATCCCGTTTTTAAAGTGGCATTTTATGGCTTCAAAACAGTACTACATCAACCAGTGTTGGTGTTTGCTTGACCACAGCAGCGCAGAAGGAGAAAGCTACAGAAAGGAAAAAATAAAGCCATAGCACCGAAAAAAATTTACATACTGCACACTGAAAAAAAGATATCAAAAATAATGCCTGAAATCTAGTCTTGTGTGACGTGCATGGCTCTTGGTCGCCTTAAACAACAGCCCTGAATTTTGGATGTTCTATAAAATGGCTCCTGAGCACGATTAAGTGGCAAAAGCAACATTTATACAAATAAATCTAGTCGTTTTTGGTCACGCTACTGGTTTATCTGTTGTGTCTAATGAAGAAGAGTTCAAAAAGATCGTTTATACAGACTATTAGTTTGTTCCGAGGCGAGTAAACTCCTTACTTGGTTAGTACAACGTTAAACACGTCATGTCGCGTGTAGTTATGTGCAGTGAGCATCACTCATGGATAGCTACGTCTGATAGGCTCAGTCTGTCAAAAACGAGGAAGGAGCTGAACTACGTCATTTGATTGTGTGACTTCTGTTGGTCAACCAAACAAAGGTGACACCTCAGGCCAACCAGAGCTTGCCTGAACAAATCGCCCCTCTTTAAATGACACCGACATTAAGCTCCAGCCCAGTCCTTTCTCTATGTTTGTTGCCACTGCCTAACTCTGCTGAGAAAATCAAATCTGGAAGCCTGTGAAGGTTATGGTGAGCACTGATCTCAAATTTCAGAAGGCCATCTTCAGGTTGGCTCCCAAGTAGGGAGTAGTAATCAATAGTTCAGCACAGGTGGTGGCCACAGTTGACACAATAAAGGGGACATCTTTGATTGGAATTCTTCTGTTGCCCAAAAACTACAGTCATTGTGGCTAAACATCTATAAGAAGGCCAGGACTGGATACTGGGGTGCGGGGCTTTCATTTTCAATAAATGTTGCATCATTTTCTCAAACCATGTGGTTGTCAGCAAATGTGGAACAGAAACATTTTTTGCGCTTATGACCCAGGCTTTTAGTAACTTCCCATGGCTCTGGGCTGGAAGTTTCCAGCTACCATTCAGATCCGGACTCTGAAAACCTCTCGCTGCTGCTGTCGGATCCTGGGGAGTACTGCCCGTAGGGGCTGGAGTGTGAGATGGGAGCTGGGAGCTGAGACAGATCCACGTAGAGGCCTGTGTTGCTGCACCCGGAATCAGTAGACAGAGGCAATGGGGGAATCTTGACATTCATCTCTGGCCCAATTGTCTTGTTAGGGGGGAAATTGTCATATTCCACAACCATACAATCCTGGTGCTGCTTGCCAACATTGTTCTGAAAATCAAATAAGTAGGCAGCCCCCTTGTACTGTGGATCCTGCATTGGGTTGGAGGGCTGAAGGGTTGCGTCGTGCTGCAGGTACTCCTGCTCGGGGCGGCCATGTTGCATTGGGATCATGCGCTGGGGGGTGGCGCAGAAGTCGTCTGTGGGAGATGCTGAGCCTGAAGAGTGATGGGACAGATCAGGCTGCTGGCTCATCTGGCTTGCCATGGCCATGTGCTGCTGCGGCATGGGCCAGTAGGTGTATTTAGATTGGCCCCCGGTGTTTCCTGGAAAATGCTCTGCTGTCCCTGTGCTTCTAGGTGGATTCGATTTACAACGGCGGGACTTAGCACGTCGGTTCTGGAACCAAACCTGGAATGAAGAGGAAACAAACATTTGTGTGAGGAAATAAACTGAATTCCTCTCAGTACTATAGCAATATAGACTGTTGGTGAGAGCTATACCTGTAGTTAAATGCCCACTGCCTGAGTTATAGGCCTGAGTCGCAGACAAGGTCCAGAGAGAGGGAGAGGGGTTTTAAGAACCGGTAGAGCCCGAGGCAGAAAGGCAATCATGCTATAAGAACATTCCACCTACTGAGAGTAGAGTGCTGTTTAAACAGAAAGGAAGAGAACGCTGAACATTGGGATGCGGGAGCAGAGGGCCTCTATTAGCCATTCTTGGCTTCTCAGCACTGCCCGGAAATGAAATATCCAAGAGGGTTCAAAGACAGCACAAAATATGAACCACATAAACAACAGGAAACGAAGCCATCAAGTATTAAAGGCGTCTTTAACAAACAATTGATCATATTAAGGTCCTGGATTGATTCCATTCCAATTGTTTTTAATCACTATATTTCGAAATGGTGTTACTTTCCGGGTTTTTCTCCCTCTCTTTTCTCCCAAGTCACCTGCCATGCTTTCTCATTCCCTCTGGCACCTGTCACATGGGAGAACAGAATGTATTGCACATCAGCTTCAAGGGCCTGGAGAATCTTATACCGAGACGGGGTGAAAGGGAATAACGCTTATGTACATCAACAATATACGTACTTAGGGAACACCAACCCCATGGTCTGTGATTATTTGTAAGAGCGTGTGGCTGTTTCAAGGAGCCATCCATCCTGCATCGCTAACTATCACCAGCAGTAGGCATGCTAGCAAGTTCCTCTGGTGATGCCAGCTTGTGTTTTGAGTCCTATTGTGACACTATTCGCTGAGTGACCCCTTAACACGTGTTCCTCCAGTCAAGGGATAACTCAATGTACCGTTGCCAGAACCCTCTGTTCCTCATCTCTGCCTTAAATATAAAACCGCCCTGTTTAAAACCTTAACTAACTCCCACTCCGCAGTGTTGCAGAAGCGTACTGGCTCCTGCAATGAAAAGTAGAGTTTTTTGTCCTCCCACTGACTCCCCAGCATTCGGTTAACTCGCTAGACATTTCATCGCCGTACTGCAAAAGACGGGTACCTGCGAGCACATGGATTATACAGAAAAGGGTGTCTTTTTAAACATCCCTTCTTCTAAACAGTGTATTGAGTAATGAAAGTTTCCTAACCTTCCATCATACTCTAAAAGATGTGTTAGTACATCGCAGCAACCAAATGGCGATCTATTGATGTAAACAACTCGAAGTAAAGACACCATTTGTCAATCTCATCTCAACAAGAAACACTTTCTCCACACAGACATTCAATACCACACAGGTTACTAAACAACATGGGTTTGCAGTCCCTCAAAAATACTGCTTTGCATCAAAAAATGGAACAAAAATTACTATTCCTTTAAGAGGCAGGCATCTTCAAACTATTGCTAATCATCCCCTGATTTAACTGAAGGGAACTCTTAAGAGTATGAACAAGTTTCGACTGATCTTATAATTGTGTCTCCATCACGATTATACCAATCCACTCATCCAGAATAACCTGTATTCGTAGCATCCTTTTGTTTGTTCCAGTGCAGTTGAATTGTTATTGTGTACATTCTGCTCTGATTGCGGAATATATATGGAAGTTAACATATACCACTTTGCCCAAGCTCAAATTGGCCTATCAACCATAACCCACATCAGGAGTGTTCAAGACCTGTATTTGGGTTGGATATGCATGGACGTCATGCTGCGACCCCTGGCTTGCCCTTTGCTACCCCTAGAACTACATTTGCGTCCCCTGACCTCAGAGGTGGCAAACTCAGTGCCAGGGACAAAGGGGCAGCTGGGGCTGCACTCTATTTTCTGACACTTTTTTTTATTACACTAATAGTGAATACATAAAATATATTATTCACTAATAGTGTAATAAAAATGGAATACAATAAGCCGGAATATGCACTTCCATGACAGATGAGGTAAGTAAAAATACTTTTAAATGTATGTTGTGTGCATGCTTGCGGGTGAGAGTGTTTATGTGTGAGGGAGTGTGAATTTGTGTGTATGTGTAAGTATGTGTGTGAGTGAAAGTGGAGGTCAAAGGATGTGTGATGTCACTTCCACTACCCCGGGCATTTCGGTGAATTGGCGTCCATGTAGATATGTAGTGATTATTTCTTCATTGGACTCTGGTCATTATAGCAAACAGGGAGGCGGTCTCACCTGGATCCGTGACTCTGGCAGCAGGGTGATGGCCGCCAGCTCCTCCCGCAGGTGGATGTCGGGGTACCCGTTGCTGCTGAAGACGAGCTCCAGGGCCTGCAGCTGGGCCGGGGAGAAGCTGGTCCTCTTCCTGCGGTAGGACACCGGGGTGGGCTGTGGCTGTTTCTGTGGAGGCGGTGAGGGCTGTGGGTGATTCGGGGGATGTTGCTGCTGCTGCTGCCGTGGTGCAGGCTCCGGGGGCTGCTGGTGCTGGGCAGACTGGGGGTGCTGATGTGAGATGCCATGCTGCTGCGGGCTGCTTCCGGAGGATGCAAATTCCTGGAAGGTGCTGATGGCACTTAATCCTTCACCGCCTCCTACAAAAATAAATCAGAATTACAATATGTAATAAAAAACACACGCTCAACTGCTGACAAAGGTCGAGCACTTAAATTCCAACTGTTTCATGCATATCTCGTGAGTGCAGCTACTCCCGACATCCGCGGCTGAAGGATGTCAAAAGGGCAACAAGAGTTCATAGAAAGGAAGGCGCACTCTGATTAACGTCACTCAAAAGACATCTGTAGTGCATAAAAATCTTCTTTTATTAATGTTGATTCGACTATGAAACAGGCACACAGCCAACGCGTTTCGTTCCCTTGTGCCAGGGGAACTTCGTCAGGGCTAGTTAAAGGTAGAATAGAGCACCCCTAGGCAATCATAAGGATAATAGATCGCCTTTTATGGCTCTCGAATAAAATCAAGATTAAGATATATTCCAATCTAGACAAGTATAGAAGGACATCTAGTAGTGTCAGAGAACAAATCAATGTCCACATCAATGTCGCATAATCAGCAGTCGAGTAAGTCATAAGTAACACGATCTTATCATGCAAGACAACGGAACCGCACAGCGTGATAACCCGCTGGTTATCACGCTGTGCGGTTCCGTTGTCTTGCATGATAAGATCGTGTTACTTATGACTTACTCGACTGCTGATTATACAGTATGTAGCGGCTCTGTGAGCAGTATCACAGAGCTACATGAAGCGCCTGTCAGTCACCACATACATACACACACACAAAGGTGTGCTCGTTCCACCCACCCCATCACTTCTGAACTGTACAAAGCACTAAGCGATGTTTATTTTTTAGGACTATGAGGTGCACTGTGGCTCTGTATTAGAGAATATTTACCTCCATCCTAGAGGTAGGCCTGTTACAGCATTACTAACCCACGTGCACAAGCTTTGGGGCGTGATGCTAACGTTAAGTTCCCACTCTAGTCCGTTTTCTATGTTCATTGCCAATAGCCTGCTATGCTAAGAAAAGCAGGAGGGGACAGGCGTTGCAAAGTGAGCACTGATGTCACATTTTAGAAGCAGATGTTAGATTTGTGGGTAATGGAGAATAGTCCAGAAATGGAGGTGGTCACAACTGACACAACAAATTAAATATATTATCGATTTTATTGGCGCTGTTGCCCAAAAAGTACAAGCAGACTGGAAAGTTACATATTCAATCGGATTGTCAAAAATCATAATTATCAATGTCCGACGCTGTCGGAAAACCAATAACTCATCTGCACAAATTCTGTATAAGTGATGGTACCTCGTGCAAGAAACGTGAGGCGATCACTTCTGAACCAGGAGAAAAAATATTTGCATGAGTTTCTTTTGCTAGTTACGCGTTTTGATAACATGCTTTTTACCTGCATTGCTCCCACTGTTGACTCGGTTTTTAATGCTTGTCTCTTAAAACCTTCGACATTTCGCTTTTCGTAACGGTATATTAAAGGAGTTGTGTCTAATCTGCTGTTAAATATGTTTAAGAAATATAATTCGTTGTACTTTCTCCCACTAGAAATGTTTTCTTCCGGTTCACACAGTGGGAGATGAATGCGTCTCTCTTTAAAGCTCTCTGATCAGAGGTCTCAAATGTTGGAAACTATAAAACTGATGTTTTATCTACAATCAGTGACTTGTAGATCAGTGGGTTAATCGCCTGCTGCAGCGATCTGTGCGGTCGAATCCCTACGGAACCGTCTCATACTTTATCCTGCTGTAGTCATGAAAATAAGACAATTGAACCGACGAATAAACACTTACTATTCAAACAAACACGTACAGACAGTCCATTGCCCAACTGTATTCGACACTCCAGTCTAGAGGATTCTCCGCAGCAGGCAGTTAATCCCACTGAGCTACCCTACCCGTTGATGCCTAATCTTTCTGTCACACAGAAAGCAGCGGGAAGTGGGGCCAACCGGAAAACATGAGTATTATTTGTAAGAATAGGTTAATCCACCATATGGCCAAAATTCTACACTCTTGAAAACATTAAATATATGTGAATAACCGCCATTTCACGCATTGCGCGCTCCTCGCGCTTGTGGGGCGTTAAACATGCACTTTAACTCTTTTACATGTTTTAATTTAGCCAGCATTGTCAGACGTGTTTTCAGAAATTACACTCAAACCATCCTTGAAAGGTTACAGCGCTACCTTCAAAATCATGTGTGAGGCGACGAGCGACGGTGTCTTAGAACACGGTACTCCAGATATTGGGTATAATCTACCGAAACTCGAGGAATGGGAGCAAAAGCAAGCCTTTGTGAACGCCACTTAAGCAGGTGAACCCCCAACTCCCCTCCCCCCCCCCCCACACACACACACACTTGTCTCCCCGCACAAATTAACACAGTCTGGTAGTGGGATGGCATATAGAGGGAACACTCTGGTTGTATCCTTGCAAATTCAGTAGCCTCCGGGGACATCCGGAGGCCATCCAATGCCCCAGGGGCCACCGGAAGAGTGAGGCCCGGGCGGAGGGGGGAGGGGGTTTAGGAAGGAGTGAGGGACACGGGAGGGGTGAATGAAAGTAAAAAGGGATAAGAATTCTGGAAACCGGAAGGATACTGAAGAAAGTGAAGCCACAGAGGGATGGGGGTATGAGGGCCGAGGACGGGGAGGGGTGGTTGATTGGGTGAGGGAGAGTGGAAAGTCAGGGACACTGGGGGAGTGTGGGGTATTAAGGGGGTTCGGGGCAGTGGGCCTCCGAGGGCGCCTGGAGTAGTGGGTGGAATGTTGGGTGAGGAGCATGGGGGCTGTGGGGGGTGAGGGTCCTGCAGGGTGGAAGGGCACCAAGAAGCAGGGGAGAAACCGGAGGTGGGGAGAGAGGTGAGGGTCAGGGGCGGGTGAGGGGGGCTGGAGTGCTGATGAACAAGCCAGAGGATGATGGGGGGCAGTGGAGGGGTCAGGTGGAACCGCAGGGTCTAGGAATACTGGAACGCTGATAGGATGAAGACAGATTCATAAAGCGCACAGATGCTCCTGGGAGTGTCCTGGCGCTATAGCATATTTTCGGAGAAGGCTGCCATACTCTGGCAAATCCGAGGCACCACATGTAAGTGTTCCCGAGGGCAGCGGAAGCAGCAAGTAGCAGGGGCCCCAGCGCGTGCATGTGAAACGGACCCCCCTAACAAACGTGTTTGTTAGAAACATTTCCAATACTCGGGGTGCAGTGGGCGTCTCTCTGCTCTGAGCCCCGGTGCCACTGCACCCGCTGCACCATCGATAGCCAAGTCCCTGAGCGGTAGGCTGGGACTTCCAGCAGACGGGTGACCCTACCTGCAGTGAAGCCATGCGGGAGGCTCCCGAGGAGCCCGCCGGGGGCGCTGCTGTTCCCGCAGCCCGAGTACACCTCCCCGAGGCCCGGTGCGCACCTCCTGCCCCCCACGTCTGCCGCCATGCTGCTCATTCCAGTCCCAGCCGGGGTGTCCTCTTCCTTCCTTCTTCCGGTGCTCGTGTCCAGGGGTCGCCTTCCTGCGATGGTGTGCGGTGGTCTGAGGCTGCCTGCCGCCCATAGGCCTCTTATACCGGGAGGAGGGCAAGGGGGGACCCCCGGCTGATCCAGGCGCGCAGGTGTGAACCCCTCGCGGCGGGGCGCAGGCTGAGGAGGGCCGGGAGGAGGGGGTGACACTGGGGTCCCGTCCAGACGCCATTGTCAGGGCTTCCTCTGGGGGGCCGGCGGGGGTTCCCGCAGGCCGCAGACAATACACATCCCCTCCAATAATATTTTCTTTGTGTGAGGGAGTTGGTGCCACTGGGAATACACACGCCCGGGGGTACAAGTTCAAACAGGGCTCTGGGAACACAGACGCCCCCACACCCAGTGCCGCCCTACTGCCCACTTCAAGTTAACAAACAGGCAGGGACTGTCCGTCCAAGGGTTGTTTTATATATGGCACTTAAGAGCGACACCCCGTCTCTTTCATAGCGCTACAACGTGGCTGAACATGGGCCAAGGCTACTTATTAAGACTACTTATGGATGAAAGCTACTACAGGTTACTTTCGCAGGTTGTGTTGCTTTGCCAAAGATCACACATGTTGGTCAACTGGGGGTAGCCAGGATTGGAAACGGGAAGTCGTGAAACAATAATGATTTAACCCCAGGGCCATTTGCCGTAGGGCCACGTCTCTCAAGCGCTAGAACATTTGCCGGAGGGCCACCGTCTCTCAAGCGCTAGAACATTTACAGTTCACCAAAAAAGAGGTTAATCTGAATAGAAGTAGCTCGAGAGGTTATGCCCATCCAAATATCACATCCTTTCAGCCGCGCTCTCCAAAGAAATATGGGGGCATATTAGCAAGACCCACGTTAAAATTATCGCCGTTTTAGCGGCAGGAAACTGCCGCTAAAACGGCGATAATGGGCTTGCTAATATGCGTTATAGAATTCCAATAGAAGCCCAGGTTAGATGTGCAGGACATCTAACCTGGGCTTCTATTGGAATTCCATAACGCATATTAGCAAGCACATTACCGCCGTTTTAGCGGCAGTTTCCTGCCGCTAAAACGGCGTTAATTTTAACGTGGGTCTTGCTAATATGCCCCATGGTTAGTGGACCTTAAATGGTGTAGGTTTCAGTTGGCCAGTTACAACTGGCTTATAATAGATCCAGTTACAGCATATGGGGAATTGCTCATACGGTTGTTTATGTCTAGCTGACAATACAGGGCATATTCTACTGGTAAAATAAAACCGCCAGTGCTAAGACACAACTGGGGTTGTCTCCACAGTGACCCGTAGATGTCTAACAATGCAGGTGCTCTCCAATGGGTCAATGAAACCATTTGTAACGAGCAATCGCAATTTGCATTAATAAGAAAATATTGCATAGAACGAAGGCGGATTCAGATACTCAATTTGCATATGTGCAATCGATGCGTAAACACACGACATGCATGTTCATCAGATAGGGCTCACGTGCCTTGTATTCTGGTTCTAAATGGGCTTCTACTGGGTTCTGTTACCCGTCCTGCCAAACATACAGTCACCCGGTCTCTCCTCATACC
The DNA here is from genome assembly GCA_963921515.1 of Calotriton arnoldi. Lineage (NCBI taxonomy): Eukaryota > Metazoa > Chordata > Amphibia > Caudata > Salamandridae > Calotriton > Calotriton arnoldi. The sequence goes on from CAWUFW010001145.1 coordinate 3,084,785, forward strand.
CAACAAACGTTTCACACAACTACCAATGGCAGTGAAGAGAAAGATGGCCAGCATGCACAGGAAGTGCCTTTAGTTGGGGTTATTTTGACTACATGCAATATTAGATGTATGGTGTATCAGAAACGTAAGGTAATTAAAACATTACACTATATTTTAAATGATTGTAATGATTTTCATTAATCAAACAATATATTTATACATAAGTGCCTTTAATGAACAAAAAGAACAGAAATGCGGCAGACTAAAGACATCTTTCCAGTTCCAGGTACTTTTCTGGATCTCAGTACGAATACGTGAATTATTTTTGCAAAGGTGGGTTTCCTGCTGGCAGTTCCAGTTCACCAGTAGCAATTGGTTTCTGCCGGATATGTGTTTTTGGGCATATACTTTTTGGACATCTGAACTCCAATTCATCTAGGATCTTGTTGTTTATGTGCTTAAGTGAGCATTTGTATTAAACCAGCAGAGAATTACACGTTTCCATTTGATTGCACACATATCTTAGTCCGCACGCACATCTGCCGTAACAGACTCCAGTAGAGACCAGTTAGGAATGGTAAACTGGACTTTCCAAAGGTGTCTCCGCCTCGTCTCAGATGGACTACCATCCTTTTATAGTGACATTGAGACTAAAACCTCTCCGATTGACGCATAACACGTAGCCTTTTTTTCCTTTTTAAGACACTGTTTAAAGTAGAAATTTGTAAACTGCACAGACATTTTATTTTATCCCAGTAACTAAAAAGTCTTGGTTCTAACAGTGGTATTTCAGGGTCTCTGCTTCTCCGGTGCTCTCCTCCGACAGCCTTGGAGTGTCCCAGTGCTTACCCAATCCTCTTGAAACAAGTTTAATTGGAATGGCCCTATATCCCTCACCCCTGTGTTTGCTAACTGGCTACATCTCAGTGCTTACTTTGTGCCGGTGCTCGGCACTTAATTGTCAACACCCACGCTTGTGACAGTCTACCACGAGGTGGTGCTGCCTGGCTAATGTAAAGAAGACCAGAACAACAGTTAATTACTATTCCAATATACATTAAAAATGACTATTACCTGCCGCCCAAGCCAATATTATAGCTTTGGGGGCTTGGAATAGCCGAATTGTCACACTTGTAGGAGTGTGTGGTTAGTAGTTGTGTTGTTGCTATTATTAGCAGCATGGCAGGGGCAATGTGTGGTGCAAGCTGCAGTGGCCTTTTGAGGAGAGCTTATTTTTCTACAAATTAAGCACTACTAAATCTACCCCACCACACATTGGCCAGTCTCTGAGCTTCCGTGGGACATCCACCATGTTCCACCACAACATACAGCATGGAGCAGTAGGTGAGCCCACTTCACCACTGGCTCTCTTCACTGTGAGTGACGGCATTTTCCTCGTGCACATCTGCCTAAAACGTAATCCACGTCAGTGGCAGGCCTGATGACCAGTCACGCTTTCATTTCTGCTTTTAGTTCACTTTAAAGAAAATATATTTTTGTGAAGGCTCATTTTTTTGGCATTTGCATACATAGACAGCATTTTTACTTTGTTTTTTAAAGATTTTAAAAAACACACTCAGGGTTACCATGTCCAGACCTATTGACTCTGCCCATACTTGTAGCCAGGGCTGGTAACTCAGTGAATTAATGCATTCGCGCCAGGGTTAAAAAACAATCCTAGCTATCTCGTCAAGAATTTTAAATTCTATTTAGGACACATTATCCTGGGAGCTACAACATGTAGAGTTCTTTAACCTGGAAGGGTTTTTCTTTTTGCAGTTTTATATAGCGCAAACTAGACGTGAAGGTTTTGGAGCGCTTAACATGAGCCCCAGTTACATTACACAAGTACAAATACACATTTTATCGAACTGCATTGAGAAGAACTTATTTAAAGTGCTATTTTTGTATAACTGGCAGGTAAGAGTGCATTGCATTGATCCGAGGGCGGGCTGCGAGGAAATGTCACTTCCTTTTAGTAAAACATTAATCCAAACCCTGAAAGAAAACAAGCATTGGCATAGCCAATAGGTCTCGCCTTTGGAACCTTATAAGTGTTTAGCCATGCAACAATTGTGCTGCATAACTGATACCTGGTTAAACACATATACGGTCCCAAAGGCGAGACCTATTAGCCAATAGGTCTCGCCTTTGGGGCCTTATAAGTGTTTAGGCAGAGCTATTGGTTTTGCCAATGTTTTTAAGAGCATTGTGGCTGCTGTGCAGCATGTTGAAAAGTTATAATAAAAAAGACTTATAAGCATTTTTGTTACTTTATATATAACTAAGACGACATTATGTACAACTGAATGACCCAATTAAAAAGAATAAACATAAGAAAGGTCTTGTCGTTTATTTTGTCGTTGCAATGTTGGCAACTTCTTTCTGCCTATTCTAATGTTGAGGTGGTGCTTAGTGATGCTGAGGTGGTGTTGAGTGATGTTGAGGTGGTGCTTAGTGATGCTGTGGTGGTGCTGAGTGGTGTTGAGGTGGTGCTTAGTGATGCTGAGGTGGTGCTGTGGTGGTGCTGAGTGATGCTGTGGTAGTGCTGAGTGATGCTGTGGCGGTGCTGAGTGATGCTGGGGTGGTGCTGTGGTGGTGCTGAGTGGTGGTGTGGTGGTGCTGTGGTGATGCTGAGTGATGCTGTGGTGGTGCTGAGTGGTGCTGTGGTGGTGCTGTGATGCTGTGGTGGTGCTGTGATGCTGTGGTGGTGCTGAGTGATGCTGTGGTGGTGCTTAGTGGTGTTGTGGTGGTGCTTAGTGATGCTGTTGTGGTGCTTAGTGGTGCTGAGTGGTGGTCTGGTGGTGCTGAGTGGGGCTGTGGTGGTGCTGAGTGGGGCTGTGGTGGTGCTGAGTGGTGCTGTGGTGGTGCTGAGTGATGCTGTGGTGGTGCTGAGTGATGCTGTGGTGGTGCTGTGCTGGTGCTGAGTGATGCTGTGGTGGTGCTGTGGTGGTGCTGAGTGGTGGTGCTGAGTGATGCTGAGTGATGCTGTGGTAGTGCTGAGTGATGCTGTGGTGGTGCTGAGTGATGCTGTGGTGGTGCTGAGTGATGCTGTGGTGGTGCTGAGTGATGCTGTGGTGGTGCTTAGTGATGCTGTTGTGGTACTTAGTGATGCTGTGGTGGTGCTGAGTGATGCTGTGGTGGTGCTGAGTGATGCTGTGGTGGTGCTGAGTGGTGCTGTGGTGGTGCTGAGTGATGCTGTGGTGGTGCTGAGTGATGCTGTGGTGATGCTGTGGTGGTGCTGAGTGGTGCTGTGGTGGTGCTGAGTGATGCTGTGGTGGTGCTGAGTGATGCTGTGGTGGCACTGAGTGATGCTATGGTGGTGCTGAGTGATGCTGTGGTGGTGCTGAGTGGTGTTGTGGTGGTGCTTAGTGATGCTGTTGTGGTGCTTAGTGGTGCTGAGTGGTGGTCTGGTGGTGCTGAGTGGGGCTGTGGTGGTGCTGAGTGGGGCTGTGGTGGTGCTGAGTGGTGCTGTGGTGGTGCTGAGTGATGCTGTGGTGGTGCTGAGTGATGCTGTGGTGGTGCTGTGCTGGTGCTGAGTGATGCTGTGGTGGTGCTGTGGTGGTGCTGAGTGGTGGTGCTGAGTGATGCTGAGTGATGCTGTGGTAGTGCTGAGTGATGCTGTGGTGGTGCTGAGTGATGCTGTGGTGGTGCTGAGTGATGCTGTGGTGGTGCTTAGTGATGCTGTTGTGGTACTTAGTGATGCTGTGGTGGTGCTGAGTGATGCTGTGGTGGTGCTGAGTGGTGCTGTGGTGGTGCTGAGTGGTGCTGTGGTGGTGCTGAGTGATGCTGTGGTGGTGCTGAGTGATGCTGTGGTGATGCTGTGGTGGTGCTGAGTGGTGCTGTGGTGGTGCTGAGTGATGCTGTGGTGGTGCTGAGTGATGCTGTGGTTGTGCAGAGTGATGCTGTGGTGGTGCAGAGTGATGCTGTGGTGGTGCAGTGATGCTGTGGTGGTGCAGAGTGATGCTGTGGTGGTGCAGAGTGATGCTGTGGTGCTGCTGAGTAATGCTGTGGTGGTGCTGAGTGGTGTTGTGGTGGTGCTTAGTGATGCTGTTGTGGTGCTTAGTGATGCTGTGGTGGTGCCGAGTGATGCTGTGGTGGTGCTGTGGTGGTGCTGAGTGGGGCTGAGTGGGGCTGTGGTGATGCTGAGTGATGCTGTGGTGGTGCTGAGTGGTGCTGTGGTGGTGCTGAGTGATGCTGTGGTGGTGCTGAGTGATGCTGTGGTGGTGCTGAGTGGTGGTGTGGTGGTGCTGAGTGATGCTGTGGTGATGCTGAGTGATGCTGTGGTGGTGCTGAGTGGTGCTGTGGTGGTGCTGAGTAGTGCTGTGGTGGTGCTGAGTGGTGCTGTGGTGGTGCTGAGTGATGCTGTGGTGGTGCTGAGTGGTGCTGTGGTGGTGCTGAGTGATGCTGTGGTGGTGCTGAGTGATGCTGTGGTGATGCTGAGTGATGCTGTGGTGGTGCTGAGTGATGCTGTGGTGATGCTGAGTGATGCTGTGGTGATGCTGAGTGATGCTGTGGTGGTGTTGAGTGGTGGTGTGGTGGTGCTGAGTGGTGCTGTGGTGGTGCTGAGAGATGCTGTGGTGGTGCTGAGTGGTGGTGCTGAGTGATGCTGTGGTGGTGCTGAGTGGTGTTGTGTTGGTGCTGAGTGATGCTGTGCTGGCTCTGATTGATGCTGTGGTTGCGCTGAGTGATGCTGTGGTGTTGCCGAGTGAGAGATAGAGTGAAGATATAAGGCCCAATTAGAGAGGGTGGTGAGAGAGAAAGAGAGAGAGAGAAAGGGTGTACATAGAATAAAGAGTGGAGCGGGATAGAGAGAGAGAAAGAAGGGGAGAGAGAGTGAATGAAGGAGTTTGAAAGAGAAACAGATAAAGGGGTGAGAGAGAATGAAAGGCTAAAAAAGATAGAGAGGGGAGAGTTAATTAAGTAGAGAGAGAATTAGAGAGGGAGAGAGAGAGAAGGAGAGAGACAATAAGAGTGGGGGTGTGGAGTTTAAATAGAGTGAAGAAGTGACGCGGAAAAAGTAACCTTAAATATAGCTTTGTGCTTTGCGCGAATAAATATTTTAAAAAAAACAGTTAGAGACAAAAATACTGGTAATTAGGCTGTGACTCCCAATATAAAACAAATAGCGATATAAGGTGAAATTAACCCACCGAAGCAATATTTCTAACTAGACAAAAAAAGCTTGCATTTCAATGCTAATCGCTGTTGTTTTTCATGTGACTGTAGTCCAGGGCCCTCAGTTGGTAATGTGAGCTGCTGCTGCGATTGAAACATCAGAGTCCAGAGAGTTAATGAGCCATGACGAGGAAATGAGGAAGAGATAGGAAACAACAGATGGCAGCTGCGCGTGCACGCCATCGTGAACTCAAGCTGGTCGCCAGCCGAAAGCCAGTGTTTGCACTTCCAAAACCCGCTTACTAAAACTCTCGGCCAGACCAGCGCAAGCGCTGGTGCAGGCCGAGACCTAAAAATCACAGGACAAAAATGTGTTTCCACTTCCCGAAGTTTCAGGCATATCCTGAGCCGAAGAAAGAAAGGCCTCGGCTCTGCTCGAACTGTGGCAACAGGAAAGAAAGGGCAATGGAACAATATACCGCGAAGCACGTGTGCCTATGAATACACATCGCCGGGAGGGGTTCACACGGCAGCATATACATGTATGTCTTATTGGTGCCCTCACAAAACCGACAGGAGATAAGAGAGCGATGCGTGTGGAGGAAGCAGGAATTCACGTGGGCTGTACTAACCAAGGGTCCTGTGTGGATGCAGGCCTCATTGTGGTGTGTGTGACGCCCGACGGATCCAGAAACTCTGACTCCTTCCTTTCTGCAATTTAAATCAAGCAGCTGGAGGGGCACAGGCAGCAACCCATTTGGGCTGAGAATACCGGCCACTAACCAATTTTATACAGAGTTAAATGTAAGCGCCAACACCTCGCATTCCTTTACCCCTTGTGCAGGAAGAAACACTTCCACACATGCATATGTATCTCATGGGTCATTAAATAAAAAAGTATCCACACAGGTAGAGTACGTTTCAAAAGTAGGCGAGGGTTTACGGTAAATGCCGGAGTCCTCAAACCAGTAGCTAGTTTGGTAGGAGCAGAGTTGAGTTTGCACACACTGCCTGCATTCGAAGGTCCGCACGGCTGGGATTGCTTTCGGAGCCGTGGAGATGCGTTAAACAACTCGATGTTTCTAATATTCGCTGCCTCGTCTCATAGAGCTGTCCTTAATAAATCGTTAATTATAGGTCTGTGATACATAAATAAACACAGAAGTAGTTCTGCCCATCCCCCAGCTCCCACTTCCTTGCAATGGCAATGTTGGGGGGTGTTTCCTTCGTTCCTTTGATGGTTTGGTAGTTACGGTTAGGAAGTGTTGCAATGGTGCACACGTGTATAAAACAAACCTTCAGGCAATGAAATAGAAATCTTCGATGTGTACAATGATGTATGGTTAACAAGTAGCAAAGCCGACAGGAATACCGATCTAGTTTACCAAAGAAAACACCCGCACATACTGCGCTGGAAAGAACACTGCCCAAAAGGAACTCAGAAAGACAAACAACCCTCTCTCAAAGGGCACAGTCTCCACGGCCCACAAAAGCAAGCAAGGCAGCAAAACACAACCAGACTTATCTAATTGGCATTCATTGTAACACAGGACGGCCTTTACCAAAACAAAGCAACGCACATAAAGTACACGGTAAAACAATTCTGCCATACACTGAAGCGACCCCATCTTAGAAGTGACACGATAATACAACACTCAAAAGAGTACAGTACCACACTCCAACCATCTCTCAAAGGACACAGTAACACAACACGACCACACAGCAGAGGACAGTAGCAAAACACAGCCACACAAGCCCTCACACAAACTGCAAATTACAAGTGCCTTTCCACAAAGGACACGTTAACAAAATTGTCATTCAAAGGATAGCAGTGACTACTACAATTGCGCAGACAAAGGCGATGGTAACAGAGACGTGACAAAACACAACCCTAATCACAAAAGAGCACAGTAAGACATAAGCAAGTAAGGGCACGACCTCTCTTCTAAATAACATACCTGCAAAATGAAAAGCTTCAAGCCACATATATGCTATCACATACACACAATACACAAATAATCTCTGCAAAGATATACAATAATTAGAGCAGAAAGCCCCCATTAAAAAAACACACGGAAGCTACCAAAACAAGCATTGGCTGCGCGGCCGTGAAAGTAATCGTGAGTAAGCGGGTTTTGGAAGTGCAAACAGTGGCTTTTGCTGGCGACCAGCTTGCGTTCACACGAGCGTCCAGATGGCGAGGGAAGCCATATGGCGCCTGATCGCGCGTGCACGCTCGCGTGAACGCAGGCTAGTCGCCAGCAAAAGCCACTGTTTGCACTTCCAAAACCCGCTTACTAAAACTCTCGCCAGAGCAGCGCATGCGCTGGCTCAGGCGAGACCTAAAAAGGGACACACTGCTCCCATTTCTATCTATTTTACTTGTATTCCTGTCCAAACACGGATTACAAACTTTCGAAATCAGTGCTGGTATTAAAAATCAGACGAGGGCTGGCTCCAAATTCTACTAAGGGCCATTACCAGGCTGCGGAAAGAAACTGGAATTACATGTTTTGGGGAAAAAGCTGATCATATGCCACTGTTTCTAAAATGAACAGCAGTTTAGAGCAGCATGTAAACTACCAGCTCCCCGGGGGGGGGGGGGGGGTAAGAGTAAAGTTGCAGCACATTTGAACAGCAGAACCTAGAAGCACCCCCAGATGCAGCACTCTGGTAACAGTGTGAGGGAGCATTACCCGGGGACAGCCAAGATATGCAGCTCCATGAGAGTAACGCCGCAGGGGCAGCATAGAGCAGGCGAAGCGCTACGGAACAACCTAAATTAACGCAGTAGCACCTTGGGATTGTGAAAGCCAGCCGCCCCGTGGCACTGCATGAAGTTGAAACTCTGTGAAGGCAACTTACCATAGCAGCAAAGAGCTGCACTATTGTTGGAAAAGCATGAAGTAGAAGCAGCCTGGGAGCAGTGAAAAGCAGCAGCAACTTGGGAGACTCAACCCCGGTTCCCCAGCTCCAAATTTGGCAGCTCAGGCCGTACGCCACATCGTCTCTCTAATGAAATACAATTATTAAAATAAAGAAGATCGTATGGAAAAGGGTATGGTCAAGTTGCATATGAGCAGGTTTCTGCTGCATAGTAGGTTGAGCTTCCTATGCAGGCTTCTTTGGTTGTGAGGCTCAAGATCCTTTGCCCTCAGCCAGTCCTTTCTCCTTTGTATCCAACAGCACTGTGCTATCCGAGGCATGCTGTTTTGTTTTTAGCGGTACGTGCATGGGTTTGAAAAGTCCCAGAATGCAGATAGTTGTGTGCAAATCGAGGGCTGGCTGAAGTTGTCACGTGTGACACAAGGCCCTTTGGCAGCTGTGCACTCGTGTGCCAGACTTTACATCATCCACGTCCACCCAGCATTGGGTAATGCTGCCCTGTCTGAGGTCCAATCTCATGAGCAGGGGGGAAGCGTTGCCCTGCCAAATTCTCTGCTCTTGGAGGTGTGGGGGATAGGAGGTTTAACGACAGTAACGTGTCCCTGTCTTTTATATAACTTTTTGAGTAGCCCTGCAGATTCGTGAAGCAGCTGTCTCATTGGATCTCATGTTTTTTTAAAACTTTAGAAGGATAACACGCTGATGCAGTCAAGCGCGGCGACGAACCTATCGCACTGTACATGGAGCTCTGCAGAAGGGGCTTGAACCCGCTAAGCTGCGCAGTCAGCTATTTTATTTTATTTATAGCGCAGACTTTACCCAAAGGTGTCAGAGCACTTTACAATAGAACCAAGTATGTTACATGAGGAGATTTACAAACAATAGAACCAAGTACGTTACAAGAGGAGATTTACAAACTTACAAACGGGATAGTTGAAAAAGTAAAATAAGAGGTGACAATCACAACAAAAAACACATACATTAGGATTAGGTTAGTACAGGCATAGAATACATATTTACAACATTGTAAGAACTTACAACATCAGGAGAATGCCAAGCGGCCTTGAGGGACATGAAAAGGGATTTATTAATTCTGGAAGTGTCTTTGGAGGAGAAGAGATTTGAGGTTTGCTTTGAAAGTCCGGGTAGAGGTGGTGGTATGGAGAAATGGAGGAAGCGAGTTCCAGATTCTAACTGCATTGCCTGAGAAGGATTGAGCCATTGATCTTTCTCTTTTGAAGGTAGGGGGCTCAAGCAGTACGTTTTCAGCATTATGTGAAGGTCTAGAGCCTCCAGTGATTTTAAGTTTATTCGCCAGGTATCGAGGAGAGGAAGTGTGCAAGGCTTTGTGGGTGATACAGGCAGTCGTGTAGATTGACCTTGCTTCGATGGGAAGCCATCGAAGAGAAAACAGTATGGGTGTGATGTGATCATTTCTTTTGGCCCCATAAACAAAACGAGCCACTGAATGGAGTACGGATTTAAGAGGGGAAATGTGGGATTTGGGGAGGCCAGCAAGGAGAGAATTGCAATAGTCCAATCTAGAGAGAACCAGAGATTGGACCAAGGTTTTTAGGCCTTGCTCCGGAAAGGAACGTCGAATCCCCCAGAGAAGGCGCAGTTGGTAATGTGCATTCTTTGCAATGGAATTGATGTGGGAGTGTAGATTGAGCCTTTTGTCAAGTATGACACCAAGAGATTTAGCGCTGTCGACAACGATATTTTTGTTGTTAAGTAAATTCAGCTTATTCATCCAAGATTGAGCAGGAGGAGGAGAGAGTGAGGTAGAGAGAAGGAAGAATTAGGTTTTGGAAGGATTCAGAAAGAGTTGATGAGCTGACATCCAGTTTTGGATAGTAAGTAAGTAATTTATTGTACAGTTAATTAAAACTCACAATTTAAAACCATCAGAGCGTTAAAAGTACATAAAACAATCCTTGTCTCAATTTATACTTTAACATAAATACAGTCTTCCAAGCTGAGCTTGTTGATGTTATGCTATAGGTAGAGGTCATATCGAGTCTCGGTTTTATCATCTATTCAGTCCTTTTGAGGTGATTAAAAGCAGGGACAAAGTGATTGTACTTCAGAGTGCCTATTCCAACCTTTTGAAGTGGGTAAAAGCATGGATAAAGTGCTTGTGCTTCAAGGTGTAAACATGGGATGGACGAGACAGGCCCACATGTAGGTTGGCTGTTAAAGTGCTCAATATAAGTAGTCTAGCTGCTTGCTATTCTTCTGTCGCCTGTGGCTGGAGCTTGAGTCTTTCAGCCACTATATCAAAGTACTTTGTAAGTCGGCAATTTAGCTGGATCTCTTCTGGGTTAAAACACAATTTTACAGCCTGCCTACAGGTCCTGATGCCCTTCTGATTCAATGTTGGTCGAAGTAAGGCACGTATTATGTCCATCAGGCTTGGGCAGATGCAAATAATATGTATTAGGTCCTCATTTCCTGTTCCACAAGGACGACAGGACTGTTCTTCAGGTCCCTTTTCCAAGGTGGCAGGTGAGGGAGAATTGGTAAAATGCCAAAAAGCAACTTTAAAAAAATTCTTTTATCTTCTGTTTGACTCCCGTTTTCAAATAAGCTTGTCTTCTGTTATGGATATCATTTTTGTTACTTTGGTTACAACCTTTTTAAAGCTCTTATGATCTATGGAGGATTCCCAGAGGTTGGTCAATTCAAGCCTTTCCAGTGATTCGACCAGGTACTCTATGGCAGGTGATTTCTCTTGATATGACAGCTCAGTCCAAAGATGCGCATTTAGAGATCCTTGCTCGGCGCCTCTGATCTTGTGCCAGCTTTTTTTATAGGCACCCCTTCTTTCCACTGATTGCTTCTGAAGGCCTAATTCCAGGCGTATTTGAGCGGGTGATACATGGTTTGGTAGCTGAAAGATTGCTCTATATGTGCTAACAATTATTTTATCTAAGACTTTCGCATCTTTCCCTTGCGTTGGTTCGCTCCCATATGTGAGCATTGGCTGCAATCGTGCTCGAATCACCTGTAATAGGGGATCTAATGTTCGGTCTGGTAGAACTTTCTTCAGGGGCCTCATTGCGAGGTAGCTCGTGGTGCCCTTCCGACGCAGGGCCTCCAATTGGGGTTTATACGAGCCTCTGCTATCAAGTAGAACTCCGAGGTACTTGTAGTTGTTTACCCGGTCTAAGGTGCACCCATCCAGGTACCACCTGATTTTCTTGGTCTTATTGTAATTCACTGTCATGATTTTTGTTTTCTTTAAGTTAATGTGTAATGCATTGTATTGCGAGAATTTATTAGTGGTGTCCAGCAGGTGTTGGAGGCCGATTGGGGTCCGGCTTATTAAAACCAAATCATCCGCATATAGGAGATTGGACAGCGAGATTTTTCCCAAGCGTGGGGCGTGCGATATACTGTTGTCCAATTCCCCTGGAAGGTCTGCTAAAAAGAGGTTGAACTGATTTGCATATGGCTGGGTCCAAACTGGGGTGGTGTGGTGAGCAAAAGAATGATGGATTTAACCCAGATCCTTGTGACTGGGGGTGAATGTTTGCATTGTCCAGCATTCCGTCCATCAATTGTTTCTTTTGCATTTGTCGCCCTAAGTGGGAAGGGTATGCCCAGACGTGGGTCCCGTGCTCACTACACCACTGGATTCAAGCTAGCCTGGCTGAAGAAGGGTGATGCCCTGAAACCGGTCCCAGGATGCTTGTTTCCGGTCCAGCGAGGACCTGGCTTGGCAGTTCGGGCTGGACTGTTCCCACAAGGAACAGGGTCAAGACTGATTTGCATGTGGCTGGGTCCAAACTGGGGTGGTGTGGTGAGCAAAAGAATGATGGATTTAACCCAGATCCTTGTGACTGGGGGTGAATGTTTGCATTGTCCAGCATTCCGTCCATCAATTGTTTCTTTTGCATTTGTCGCCCTAAGTGGGAAGGGTATGCCCAGACGTGGGTCCCGTGCTCACTACACCACTGGATTCAAGCTAGCCTGGCTGAAGAAGGGTGATGCCCTGAAACTGGTCCCAGGATGCTTGTTTCCGGTCCAGCGAGGACCTGGCTTGGCAGTTTGGGCTGGACTGTTCCCACAAGGAACAGGGTCAAGACTGATTTGCATATGGCTGGGTCCAAACTGGAGTGGTGTGGTGAGCAAAAGAATTATGGATTTAACCCAGATCCTTGTGACTGGGGGTGAATGTTTGCATTGTCCAGCATTCCGTCCATCAATTGTTTCTTTTGCATTTGTCGCCCTAAGTGGGAAGGGTATGCCCAGACGTGGGTCCCGTGCTCACTACACCACTGGATTCAAGCTAGCCTGGCTGAAGAAGGGTGATGCCCTGAAACCGGTCCCAGGATGCTTGTTTCCGGTCCAGCGAGGACCTGGCTTGGCAGTTCGGGCTGGACTGTTCCCACAAGGAACAGGGTCAAGACTGATTTGCATATGGCTGGGTCCAAACTGGGGTGGTGTGGTGAGCAAAAGAATGATGGATTTAACCCAGATCCTTGTGACTGGGGGTGAATGTTTGCATTGTCCAGCATTCCGTCCATCAATTGTTTCTTTTGCATTTGTCGCCCTAAGTGGGAAGGGTATGCCCAGACGTGGGTCCCGTGCTCACTACACCACTGGATTCAAGCTAGCCTGGCTGAAGAAGGGTGATGCCCTGAAACCGGTCCCAGGATGCTTGTTTCCGGTCCAGCGAGGACCTGGCTTGGCAGTTCGGGCTGGACTGTTCCCACAAGGAACAGGGTCAAGACTGATTTGCATATGGCTGGGTCCAAACTGGAGTGGTGTGGTGAGCAAAAGAATGATGGATTTAACCCAGATCCTTGTGACTGGGGGTGAATGTTTGCATTGTCCAGCATTCCGTCCATCAATTGTTTCTTTTGCATTTGTCGCCCTAAGTGGGAAGGGTATGCCCAGACGTGGGTCCCGTGCTCACTACACCACTGGATTCAAGCTAGCCTGGCTGAAGAAGGGTGATGCCCTGAAACCGGTCCCAGGATGCTTGTTTCCGGTCCAGCGAGGACCTGGCTTGGCAGTTCGGGCTGGACTGTTCCCACAAGGAACAGGGTCAAGACTGATTTGCATATGGCTGGGTCCAAACTGGGGTAGTGTGGTGAGCAAAAGAATGATGGATTTAACCCAGATCCTTGTGACTGGGGGTGAATGTTTGCATTGTCCAGCATTCCGTCCATCAATTGTTTCTTTTGCATTTGTCGCCCTAAGTGGGAAGGGTATGCCCAGACGTGGGTCCCGTGCTCACTACACCACTGGATTCAAGCTAGCCTGGCTGAAGAAGGGTGATGCCCTGAAACCGGTCCCAGGATGCTTGTTTCCGGTCCAGCGAGGACCTGGCTTGGCAGTTCGGGCTGGACTGTTCCCACAAGGAACAGGGTCAAGACTGATTTGCATATGGCTGGGTCCAAACTGGGGTGGTGTGGTGAGCAAAAGAATGATGGATTTAACCCAGATCCTTGTGACTGGGGGTGAATGTTTGCATTGTCCAGCATTCCGTCCATCAATTGTTTCTTTTGCAAAAAGAGGTTGAACAGCATGGGGGCTAGAACACACCCTTGTTTTAGGCCTTTGGAGGTGTTAATTCGCCTTGAGAGGTGCGTCCCGGCTCCCAACTTGATCTTGACCCAGGTGTCAGTGTGTAATAAGATCCACTGATTTAGGAGAGGCTTAGGTATCCCCCACTTTTCCAGCTTCTGCCATAGTTTGGCGCGTTCTACGTGGTCAAATGCTGCACTATAATCTATAAAACATAAAAATAGCGAGCTCTTTGCTGCTTTGGCCGCCTCTATCAGCAGGGTTAGCGCCATGATGTTAGTCGTGGTACCCTGTCCTCTGCAGAATCCTGTTTGATTTGCGGGGATGATGCGTTTTGACGATGCCCAGGATATTAATTCCTCTAGGACTAGCCCCGTGTAATACTTTGCCTCTATATCGATTAGGGCAACGAGTCGATAATTGTTAGGGATACTCCTGTCGCCCTGCTTGTAAATTGGACTAATTATTGATCCTTTCCAGGATGCCAGGCTTGTTCCTGTTTCCTGAATGCCCTTGAAGACCGGTACCAGTGTTTTGCTCCAGAATTCTGCATCGTGCTTATACAATATTGGGGGTATTCCATTTGGACCTGGGGCTCCTTCCAGCTTCCCTTTAGATATTTGTGACTTGATCCGAGCTGCTGTTATTTCATTACTAAATTCTTTACTGTTTGATGATGGTCTAGAGCCTGTTGTACCTTCCACCCCGAGGTCCTTTTGTTTACACGGGATCTCGTCGTGTTCGGTGCCCTCGCTAGTCCTTTGTCTAGTACTATCTGTGTTGTTATCACTCATATTCCTCTCGGTGGTCCGCGGTTTTCCTTCAGCTGAATTCCCCTCTTGATTTTTGTCATTAAAGTGGTTGTACAGATGGTGTGCCTAATCGGCTTCTGTTATGTGTGAATTTATTCCTTGATGGGCAGGCCGTTGGAGGCTATTGATTGTCTGCCAGAACCTGGCACTGTTTTTAAGTTTCGAGTCGTGCTGTATCTTTGCCCAGAGTTCTTCGTTCGCTTTCCTTTTCTTTTCCCATCTTTTTTAACGTTGCCTTCAGTTTCCGTAGCTCGCTTTGCAGGGCTAGATTTTGTGGTTGTTTGCGAAGCTGTCTTAAAGCTTGATTTATTTTCCGATTGAGGTTTTTTATTTCGGGTGAGATTGCCTTTCCTGGTAAAGGACCCAGTTTTGGATAGAGTTGAGAGTAGTGTTGAGGATTGAGATGTCTTGTGCAGAAGACACCTTAAGGTAGATTTGGGTGTCATCAGCATAGAGGTAATAAAGGATCCCAGATTTACTTAAGAGATTTCCCAAAGGTTCCAAATAAAGATTGAACAAAGTGGGTGTGAGCATAGATCCTTGAGGGACGCCTTGACCTACCGCCATTGAAGACGAAAGGCTGTTCGCTATTTTAATCACTTGAGATCTATCCGAGAGGAATGAAGCAAACCATTTAAGCACTGTGCCTTCCAAGCCCATTCTCTGTTTTAAAGTGTTCAGAAGAGTGTTGTGATTAACAGTGTCAGAGGCTGCAGAAAGGTCTAGAAGAATCAGAAGACAAGACTCCCCTGAGTTAAGAACACGCAGGGCGTCATCGATCACTTGCAGCAGGGCTGTTTCAGTGCTGCAGTCTTGCATGAAGCCAGATTGGAATTCGTCGAGAAGATTGTTATCCTTGATATGTAGGGAAAGTTGTTTCGCTACACATCTTTCTGTGATTTTCGCAAGAAAAGGGAGGTTGGTGATGGGGCGGAAGTTGTTGAGGTCATTCGCATCAGCGGAGGGTTTTTTAAGAAGTGGGGTAACCTGACCTGTTTTAAGGGCAACAGGAAGGGAGCCTTGGCTGAGGAAGAGGTTAACCAGACTGGTCCAATAGGAAAGAGCGTGGGTGTAGAAGTTAATGGCGATGTCACTAGCTATAATAAGATGCAGCCCTACTGCCTGTTGCTTCTCTTTTGAACGGGGAGGAGGGAGCAGCTGAAGTGACCCACAGAGGAAGCAGGGGTGCAGGCAGTGCACAAGATCACAGCGCTCTCCTTCTTACTAACGTAGGACCTCCGAAGTGAACGCTCCCTCTGCCTGATCACAGCGCTCTCCTTCTTACTAACATAGCACCTCCGAAGCGAACTCTCCCTCTGCATGTCTCACATCTGCAAAACAGCATCAGAGGTTCCCTGGGGGTGATCGTAAAATGAGTGGCCTCTCCAGCAGTGACAGGCATAAGGTGATCCTGTGTGTGTGACTGTGTGCAGGGAGGGCCGAGCCAAGAAGGGTTGAAGCAACACGAGGGCGGGGAGAGAAACATGGACAAAACAGAGGAGTAGGGAAATTAGAGGGGCAGAGAACCATAACATAACATAACATGTGTATTTGTAAAGCGCACGTTCACCCCAGCAACGGGGCATCTTGGCGCTGAAGAACAGATGTTTATTGTTACCCTACTCAATGGTACTCATTTTATCGACCTCAAATGGATGAAAGGCTGAGTGGACCCGCCGGGATTCGAACCTGTGACCATGAGGTCGAACACAGGCCCCTGCAGTGGATGCATTAGTCCACTGAGCCACCAGACCATGGGCGCGAGAGAGGGAAATACAGATGTGGGTTTCACGGAAACACACCGCCTCATGGAGCGCGAGGGTTAACATTAAAAAAAAAGTGCAGACACAAAGGAAAAGCACTACAGGACGAGGATACACATAATAGGCCAATACTCCAGGGGAGGAGCAAGACACAAGAAGGTGGGACATACAACGCTAAGCAACCATACAGCAACAAGCTTTTCAGAAGGACATACACTTTAACCAATCAGCAGCGAGGGCATGGTCAAAGCCCGTAGAATACAGAATGCCTCGCAGAGCAGCGCATGCGCATTGCTAGACTCGACCTAAAAACAATTCTAGCTATCTCGTCAAGAATTTTAAATTCTATTAAGGACACGGAGGCGAGGGTTATGCTTCTCTTTCTTTACTGGCAAAATTACAGCAGCCAATCAAAACAAAGAAAAGCTTTAAACTACATATCCCATGAACCATGATGGCCCTGACCCCATGTCTCTACCAATCAGAGGCTATCAGTCCTTATATAATTTCCTGTAACCAATGTCTGTCCTCTTTCTTTGCAAACACATAACAACTTCAGATGTGCATGAATGACCTGTCTCCAACGTGGATACCAGGAACCAACTGCTACTTCTCACCAACGGGCAATCCCAACATGACACCTCAAGAGATGTAACATCAACAGTGATCTTTCCATCTTGATCTTTAACCGCTCGTGCCCCACCGTCGTCTAAGCTGGTTTGATATCTGAACCTGTCAATAAGAAAAACAATCGTAAAATTATGCCTCACCATAAAGGAAGCTGAAACCAAAGGGTGGGTTAGAAGATAACATAATATCAAATAGATAGCCATCATGGTAACAATACCAACAATATTCTCCATAATACACATTATTAATCATAACTTCGGGTGGGATAATCCTCGTCTCCGTTTCCTTAATAGAACTGAAAATTCTTGACGCAATAGCTAGAATTTTGTTATTCTATGTCAGGACCGGAGGCTTCAGATTATGCTAGTTTAAAGATGTGCCACCACCAATGAAGCGACATCGACAATCGGTTTGTGATAAAACACCTTACAAGTGGAATCTGATGAACAATCTGCCGCTGCCATAATGTTCTCAAATCTAGAGCCCATGGAAAAAGCTTTAGACGCCATGGCACCTCAAACTGAATGGGCCCCAAAAGAGGCCACATCGATTCCTGCTTCCGCCAAAAGCCATGTGACCCAACAAGTCAATGTTGCTGAGGTTACAGGACAAAAGGGTTTTTGCAGAGAAATAAGCAATTGACCTCCTGCATCTCTGCGAAATTCACGGGTACAATCCTCATTAGCTCTAAGGCACCTTACTACACACAATTTATAGTTATCAGGAAAATCTGGATAAGTCACACTACATGAATCAGCGTTAGTTCGTTTGGCTATTCGGAAAGAAACTTCTGAGGGAGTAAATACCTGCTATATCCAAAGCTTTCACGTCGGAAACTCGCCTACAAGAAATGAGGCACAGAAGCAAGGTCAATTTAGCTGACAGTTGTTTCTTTGTAAGGCCCTCATTTGCTGGCCAAGCTCTTTAAAACCGAAAACCGCATTTACATCCCACAAAACTGAATATTTCGACTGAGGGAGATGAACCAACTTGATACCCCTAAGGAGTTTACCAATTAACGAATGCTCTCTTACAGGACTACCATCTACCTGTGGATGACCTGCACAAATAGCAGACCGAAAATGATGAACTGTTCTATAGGCTAAACCTTGTGTAGCCAACTCTGATAAGAAATTAATTACCGAAACACTTGCCCCCAAGGGATCAGTCTCCCGCTCACTACACCAATTAACCCATCTGCGCCAGAAGGCAGCATATCGTTTGTGAGAACTGGGGGCCCAAGACTGGGATAAGAAGAACATAGCCTGCTCTGAAACGCCCGGCACTTGCCACTGTCTCCTGAAATCCTCCACACCATGAGGGACAAGCGGTCCTGAATGGCCAACTAGTGTGGGAGACCCAACAGATCCGCAAAAAGGCGCCGGGATGTTTGAATCCGAATCGGTGGGGCGCAAGATTGCGTCATCGCCACCGCGAACCAGGATTGAGCCTTCTAAAAGGTGGTCACAAGAATCAGATCCACGTTCTGACGACGAGTTTGAGATATAACCCTCTGGATCATCGAGAAAGGGGTAAATGCATAAAGCACTTTACCCGACCAAGATTGGAGAAAGGCATCTGAACTCGCCACTCGAGAGTCCGGCCTCCAACTGTAAAAAGTTGAAAGTTGTGTGTTGAGCCATGAAGCAAAAAGATCCACCTCGCAGGGCCCCATAGATTGTTGAGGGCTCTGAAAATGCATGTATGGAGCCTCCATTCGCTTGAATCGTGGAGAAAGTGAGAGTTCCAATCTGCCACCTCATTCGCCCGACCAGGAATGTATTCCGCTGTCACCGATATGTGATCTTGTAGGCAATAATGCCATAAGTCTTTGACAATCTCCACTAGGAGACGCAACCTTGTCTCCCCGAGCCTGTTTATGTAACGAACCGTTGAAACATTATCCATCCGAAGCAGGATGCAACATTTCACCTTGTGTGGAGTCAAAGTTCAAACCGCAAAGGCCCCCACCAGAATCACCAGGCAATTGATATAAAGATTGAGCTCCTCTGGAGATCATCTGCCCCTCGTTTCTACTGGGCCACATCTCACTCCCCAGCCCCATCTGCTGGCATCCGACTCTATTACCATCTCCGGAACAGAGGCAAAAATGGCCTTACCGTTTAGGCGTCCATATGGTCAACCACCAGGAGGTTTCTATTCTGGCCGCCTCTGACAACCCTATGTGTTTCAAATAGGATAAACCTTTCTGGAGATGTAGTATCTTGAGGCACTGTAACACTCTGTAGTGAAGGGGACCTGGGAAAATGGCCTGAAGAGAAGACGCAAGAAGGCCAGAAACCTGGCCAAAATCCTCAATGATATAGTCTGAGAGGGAAGGGCCTTCCTCAACTCTTTCTTCGTGGATAACATCTTGGTAAGGGGCAATTTGAGCAGAGCCAATTCTGAATCCACTTAGAATCTGAAGAATTCCCAACTCTGAGCTGGAATTAGGAGAGATATCTCCCCATTGATGATGAATCCCAAATCTTTGAGGAGTTGCACTGCCCAAGAAAGGTGGGTCAAGACTGTCTCCCTGCTTTGTGCCATAATGAGGATATCGTCCAGGTAAATAGTCATATGCACTCTCTGGGGAATTGGACGTAGTATCTTGGTGAAACACCAAGGGGCCAAAGATAGGCCGCAGGGCAGGGGGGTAAACTCGTACCACTGGTGACACCAACAAAACTGCAGAAATAGCCGGTGTAAGGAAAAAATAGGGATTGACTGATCGTCATCCTTGAGGTCAATCCGCACCATCAAATCTCCTTCCTGTAGGAAGTTTCGCAGAAGGTGGACGCCCTCCATTTTGGAATGCCAATATACCATCCAAGAACCGAATTGTTTGAGACTGAGCACAAGGCAGAAACCTCTGCCCTTTTGGTATACTTGGAAAATTGTGCTTATGAAGTCTCGGGCGTGAGGGAGCGAGGGTGCTATCGCCTCTTTGGTGAGTAAGGCTTGGATTTCGGCGTTGATAAAAAGATTCTCTGACTGGGAAAGAAGGAGAGGGGGAGGAATTTTCTCATGTGAAGGAGTCCCATAAAAGTCTAATTTGAACCCCTGCACTATTTCCAGGACCCAGGGGTCCTGAGTGATCGTCCGTCAATTGTGCTGGAAATACCTGACCCTGCTCCCCAATGCAACCTCTGAATAGGAAATTAGTTTTACTTGAATAGGAAGCATCTCCTGATGTGTTTCCACCACGGTAGCCACCCTGTTGGGGCATCCTCTGCCTCTTCTACTTCGTGCCGGGTAGAAGTTATTAGATTCTGAGTAGGACGCTGCACCTCTGCCTCTGTGAGGGCATGCTCTGGAGGAGGTCTGTGAGTAACCTCATCCTGGAGCCGGACCTCTGAAGCATCCGGCCCTTGTAAAAATGCCAGTGTGAAATACCTTTTTATAGAGGGCTGAGCCTTGTCCATTGCTGAGAAAGTGGCAACGTACTTGCGCAGATCCTTCATGAACCTGTCACAAAACAGAAGGCCGTTCGCCGAAGGGCCTGCTTCAGTAGACGCCAGTTCGGTCAATTTAGGGTCGATTCTCATCAACAGGGATTTCTGGCGCTTAGCTGACATGGCACAATTTGCATAAGACAGAGAGCCCGTTGAGACCATTCTAGTAATATGTTCGGATCAATAGTGGAATTCAAGTATTTGGCTTGTACAGCCAGCTCTAAAATCTTTGTATGTGGGCCGGAGAGGTCTAATAATTTGTCCTAACAGCCATGTCAGGCACTATCAATCCCTTTTTTGGGGTCTTTAGCGAACTTCTTTAAGAATGTCGCCAAATTTGGGTCTAGAGACTCTCCTTGAGAGTGTTCATGGGTCGAAGTGTTGAGAAGATTAAGAGGAAGAGTCCTCCATGCCTCGGTCCTTTCTATTGGGAATTCCAGAATGTCCCAGTGCTGATGAGGCCCCATAGTCATGGTTCAATTAAACCGAAGAGCTCATCTGCGCCCCGCCTCCATGAGGCCGTCCACAAGACCCTTTCCAGGCCTACCAGTGTTAGTGGTGTTCACCTCTAGAGGGGTGGGGTCCCCCGAATGGCCAGCACTTAATTCCTTCTGCCATAGCTAATGAGAGGGTGTGTAAAGGGACGAAGTGCCCGAATCAAGGCTGTGTTCAAGGAGTCTTGCATATGGTTGTCCAGTGCTTCCACCAACCTTCCCTCCACCTGTTGTTCATGTGGGATATCAGTATATTCCCCAAAGGTCTCATTCTCATTAAAATATTGGGACATTATGGTGTATTACACCAACTGAGTTGATTTGAGACTAATAATGAAGGTGGAAGTTAGATGGGGGGAGTGGCACCACAGGGGAGTATCTGTTGGCAGTGATCACTGCCCATAACAGCCAATAAGTTAATGAGTGGAGGGAGCCACCTGTTCAACTCTTCTAGGGCAGGACCATGAATGCGCTATTTTCGCCCCGTTGGGCGTTCTGGGGACAGCGCCAAAAATGAGAGGCACTCGGTCGGCTCGCAAGCAGTTCAGCAAGCCGATTGAGAGGATTCAAGAACAGTGTGTTACCAACGCGCATGCGCTGGCTCAACATAGAACAAGCATTGGCATAGCCAATAGGTCTCGCCTTTGGGGCCTTATAAGTGTTTAGACAGAGCTATTGGCTTTGTTAACGTTTTTAATATGTGTTGTAGAGCATTGTGAATGTTGTGCAGCATGTTTAAAATTTATGTTATAATAAAAAAAAGTGTTATAACCATTTTTGTCACCTTATATATAACCTAGAAAACATTATATACAACTTAAGTACCCTAATAAAAACCAGAATTAACACCAAAAATGTGTTCTAGTTTTTTTGTTTATGCAATGCTGTCAATTTTTCCCTGCCTGTTCTAATGCTTTTTTGTTATAGTTTTTATTGTTAGGTGGGGCAGTTCATCATAGTAACATAACATAACGTGTATTTGTAAAGCGCACTATCACCCGCAAAGGGGCATCTTGGCGCTGAATAACAGACGTCTATTGGTTACCCAACTCAATAGTACTCATTTTCTCGACCTCAGAAAGGATGAAAGGCTGAGTGAATTTGCCGGGATTTGGACCTGTGACCATGAGGTCGAACACAGTCCCCTGCAGTGAGCACAAATACATGTAAAACCCAGGAAACATGGTGTAAGTTGAGCACAGTGCATGTGTGTATAGCACAGAGTAAGTGTAGAACACAGAATATACACCACACATGGAGCACATGGCAATATGTTGTAAAATATATGCACAGCAGAGTTCACAGTAGGGCCCTGTTGTGGCAATGCATACTTAGAGCTTAGTGTACGCAAAGCGCAGGGTAGAAAGGCTGCATGTAAAACACAGGTAAGAGGGCGGTAGATGTACAGCACTGAGACCACAGAACAAGGCAGGCCACGAAACACAAGGTAGTAGTATATTGCACAGAAAACATGCCGAGCACAAAGCACGCGCACACGACTGCCACACAGCACAGAGTACACGTACAGCATGAAAGGTCGATATGGAAGTCATTCAGGTGGTGGTAGCGTGTTTAAAAAGGGTGAAAAGACATAGAAACATCAGAGTACACGTAAATCAAGACCCAGTAGCAGAGAGTACACAGAGTTAAGCACACAATACAAGGTAAACGCGGAGCACGTGCTACACGTACAACACCGAGGACACAGAATGGGTGAAGGAATGAGTGGGAGTGGAGTAAGTTAGTATGATGGGGGAGAAAGGGATGAGTGGATCTTAGTGGAAGAGAGCTGGGGATGAAGGAGGGCAAGAAGGGGTGATTGATGGCTGGTGGAACAGGGAATGGAGAGTAAAGAGGGTGAAGGTGAGTGAAGGAATGGGCGTGGCTATGAAGGATGTGGGGAGGTGGTAAAGGAGGAGATGAGGAATGAGGGAGGCGAAGTAGGGCGGTGAGGATGGGGCGGGTAGTAAAAGGAGGGGGTAAATGCACGAGGGGAGGGGCGTGGAAGTGAGATGGGGACCCAGTGAGGGTTGTGGAGGCAAGATAGGACTCAAGCAAAGAATTGGAGTGTCGGGGGCAAATGAGTACGGGAGGGCAGCGAAAGGGAGTGCGGGAGGGAATGTGTGGAAGGGAGTTAGAATACATTTTCAGGGTGAGGGGTAAAAGGGTAGTGCGGAGTGGTTTCGTAGAAGCGACGTGGGAGGGGAAGTTAGGGGTTGTGAAGTGGGCGAGGAAAGCATCTACGGCTGTGGGGGTGAGAGAGAACTTAGGGGGATAGAGGGAAGCCGAGGGGGGGCAAGGCAGAGCCGAGGTAGGAATTTGTGAGCGGAAGTAAAGACTGAGTTAACATGAGTGGGCAGGGGGAATGAGGGTGAGGGGAAGGCGTATGGGAGCATTAATTGAAGAGGTAAAGGGAAATCAAACCGAGAAAAGAGGTGGAAGTGAGAGTATACGGATGTGAAACTGCTGGAGAAGGTCGAGAGGCTGCGGGGGCGGAAGGAGAGGAGGGAGGCATGGTCAGAGAGGAGAGGTGGGGAGTGAAAAAAACAAGCGCGGCCGCTAAACTGAAAGCGACCGCGCTGTGTTTAATGATCCACGACGAGGAATGCAGCTGGCACCCTGTGCGCCGCTGCTCGCTCCCGACAGCTGGATGCCGTGGGAGTGAACATTTACAGAAAAGGTGGGACATGCACCCGCCTTTGGCCAATTGCGTGCTTTCATTTTTTAAAGCCACACGCAAAGGCCAATAGAATGTGTGGAAGTTGAAAAACCACACAGAAAAGTTTCGGGAAAGTCTGGAGTGATTCCAAGAGGCCTCCCCATAGAGCAGCGCATGCACGCTGCGCTAGGCTCAACCTAAAAAGGACTGAATTCCTCGTTTCCAAGCCCGCGTGCACTCACAAAAGTCCCCACTCTCGCTCCACACGAACACAAAATGGGGAAAAGGGGAGCATAATCCCTCGCAACTGCGGCCCGAAGGCCGATCCTTATAGATATAAAGATAACAGTCAGTATTTACATAGGAAAAATAATGAACACTTATCTGTTGCCGCTGCACCAGCAAAGTAAGAGGGCGGACACTGGTTACAGAAGAATATATAAGGACGGATAGCCTCTGATTGGTAGAGACATGGGGTCAGGGTCATCATGGCTCATGGAATATGTAGTTTAAAGCTTTTGTTTGTTTTGATTGGCTGCTGTAATTTTGCCAGTAAAGAAAGAGAAGCATAATCCGAAGCCTCCAGTCCTGACTTAGAATCTGTGTTTGACCTCATTATCACTAGTTTGACCCCCAGTGGCACTACTTAGACTTTCATCCTTCTGAGGTTGATAAAGTGAGTAGCATTGAGTTGGGTAACAAAAAGATCTATTATGTCAGTGCCAAGATGTCTAAGGGGAGAACGTGTGCTTACCAGTACATGTTATGTGATGTTTGTTGCTGTTGTAAGACCTCTAGGCGCAGTTGTACATTAAATCCCACTTTAAAACAAAACCTGCAAAATGTGCACAGGAAAAACTCTTGGAACATGGGAAATTGTGTGACAATCGGAGAAATAATACCAGCTTCCTGCTTCATAAGACAAAACTTGGAAGAGTGCGGTAATACCGTTCCCGTATATTACCACAC
The DNA here is from genome assembly GCA_963921515.1 of Calotriton arnoldi. NCBI lineage: Eukaryota > Metazoa > Chordata > Amphibia > Caudata > Salamandridae > Calotriton > Calotriton arnoldi. Next base: position 3,109,088 of record CAWUFW010001145.1, read on the forward strand.
CCCACGATATTTGAGATTTTTGGGTGCAGTATTCCGCACTGGGAGTCCCAGAACGATGCCTTAGGATTTACATGCGTGTTTATTAGTACACTTCTGCAACCATCCATAGAACATATTAATTCCCACAGGGTGCTTGTTCTTTCCTTCCGATATTTTATGTAATTTGTCTAGTGTCATATTTTGATGTACGTCGCCTATAACCAGTGCATGTCAGGGCCGCTCTTTATACATTTCCTTAATCTGTCTTCATGACATGCCTGAAACAAGCTAGAATCCCCTCCCCTGGTACTGATTGAAGAAGGGAACACAGCCAGAAGCGTAGCTACCACAGGTGCAGCAGGTGCAGTGGCATTGGGGCCCAGAGCCCTAAGGGCATATTGAACCCTGATAATTGCTGTATTTTACTACCTCATTAGCAGGGCCACTGGAATTATGCGATTGTGTGGCCGCAGCTATTTTCGCATAATTATAGGTTTGCCACATTTACCACATAATCCATCATCTGTTGCATAATCTGCAGATTTTAACACAAAAATTTTTGTTTCTAGTTCAAACAGTTTGAATGTTATTAAAAGTACATCCTAGATGTAATTTTTGCTAATACTGAACTAGTTACCTTTCAAACCATAACTCCGGTCGCATGGTCAGACCACCATTTGCTTGCTTTCCAACATAAAACAACACTAAGCGACCCCTCTAAAACCACCTTACATGCATCCACCTATTGACCGTGGAACAAACTCAATTTGGAACACTTAGAAACACAACTAATATCCAGTACAGATCTAGAAACAATAAATTCTGTTCAAAAACTATACGAGTGGCTACAGCAAGCTTTTGATATCCTGATTCCACTAAGAACCACACAACAGAACAAAAGAAAACAAGCACCTTGGATAAATACAGAGATAAAAGACATAAAAAAACAAATTAGAAAGCTGCAATGTGCCTAGCTCAAAACATACGCAAATCAAGACAAACTTTGCCTACAGATAATTAACAGATTATATAAGTCAGCTATCAAAAAATCTATGAAAAGATACTATTCAGACAGAATTCAAAATGCTAAATGTGCAAATAAAGAATTCTATAAAATACTCAATTAATTTCATCAACCAAATTGCCTAGAAGGAGCTCATCCCGCTACTCAAGATTTCACAGACAAACTGGCAAATCATTACACGGCCAAAGCAGACAGGTTGGACTCATACTTAAAACAAAGACAAAGCACCAGCATTGACCCTTTTACAAAAGAACAATCCAAGAATACTCTAACCCATCCTCTCCGTTCCTTCCAACACATTTCACACGATGAATTTATGGGCCTGGTCAAAGCAAGCAGGCCTGCCGGCAGCCCTTCTGACCTGTGTCCACCGAAAATCTTCAAGACAATTCTTCTAACAACCTCTGCTGCCACTCCAGTAAGAAGAATCATCAACAACTTCTTAACTACCGGAATATTTCCAGAAGAACTCAAAAAGTCATACATACGCCCATTACTGAAGAAAACAAACTTGGTACAGCTGAACCCTGACAACTACAGACCGATTAAAAATGGACCTTTCCTCAGCAAACTGATAGAAAGAGCAGCGTTCGCACAGATGTCACAATTCATTGAAGAGAATGCCATACTTTCAGACTTCCAAACGGGATTCCATCCAGGAAGAGGCACAGAATCTGCCCTCCTTGCCATCTGGGATGACCTGAAGAACACAGTTGACCGTAAAAGGGTTGCTGCGCTACTTCTCTTGGACCTTTCGGCTGCCTTTGACACGGTTGACCATGCCACTCTGATACAAAGACTCTATGAAGCTGGCATAGAGGGAACTGCTCTAGACTGGATCGCATCCTACCTTCGCAACAGAACTAATGTCATCCATACCCCACCTTTCTCGTCCAAACCGTACTCCACAAAAGCAGGGGTCCCTCAAGGCTCTATCATCTCGCCCATGCTTTTCAACATCTACATGAAGTCATTACCAGCACTGATCAATCAATTTCACCTCACGTGCTACAACTATGTAGATGACACGCAAATACTCCTTCAACTGGAATGCCCCAAAGACATTGGAAATACGCGATTTTCAGTTGTCTCAGAGCCGTGGATCAATGGATGACGTGAAGCCATCTCAAATTGAATGCTTCCAAAACATAAATACTCATGTGTGGTGATTGGCAACATTATGACCCGCTTGCTGCCTGGCCTGATGATCTGGGAACACCGCCTAAAGTATCGAAGGAAGTAAGAAACCTCGGAATGACCATGGACTCCAAGCTATCGATGAATGCCCAAGTGGACAAACTAGCAAGATCAAGCTTTGTTACTATAAAACCTCTGCAACGAATCTTCCCCCATTTGGGATTTCCACATAAGGTCCAAGCTACCATCTCCCTTGTTCTGTCCAAACTCCATTATGCCAATAGCCTCTACCACAAATCACCTTTAACGACCATGAAAAGACTAAGATTCAGAACTCGGCTGCCAGACTACTCTTACATATAAAACCACAAGACCACATCTCCCCTGCCTTGAAAGCCCTGCATTGGTTACCGGTTGCCAGAAGTTCCACGTTGAAGCTGCTTTGTATCACCCACAAAGCGATACAGGGAATGGGACCGCTCTTCATCAGGAATAAAATCACCAAACACATTCAACAAAGGAACCTCCGCTCTAGAGTGGCACCTTGCCTCAAAATTCCAAGATACAAGAAAAAAAACATGGGTGGCACATCCTTCTCTGTTCAAGCAGCCAAACTAGGGAACTCTTTACCCCCCAACATAAGATCCGCAGATAACCGCCTTATCTTCAGAAAACTACTCAAGAATTGGCTCTTCCCCACATAAGCACCATATGCAAACAGAAATATACTGCATATCCCTCTGTTTTTAAGCATTTATTTGTACTATAGATATGTACCTATATATGTGTATTGCTTTGTATAAATGTGTAGAATAATTATGTTTTTAAAATATATATATATATATATATATTCATTCGTTCTGCAAAACAAATGTACATATTACTGATAGTTACATTATTCTGTTTTTAGTATGTATATAAGTGACTGCATAAATAAGTAAATCTTTTATCATAACTATTTATCTACAATTGCTTCACTATTGAATTACAAAAAAATTATATATAAACTAATAAATAAAATTAATTTTAAGTACAACAACACTTGAATGCCGGAGTTTCTTTAATGCATCTTTAATCTACATATACTTACTTCCTTTATGCATCTATATACCTTCCATGTACTTATGGATCTATATATTTATTACTTTTCTTCTAATTCAGCATATCCAATGCACTACCCTATTTCTCACCCTATACCTCTCTCAATATATCCTCTACCTCAACTCTCTGACTCATCTCAAACCTCTTTCTACTACTCTTTCCAATGCACTACCCTATTTCTCATCCTATACCTCTATCAATATATCCTCTACCTGTGCTCTCTCATTCATCCCAAACCCCATACCACTACTATGATCCCCAAAATAACCCTCTCTAGACTCTTCCCTACTCTATCCCTCCTTGCATCATCTCATACCTCTTTTACTATTCAGATCTCCCAAACAAGCCTTTCTAAACCCTTCCCTCTGACTCTTCCCCCTCCACACCCCTTTTACTCATCCAAAGCCTCCTACTACTGCTATGATCTCCAAAAACAAAAAAACTAAAAAAATATCCAATTCGTTCCCTCTTCTATACTTCCGCTATCCTTTTCAATCCAAATAACAGACTCGCTAAAAAGAGCTTCAACACCTCATCAGGGGTAGCAAGCGCTATATAAATGCAAGCCTTTTTCCCTCTTCTATCCCTCCGCTATCCTTCTCAATACAAATAACTGACTAACAAATCCACCACTCAAATTACTTACATATTTCCCTATACTAATTCACCACTAATCCTTTATGGGTTCCGGAGTAGCGTGCTACTCGCCGAAAAAGCGATTCGACGCCTCGTCAGGTGTAGTTAGTGCTATATAAATGCAATTACAATTAAATATTGCAGCGCAGTTGAAGACCTTTTGCAGAGGTTGACTGGTCACCTTTCTGTTGCTTATTCCTATATTTGGGTATTAAACAGGTACCAATTAGGTAAAGCACGAGACAGAAGGTCAGGGCACTCAGAGCCTGCACCAGTTAGTTTTATATTTAATAGTTTGGGCAAGATTGGTTGTGCAAAGAGCTGGGAACTTGACCTTCCTAGTTCCCACAATTTTGGAAAACCAAAAACACAAGGTACAGGATGGCCCAGCACACACCTAAGGTCAAACAAAGTATAGTGACAGGAAATACAATACAATATCCTGATTAGTAATTAGCAAGCAAGAAAGAATCTCCCAAATGAATAGGATGAGTCTTCAAGTTATTTGAAAAAATATCCCTCTTTTATTCCTTTATATAGTTTTTCTTCATCAGACTTCGTTCGTTTTAAAAACACAATACAAAATTCATAGCTGACGCGGCGCGTTTCGTCCCAACGGGACTTCTTCAAGGCTGTTTGCGTTTTTGGAGTCCACAACAGTAGTGCACTGACGTTATCCTTCAGACCCGGACTTCGGACCACACACTTATCTGCACCGGCACCAATTTGGGGCGACTATACCCTTTAGGTGTAATAGCACACACAATTCACGAGAGTGGTGCTCTTCCTTTTTTTTTATAAGAACGTTGGGAGACCAATACCCGCCAACGCACGAACATTTACAACTAATAACAGTGCTGTGCTATTAAATTTCACCAAGAATTTTACTTGTAACAATGCAAATTGATGTGCTATGAATTGACGTTGTGCACTACTGTTGTGGACTGCAAAAACGCAAACAGCCTTGAAGAAGTCCCGTTGGGACGAAACGCGCCGCGTCGGCTATGAATTTTGTATTGTGTTTTTAAAACGAACGAAGTCTGATGAAGAAAAACTATATAAAGGAATAAAAGAAGGATATTTTTTCAAATAACTTGAAGACTCATCCTATTCATTTGGGAGTTTCTTTCTTGCTTGCTAATTACTAATCAGGATATTGTATTGTATTTCCTGTCACTATACTTTGTTTGACCTTAGGTGTGTGCTGAGCCATCCTGTACCTCAGGTACCAATTAGGTGCATCCAATGCCCAGACTGTGTTAACAAGTGTAAAAAGTGCAAAATAATGAAGTAATACGGTTAAAAAAAGTACTGCATTGCGCCGCATAATTTGCCATTTCTTGCCGCATAATTTGCTGAACCCTACGGCACAATTTGGCCCTGTCCTGTCGCATAATTCCAGTGGCCCTGCTCATTAGCAGTCAAAGAATGGCATCCTTGCTGCGCTACTGAACACAGCACAGCACTGCCGGCCAGGCCTCACCATTAATTTATACCGTGATAACACCCCTGGTCATAAAGTACACCTCTTTTTCTATCCAACCTCAAACCCCCAGACACAACACACACACACACACACACCCCGACACCGCCCCTGAATCTTTTCACGAACCATTATTTTTGCTGCACCTTTTTGCTGCTTGTTGGTTTGGGGTACGAGGCTGTAAGCTGCCGGCAGAAAAGATGGAAAATGATATTGGTTACAAACAAACACCGCTATACGTCAATATACACGGTTACATGGCAATAAAGCTTATTGATGGCGCTAGAAACCAGTCCTACTTGTGTTTCAAACAGATGCCCAAAAACCAACTCGCCAGCATTGGCTGGATAAATCAAAACCATTTATAACCGGACAACTGGATTAGCTACCACGACGGCTACTAAACCGCAACTTTATGGAGTAAGAAAATCCCAAAATCCCTGTCTTCTGTGATAAACCCGGAGCCTGTTCCCCGCCCACCTTGTATTACTTCCGGTAGTATCCCCTCCCGCCCTGCACTGCTTCCGGCAGGTTCTGATTCCTTCATGACACCTGTCTGACTCCTACACGTTCTGTGCCCTGCCCGGCTTCCATTCCCCTTCAGTGTACTTATAATTATATGTATATACTTGTTTACAGAATTCAGTGCCGTCCACAAACCGGCCCGGGTGTTCTCGTGGCAGGCTGTAACCAAGCCTTGATTGATATCTGCGTTTGCTGGCCATGCTAAAGACATCACTGGTAGGTTTATCTGGAGATTGTTCTTGTATGGGCCTGTAATTTTTCTTGCTTTGATGGAGGTCTCGAGGGTTATTATTATAAGCATTTTATTCCTCTGCCGAGGGCTATAACTGTTGTTAAAATCCCAGAACCTGAGTTAAAGGTCCAGGCCGTAAATGATGTGCTTGGGTGGGGAGGCGACATGTGATACGAGTTGATCACATGCATTATATATTCAATCATTTATCCATGCCTCCTTCTAGCAGTTGCCAGAGTGGAGTGCCAGAATGTGCTATCATCAACTTCAGAATAATTTGCGCATGCGCAAACACTACCACTGACCTGCAGCCTTTAGCTGGGCTCATTTTGAGATGTCTATTTTTTCAAAAACACTTCAGTAAAAGAAGGTGTGAGCAACAGCATGAAGTTCCTGCTACCCCCTTGGGCCTCCTCCACATATCAAGGCCTGCCTAGTCACCTGGAGATGAACAGCAGCGAGGAACGACCCTGGCACAGAATGAGAAACGGGGCAGGAGGGGCCTCCCAGATGTTTTTTTCAGTTTTATATAGGGCGAACTCGACCCGAAGGTATTGGAGCGCTTTACATGATGAGCACCGGTTACATTACACAAGGACACATTCATTTTTTTGGTAGGCCCAGGGAGGTTAAGTGATTTGCCCAAAATCATAGGATGTTAGCAGACGCCCAGACTCGAACCTGGCTGCCCAGTTCCAAAGTCGGCAGCTCTGGACGTTAAGCCATATCCAGGGCTAATAGGAAGACGGTCAAACGGACCGGAAGTGGAGTCCTCCAAGAAAATAGAATGGCCATTACATTAACTTGTTTTGATATAGTACGTAATGCCACGGTTTTTGTTCTTTCATTTTTTTAAAAATTATTCTTTGTATTGATGTTTCATGCTTATCAGGAATAGGTACCATAACAAACATAACAATGTAAAGAATAAACAAGAAAAAGTAGACGTCGGTTCAGATAACCCCAATTTCGTCCTGGTTGTTTATGGCTACTACTTGCATATATTCAGTTTTTGTTCTTACCAATCACCGTAAATACTAGACCTCGGAAGGATGAAAGGCCGAGTTGGCCTTTCATCCAGGAACGTGTGCTGTCTGCAACTAATTAGACTAGCAAACCGGAAATCAATGATTTGTAGGAAGACAGTGTCTGCAGTGATCTGGAGTGAGGTTGTCACCTTACAGGCACCACATTTACATTGTCATTCGGGGGCAGCCAAAAGCAGTGCCCGGGCTCACAAATAAGCTAAACAAAGACGAAAGGAGGCAAACGAGATGCAACACATTCATGGTTCAGGGTTCTACAGTTTGACATTGGAAGGATAGTGCTCAGAAGCCAGTAAAGCTGGCATGACGCGCTGTCTGCATAGCATTCTCCATTTGGCTGAAGAAAAAAGCTAAGGGGCACATTACGATACCCGGCGTAAAAAAATCCGCCAGGCATGGAAGCGGCAAAAATCCGCCCGCACACACCGCCTGAACACCGACCACGCCATTATGAGTACACAAACTGAAAACCGCCATCGGCGAAAAATCATACAAAATACCGCCCGCCATCGTCCGAGTCGGAGTCAAACCGCCCGCCACGGACGGAAACACGCACGACAACACAAAACCGCCCGCCCTCACGGCCGACACACCGCACGTGAAATTACGATCGCACCGCCATGAGCGCGGAAAAACAACAAAAATACCGCCCGCCAGCGCAAACAACGCCGATGAGAATCGACACGGCAGAAGCCATGGCGCCCACGTACCTGCACAGAAACCATCCGCACACAAAACCAATAGCACACAACATGGCCAACAAGTCCACACAGCAAGGCACGCACAAATACACAAGCACAGTACACATCCCGAAAACACCCCCGGACAAACAAAAAATACAAAGGCCAGAACCCCAGACACAACACACCTGAAAACAACAGACCATGAGGACACACCCACATAGGTGAGTACAAAAGCAGCACTCCCACAGACCACAACCCCTTGCTACATTGCAAACCAGAGAGGAGAGGAGAGGACACAGTGACACAGCAAGGACAGCAGCACACCACAGAAACGCACACATCACAACCACCACCACCAAACACCGGCACCACAAACCCCCTGCACATTACACAACACACACCGCACCAGCACCACAAACACCATGGCACCACAAAGGATGCCCAAGTTCACGCCCATGGAGCTGACGGTCATGGTCGACGAGATCATCAAGGTGTACCCACAAATCTATGGGAACATGGTCCAGCACACACCACTAGCCACCAGAAACAGAATGTGGACCCGGATCGTAGACCAGGTCAATGCAGTCGGGACCCTGCCCAGGAACAGAACCGAGATAAACAAACGTTGGAATGACGTAAAGAGCCTGGTCAAGAAGAAGGAGGGCAAAACAGAGAGCTGGCTGCCGTCACTGGCGGAGGGAATCCCGCGCTCTTTAAGACCTTCAAAGCGTGGGAGGAGAAGGTGCGAGTCGTAATCCATCCGGAGATCCTCGCCGGATTAGCAGGGGAGTGGAGGCTGGTAAGTACAAACTAATGTATACCAGCACACCGCTATGTACACACATGCGCAACCACCATGCCACAGCTCCCAGGGACAAACACCCCCATGTCCAGCACACAATACACAACACATCACACGCACATGCAACAGACACTACCACACACAGGCCAAACCGAACAACTGTAAGATGCGTGGGGACATGTGTACACTAAGCCAGCCACGTAACCACCAACAGGTCCACAAATATGCCAGAAGCGCCACAACGAGCACCCACCACACCCATGTGTCCGCCACAGCTGCACTAACTGACAAGTAACAGGTAAGTGGCAGGAACACAAAGTGCAGTGGGTGGGACGGTGGACAGCTGA